>JBBPBO010001984.1:5409981-5477871 GCA_037974295.1 Cicer cuneatum | reverse complement strand
TAAATTATATCAATTAATCCTTAAAATATTTTAAAATTAGTGATTTAAATTTATTTATTTAATTTATTATTTACTTATTTATCTATTGATTTATTTTAAAATGACTAAATAAATTATTTACTTTAAAATATTAATTATTTTTAAATTTAAATTATTTTTAAACAATTTAAAATTATAATAAATAAATTACCGATTAATTTGATATATATTTTTTATTTAGCTAGTTGATATATTTTAAATTATAGTAAATAAATTATTTTAAATTATTATCTATTAAAATTATTTTAAATTTTAAAAATTTAATTATAATAAACAAATTATAAATAATAAATAAGAATTTTAGTTATAATAATACTAAGATACAGTTACAAGAAAAAATGATAAACTACTTAAATTAATTTATGAAAAAAGCTATAAGATATAAATTATAAGCTCATACATAAATAAGTGAAACATAACTTATAAGTTATATACTATAAGTTATATATTGGTTTTTTTCATTACAAACGGAGCGTCTATATATATATATATATGCTCACACATTGCTTTTGAGACAAGACAATGAGGTTGGGCCTGGAAAGCAAAATGGAATTCTAACCAGAAGCACGAGCTTGGATCGTTGGCAGGGCCTAACTCAATTAGTAATGCAGTTCAATATTCCAAGTTAAAGTATTATTGATGGAAGAAAATAGTAACCGTTCGTCTCACCCCCTATATTATTGCTCTTAAGTTACAAAATATACTACTAAAAATACAATTCCGATAATATGTTTCACTCAAATTACATTTTTAGAAGAGAGAAAATTCAGTAATTTCCCGAGAAATCAAGGGTCTTGAAAAAAAATGTTTCATTGGAGTTTACTATCTTGTCTGGGCCTGGGCCTGGGATGGATTTGTCCGTAGAGCAGTGTGTGTAACTGCTGGGAATGGGTTTGAGTAAAGTTTCTATTTTATCAATTAATGTCTTAATATATTATATTAAAAAAAACACAATGAGTAATAAAAATACAGAAATGCATGAAAATGTGAAATCCGTATAAAGTTCTCTCACTAAATTTTGCGAAAAAGAAATTAGCATCGGATTTCAATTTTTTCATCTCTAAATTTTGTCACAACCTACTTCTATTTTTCTAGTATTTTATTTAAAATTATCAAATAACCTAGACATATTGTGTCATTGCCAGTCATCAAGTTTGTCCTAAGTTTAATGTGTCTTTAACCTATATCATTGCGATTTCCAATTAATATTACTACTAAGATTGTAGAAAAATCTCCAAGCAATGGACCTATATAGTATAGGGAGCGACATCGAGAGAGTATTTATTTATTATCAGAAATATATTTATGTTATACTTTCTAACAATTATTAAATGATATTTTTTTAGTCTTTTCAATAATAGTACAATATAATTTTTTTATTATATAAATATTTAAAATGAATAAATATCATAAATAATATTTAATTATACAATAATGAAATAAAACAAGAAAAAAGAAAATAGTTTATAAAACAAATAAAGTTTTTTATTTATGTAGAAAATATCTTATAAAATCTATCGTTCACAATAGATAATTTAGTTATAAATATATAAATATATTTTATCTTAATAGATATTACATAAAAATTATAGGATCGTCAAATATGATCCTATCCAATATTTGACATTGTTATTTTTAATAAGATATAATAAAATATTATATTTTCTCTCCATTTTTTATTATCGTAAAATTTATTTTTATTAAAAATAATAAAAGTCCACTTTAAGATCATTTTTTGAGAGGTCCATGTTAAATACATCCAATAATTATTCACATTTAAGAATGTTTATTAAAATGAGATAATAATAATTTTAAACATAATATTTTCCCATTCTCTAGACAATAAACCATTCATATTCATTAAGATTGTGCATTAATACAACAGAGAAGTGTTAGCGAAACACTTTAATATATAATAAAAATTTAGTGACGCCAATGAAAAACCTGTGCTGTGGGAAATAATGTAAATGTTGATATGCTAATAATTCTCATACAACAATATTGGTTGATGCATTTCGTTTTGTTGAAAAAGCAATATTAATTAAATAGATCAACACGTACAAGATGTATTATTTGCTTGATACATAAGTATAATATTTATTTTTTTAAAGGAACTTGATACATATATAGTATAATCATTCATGCTATTGTTATATGTGCATGTTATAAAACTGCTTTTTTAAAAATAAGTGAAGCTACCCATAATTTGACGGGGATCAAATATAAAGAGAAAAAAAAACTATAATTTAAAATTAATATATTTAACTTAATTAATAATCAAAAAAATTCACAATTATTTTAATTATATAAAGTATAAATTAAATCAGCACAGAGGAAATAACTAACAATAGTTATTTTAAAAAATTGAGTTTGACGACGTTTGTACTAAATAAATTAACAATATTTTTTTAAATTAAACAATTTATTTTTTGCATGAAACTGACAAGTCTATTTTATTTATTAGTTTTTTTTTATTTCTACAATTTTCATCAATGACAAAGCTCAATTTGTAGTTGTTGAAAAGATTAGACGAATTAAAATAAGACGAACAAAATTATCAATCAAGTAATAATTTTTAAGTGTCTTGTTTCTATTAATTTTTGACAAATAAACTTATTTGAGATAGTTAAATATAAATATATATCAAATTATTAAAAAAAAGTTAGCCAAGGCAGTTGTTAAACATTTAAAGATATAAATATTACATTGAAAAATGCATTAAAAATTGTGTATTAAACTTTTAAAAGCTCAAAATTTATTATTTTAAATGTAAAATTTCTACTTTTGTATCTTTAAAGGCACTTAACATGATACCAAATTTAATTAAAATATATTAATGTGAAGTATAAGAGGTATCTCAACCCATTGCAAAATAGAATCTAATTAATTTCCTTGAAAACAAATAAATGAGTTATTATTCCAATTAGCAAATACAAAGCTAAGGTACAAAAATATTTAGCATAACCAACCATATCCATGAAAGAGTTTTAGGTGTAGAGATTCTTTTTTTCCTTTTTTCTTTTAAAGGATGTAGAGATCGTAAATAGATTAACGGTAGAGGCTATTCTAATTAACCTTAAGAAAAAGATACACAAAAAGAAACGTGCGTACACATCTTTAAAATAGTTTTAAACTAAACATATAGCAAATTTACTAAGATTATTCTTTTGGTTTTCATGAGTGAGTATTTGGAATCAGTTCATAATTAAGCAAACATAATTCATGTATTGATATTACCATATATATTGAGAAACATGATATTTTCCAAGAAGTTTATGACAAATGTTACGGCATTATAATTAATATCTCTAAAATAAAATATAAATAAAGATATTATTTAAAGAGTTGATGTATTTGTTTAAAAATATTAATCAAATACATTAACTTCTTGATAAATTTTTGTTTATATTTTATTTAGAACAAAATATATTATGACCTAATTTATTAGTTGAATGCATGTCTATCTCACATGCTTATATTTTATCAACACACGATTGGAAATCGAGTCTCTTTTGAAATGCAATATATATCCTCACACAGCAATCAACTTCATAGCCTCTGAACAAAAACTTTGTTGTACTTCCATCGCAAGTTCCTCCAAACTTAGTTGACACCCCAACTCTATCTGTAGTAACAAAATGAATAAAATTGCAATTCATTATTTTTTTGAACCAAATATCAAGCGAGACTATAGTAACACCCAATCTATTAGATAATAATAGCTATATATATATAGTTCACATTTCTTTCTTTACTTCACTTTGTTGTCTTGTTTTTTCTATTGAAGTGTCACGAACTATCACACTCATACATGGTAGTTATAGTTATATAAACTAACTTTGGTATTTATTCACTATTTCATTTATTATTTGCATGACACGTAATCACAAAAGAATGCATGTTGAAGGTTTACGTGTGGATTCACGGGGAAGCAAACCGTACATACATGGTTATATATAGTTGTGGAATTTCATGTTGGAATTTACATAAATGCTCTACAAAGCACCACAATTACTTTCAATAAGTTAAATATGGAGTTATATGACATGCACTTTTCTCTCAATAAGGATGTCAAATGGACGGTTAGTTCAGAAACATGAAGAGCAAGTTTATATATTCAATGATTTATTTGCTAATTTTAATAACATTTTAATTTCATATCCTTTCAATTGCAATTTTGTTTTGTAGCTTAATTTGGATATCTAAATCCAAAGCTATGTGTGAATTTGTGTTTAAGTTACCTTCCTTGATTATTAATTCTTGTGCATGTATTATTAAGTACACAAGTTAAATAAAATAGGCCATATTTTTTTTAAATAATTAAATTGGCGAGATTAAGGTTGTTTAATAATTAACTTGATGAGATTAAAGTTGCTTTCAGTTTGTCAATATTTATTATGTCCGGACCTTTTAAGTTTTCCATGTTTAATCTTTATACCACTTTTCTTGGATTAGTGTTAATATATTTTGCTTTTTATTAATTATGAATTCATAAAACAATTATGAGAAGAATAGTTATGTTTTTTTTACCTTGACTACAAATTGGTATAGGACAGTCTCCTCCATGCTACTGATGTTAATATGAAGGACTTCAAATGAAAGATTTTCTAAAATAGTTATAATCCTTGAAACTTGACCTTGAATTCTATGAGAAATCACTCTCAAAATCACATTTGGACCTGAAATTTTCACCTCTACATCCGCAATTGAAGAATTGCAACTTGCACCTAGTTCCTTGAAAGCATTAGTATCAATTCCTCCTGAGGAGATATCAAATTGATGAAGTGTTGGTTGAAGTGTTCTTGGACTTGGACCAGGGCTAGGGCTTAAACTCTTCCTTCTCTTTTGTGATTCCAAAGATTGAAGAACTTGGTGCAATTCATTGATGAATTCTATAACTCCCCCTATTATTGATGCTTGGTCTCCCTAAAATAAAAAAACAAAAGAAAAATAACATGAGAATCAATCACACACATATTCAAAAAGGATAATTAAAAGAAAATACTACTAGAAAAAATTAAATACGAAAAAATGATTTTTAGTCTTTAATTTCAGCATCTCTAACGTTAGTTAATGGTTTGATAACCGATCACACACTTATATTCAAAGATTAAGGAAAAGGATAATTAGTAGAAAATATCGCTAGAAAAAGTTGATTAATTACATATTAAAAATGAAGGAAAAAAATAAATTAACCTTTAATTTTAATATTTTTAACACTTCACCAAGAAACTAAAGAAGAAATAATTCACGTTTTTTTTTTTTAATATAGTAGAGAAAAAAAGATAGTGATATTAATGGAGAGAATATGTACCCTTTTAATATAGAAAGAAGGGGTCAAGGACCTTAAAACTTTGAGATGTTCATTCATTTGTCTTCTCCTGTTCCTCTCGACAGCTATGTGAGACATGATTTTCTTCAAAATATATAACTATGGCTGATCGTTTTTCTATTATTTCTCCTTTCGGAAGCTACTATATAGTTTTATCTTCTACACAAGAATCAAAGTATGGTCTATTTATATGATCCAAAGTAAAGAGTCCTCACAAAATAGTTTACTTGTATATTTTGGTACGAATAATAAATGCTATAGGTTGCTTTCCCGTGAAGTATTCTTTAACATTGTTTTGCATATAGACACATACACACACACACACTATCCTTCACTCTTTCTCTCTCTTTTCTTTCTTGCTTATTATTAAACATTACGCGTCTCACGCTTATGATCTTGCATCAATTACATGCCCTCGTGAGTTAAAAGAGGGAAGGTTATTTTCTCATCTTTCCCATGCATTTTTTATCCGTTCCATTTCCATCATTCATGCATGCCTTGCCGAGATCTTCACGCTCAACTTAGTCACAAAGTTGCAACTATACTTACAATATTATTCCTAAAATTTGGCGGCTATTCAAAGGCTTTATTGTAATTCATCACTGTTTCGCCATAGCTGTAGAGCATCTAGCTAGATTCAACCACTCCAGTATATATATGCTATCAAAATTAGGGATCAATGCAACCTAATCTAACATTGAAAAAAATAATCTAAGTCCTATATTAAAAAGAGAAGATCTAAAAGTAATTTACTATAAAATATATCATTCATTTTAAAAATTGAATTTATAGGGATGATTAGGCATGATAATTTTTTTTTAATGTTGTGTATCAAATATAAGTAAAAGTCCTACATTGGATGAAAACATGGATGTTCAACATTATATAAGTTAGAGAGTCTATATACTTAATGCCTTAAAGTTTTAGTGTTAGTTCATAACTAAACAATTACATGTTTTTAGGAAATCTGATTTTTTAAACATGTTTACAATATTATAAAAAGTTATTCCACAAGAAATAATTATTAAAATTTGATTTTTAGTCCCATATTTTTGGTATTTTTATCTTTAGTTTATGGAGTTTAAAAATTTATATTATATTCATCGTAAATTAAAAAATTCTAAATTTTTGTGGATACTTTTTCATAATGTTTCAAATATATTTAAAAAAAATCATTTTAAAAATTTAAAAATTAAAGAACGATTAAACATATTTCATTCCAAGACTAAAACAGTTTAGGTGTTTTAAATTAAAAATTTATGTAACTTTTTTTAAATAACAATCCCATAATAACAAGCATAACTGTAAAAGAAAAAATAAGAAGCATAATCGGTCACATAAATCCAAAGGCGAAAAGTTGTCGCAAGCTCACAATCACACCAAAGGGTACACACTAAAATTAGCTATTCTAGAGTACACATTAAGTTATATTTATTGTTCTTGAATACCATAATTAATTGTTTACATTAACTTATTTAGTGACGTTAGTATATGTACTATTTGAAAATACTTTAATTATGATATGTCTATACAGGGACCAATTCATAAATTTTAAATAGTGAAAACATTAGATTAAAATAGATAGTTAAAATTAAAATTATTTTTAAGTGAAACACGAGACCTATTATTTTTCTTGAGTTCCAATCTTCTAATTTTCCCTCATCCATTCCCATTAACGTTGTGGGTAGCCTTTTTTCATGAGCCTCTCTTAACAACCAAACACAAAGATAGCAAACTCTCCCAATATTTGGATTTACTCAACATCAATAATAACTATTTTATTTTTAGATCTTTGAACGCATTTAATTAAAAGAAAGAAAGACATCTCCAATTACATAAATTAGGGTAACTAGTTCATTGCTTGAAAACTTTCTCAGATTTTATTTAAAATTAAAATAAAATATAATGCTAGATAGAAAATACACCACTTTCCTGCCCTAAGCCCTAATTCTTATTGATGAATATGTTATGCCTTTAATCATTTCTTGAATTAGCTTTCATACCCTCACCACTCCTTATAATTTTGTTGGTTGACTGCACAAATTTCATATGAGCAAGGGAGAGAGGAGGAAGACATTGTGGGTTTCAAGGGCCCTATATTTGTTAGAGACGAAGAGATGAAAAAACAATTGAAGATATACACAATCCCCTTATATGGTTGTGGAGTAGATATAGAGCGGTTAAAACGGGTTAGTATGGCCCATTGATTTACTTTTTCAATCTTTTTTTTAAAAATTTAGACAAATTTTTTTTTTCGAGATAAATATGATATTTAAAAATTTTTCCAAGAAAAAAATGTTTCTCCATATTTTTTCGAGAAAAATAAATTTTAAAAATTTAAAAAAAAATTCTCAATTAACAAAAATGTCTATGACTCTCTTCACTTAAGTCCATAAAAATAATGAAATAATGAACCAAAGTTTTAAAAAATTATTTTAATAGTGGACCTAATATTAGAGACTTAGTAGAAGATTTTTTAAGGAGTTTTAAACTTTAAGACTTAATTGACAACTCTACTAACGAGCAACAGACTTCTTCGGGTTGGACTAAAAAATCCAATTATAAATTAGCTAAAAAAATACTATTCGAATTCAACCTTAAACGGGTTGTGGATTAAGTGGGTGGTTTGTGATTTTTATAATATTAAATTTTTTAAACTTTGTAAAATAATTTGTAGTTCATTTAATTTGAAAAAAATTCAGTGTTGCTCTCTTTTTATTTATTTATAATTTTTATTGTATTGATGTTAGGTCATGGACCAATTATTTCTTTTGGTTCGTGGATCAATTTAATTTTCTTTTTATTTTGATTTAATTTAGCGGACTGTCATACCAACTAGCCAATTTTGATAGTAAGTAGGTAGCGAAAAATAATAAGTTTGAGTGAGATTTTGGTGAAAACAGGCTGAAGAAGAGACAAGGTTTTGTAAGATAAAATAAAAATTTAAAAGTTAGAAGAACAATCAGATGTCACTTGAGCCTTTAAGTGAGAGTGATTTAATCTAAATCATTAATTTTGATCTAATGGTGGAAAATTATTCCCTTCATTCTTACATAAAAAAACTCATTCTCACCAGATATGTTCCTATATGTATATTGTCGTATGTACAGTACTAAAAAAGAAAAGTAAATAATATTTCTTATCCTTAAATGTTATAACTTTGAATTTATCAAAATTATAAATACATTTTTAATTATCTTTTTTGTTAATAATTTTATAGATTAAAATGATTAATAAAAAATATAATATTTAATAATAATAATAATAATAACAAATATTTACAATATATTAGAATATTTGAAGTTAATAAATAATTGTTATAATTCAATTAATAAATGTCAAAATTACTAAGTTGAATATCATATTCTAAATTCAAACTCGAGAGATCATAGTATAAAATTCTAATAATATTTACTATTATGTGTCCTCGTCGGATAAAAATATTCCAAATCTTATTATATTGACTATAGTGATGACCATTGTATATAATACAATTCTAGAATGAGCACATTCCGTGTACCTAGATATAACCAATTAGATACTCAAAATTACATCATTAAAGTAATAATACTATAATTGCGTAAGTACAATTTAAATACTAACGGCAAAAATATTTAATATGTTACAGCATAAATTTAAATATGAAATAATATTTTTTTTCTTTATATAAATATATGTGAGTTTTGCTGCGGAGCTTTTGAAAAATAAATATATTATAAGCCTCACCAACCTAAAATAAGATTGAAGAGTTATATTAAAAAAAGATTAAAAAGGAATATTATGTGTATAATTTGGAACTATGGCAGTACATTTTTTTCCATATATTAATATTTAATAAGTTTAATTGTAATTTTGGTCCATTTATTTTTACCAATTTACGAAATTGGTCATTTTATTTTAAAAGTCAACGATTTTTGTTTCTTTCTCAGATTTTTTAAGTATAAAACGACAATTTGACATATTTTAACTGACGTGACATATAATTTCATGATATAAAACAATATTAATGCATTAATTATTCATATGTCATTAATTAAATTATACAAATAAATTTTTTTCAAAGTTGAAAGTTATGTTTTTAGATAATTTTTTTGAAATTTTGTGAGTGTTAATCATTTTATATCATCGTATCATATACTACATTATTTAAAACATACTATATCACTATTTTTTAGTTTTAAAATCAGAAAAAATAATTAAAACTATCGATTTTTAAAATAAGGACATCAATTATTTGAATTAGAAAAAAAAAAGTCTAAAACTGCACCAACAAACGACATAGAACTCAAATGGACAATTGACCTTATAATTTCATGATCGCATGTTCAAACCTATGAAATTGGAGAAACAATCTACCTTTGAAGAAGACTTCCAACATCCAACGAATCCTATCTTTAAGATTCTTAAGATGGCAACCAACATCGCCAAGTATAATTTGTACCATTGTAGTGATCCTCAAAGCAACATTATGTTCATTGATTGTAATATACCTCACGACGGATAACTCTGTTAAGACAAATTCTCATTTTTAAAGTTTTGATAAAAATAAACAAAGGTTAATTAAAGATTGTTAATTATGATTCTAAATGTATTGTTAATTTAACCTGTGCTTTTGAGTGTGTTAATTCAAAGATAGGTTTCAAAAGAATAAAAGAAAACAGCATAAACAAAGGCAAAGAACATTTTTCACATATTCTGGAAAAACGGAGAATGTTCGCCAGACCATGACAGCATAAAGACCAAACTTTCTCCATCACTTAATTGAAGTTATTGCCTCTGGAATTTACATGAGTATTAAGAGTACATGACAAGGAACATATGTGATTAATTACAATCAAAAGAAACCATTCGAATCACAAAGAAAAAAGGCCATGAATCAAGCTGCCCAAGCAGAAACTGAACACTCTCCAGTTCTGCTGTCAAGACTGATAAATAATCTTGACAATGTACAATGCACCAAGACAGCTTCCAATATGTTCAGAAAACAGTACAGATTGATTATCAATCTCCAGGAAATCCAAAAGCTAAAGCTCCAGATTGATCATCAATCTCCAGCAACTACACTACATTTTTCTACAACAACATTCTGTGATCATTTTCAATCTGTTTTAAATGATCCAAAGCTTTAGTTCAAGCCAGCAATATTATCACTTATCGGAAGCATTAAAGGATCATTAATTACTCAAGAAAATTTGATTCAAAACGCAACACACAGCTCAGTCTGAACAGAAAATAAAAATAGTCAAAAGTTGGATTATTTTTATTTAGAAATAATGCCTTTGGCCAAGCCTAACAAGGGCACTATCAACAACTCTATTGACCTCCATTAAATGCTCTCAAGCCTATAAAAGGAAGGTCACGTCTCAAGGAAAACGCAAAAGTTCAAGTGCTAACAAGTCTCTCAAAATCATTCACATTTACATACTTGAAATTCTCCAAATCACTTACAAGAATCAGTTTGGTTAAATTCATTTTACTCTGATATATTTATACTGATTTCTTTGTAAAGAATCGAATCTCAAACAAGAGTTGAGACATATCAGATTCTAACAAAACAATATCTTCATTATTGTAAATCTCAAACTATAAGAGTTAAGTATAGTTTGGGGTAGATTGTAAGAAATCCTATCAAGGTTGATAGGTGATTTGATTAATCTCTTTCTGGGTGGAATTAGATTAAGTTCTGTAAACAAATATTAAAGTTGATATAGGCTAGGTGCTGTAAAACCAAGAAGGTTCTTGTTTTAAACACTTAGTGGAAAATCTCACAATTGTGAGGACTGGACGTAGCCCAAGTTGAGTGAACCAGGATACATCTGTGTGTGATATTTCTTATCCTTAATCTCTTTATTAAGTTTGATTGTTTTTCAAAGATTAAAATACAAAACTGTTTTTCTGTTTTATACACTAATCTGAACGTTTTCCATTTTCTGATAAAACCAAGAACGTTCTCCGTTTTTTCTGCTTTCTTAACCAAGAACTTTCTTGAGTACAAAACTGAAGTTTTTCAGGAAATTTTAAAAAGGGAGATTTACAATTGAAACCCCCCTTCCTTGTAAATCAATTTTGCTACTTCAGACTCAAACTTAACTGAGATGAAGCACATTGATCAACGGGGAAAGTAACAGGCTGCGATCGAGACACACGAAAAATGGATTAAGAGGTATTATAAAAAACTAGGAGCTTGTGATACTCTTTATTCAGATATGTGGGACATGTATCTAAATATAGAAATGATCCAACGAGATGGAGACATCAATTATTTGGATTAGTAAAAAAGAAGAGTCTAAAACTACAATTAAACTTATTTAATAATATTAATATATCTATAAAAAGGAACCTTTAACACATACATTAATCAATCATCCATTAATTAACCATAACATTAAACTCACAGTGTCTTCTTTTGTTACTCTTTTATCCCTACTCACAATAGCCCTTCTCTCATTTTCCTGTTCATCACGATCACACAATAACCAAAACCTGAGTCCCTTCATCTTACCAATTGGAAAAGACCCAATAACAAAACTTTTCTACACTTCAATTTCCATAGGAATACCACAACACAAGTTCAATCTAGTAATTGATCTTGGAGGACCAATTCTATGGTATGATTGCAACAATCACTACAATTCTTCAACATACCATCCTCTCCCTTGTGAATCAAAACTTTGTCCTGGTGATGCTGGATGCACAAACAACACATGTGGTGCTAATATGATCAATCCATTAGCTGATTCAATTTTTTTAGGTGACACTGGTGAGGATATTTTGTTCATATCACATTCAACACTCTCTGACTTATTTTCTGGATGCACTAATTTAAATGCATTTTCTGGTGATGACCCTCTAAAAGGGTTACCAAAAACTAGTAAAGGTGTATTAGGCCTTGGAAAGACACAACTTTAATACTGCTCCAATATTTAGTGAAGGCGATGCTTCTTATGAATATTTTATAAATGTTAAATCAATTAAAGTTGGTGACAAAGTTTTCAACTTTAATTCTTCCCTTTTGTCAATTGATAATAAGGGAAATGGTGGCACCAAAATTAGCACCATGAATCCATATACAAAAACCTTGTTAAGGATTTTGTCAAGAAGACTAAGAATAAAAAAAATAAAGAAAGTGGCAACAGTGGTACCATTTGGGGCATGTTTTGTTTTAAGTACTATTGGTAAGACTATTAGTAGATTGGATGTGCCTATTATTGATTTGGTGTTAGAGGGGGGTGTGGAATGGAAAATTTATGGTGGAAATTCAATAGTGTTGGTGAATAAAAATGTAGCATGTCTTGGATTTGTGGATGGTGGTAAAGAGCTAAGAACATCAATTGTTATTGGTGGGCAGCAATTGGAAGACAATCTACTGGAGTTTGATTTAGTTCCAACTTTATAAAATTTCTAATTGAGTTAGATTATAAGTTTAATTAACTTTTGTTCTTTCCCTTTTAATTGTAACTTTTGTTCTTTTTCTTTCTCTTTCTGTTTGAAGTTAATTAGTAAAATAAAAGGTCTTGATGTGAAGTCCTGCCAAGTATCATTTTAAAAGACTACTTTTTTTTTCTTCTTTAATATGTATGTATATAATTATGAAAATTTAACATGACATTGATTATTATATTATTTTATTAAGGAATAATGTTATTGACCACCCTTTAGGAGATATTCGGGATAATCTCTATTGTGTTCACGATATTAGTAATATGGTTTGTACCATTTAGTAGTACAACGGTTATTTACCAACTTATAACTTATAATTTATAGTATTTTTTGATTAAATTATTTTAAGTAGTTAATGAATTTATTATTTTTTCTTCAAATTTTATTTTTATAATTGTAACTAAAAAACTTTTTTTACATTTTACAACTTATTTTTTATAATTTAAAATAAATAAATTATCAGATATTTTTAAATAAATCATTTTAAAAATTTAAATAAATAATATTTTTCAAAAATAATTTGAAATAATTTTATTTTAATAATTTAAAATAAATAAACTAGCTAAATAGTTTATTTATTATAGATTTTATGGCTTATTATTTTTTCTTCTAATTTTATCTTTATTATTGTAACTAAAATCATTTTTTATTATTTATAATTAATTTATTATAATTTAAAATAAATAATTTTAATTTTTTAAATAATTTAAATAATTAATTAATTAATTTTAATTAATTAAATAAATAATAATTTAAAGTAAATAATTTAAAATAATTTATTTATTATAATTTAAAAGTATTTATAATATTTTAAAGTAAATAATTTATTTATTTTAAATAATTAAATAAATAAAATAGATAAATAAATAAAAATATATCAGATTGATAAATTTTAAATTAATAAATAAATAAATTTTAAATTACTAATTTTAAAATATTTAAACTATTAATCGATAAAATTTATTTTTAATTAAGAATATCCTTTTATATCATTTCACTTTTTAAGCTAATTAAACTACTAATTTTATCAAATACTTCAATTAATTTAATAGCTATCCGCCATAGGCTAATTTTATCAAATATAGAAATAAATACTCCCACTGTGGAGTTAAAAGCACCCACTTTTTCTTGATATTTCATGGGTCCCACTTAATAAATTGTATTACAATAAATGAGTATTGTTGAAATGTAATGATATAAAGTTATTCGTGAGTCTTATTTAGTAAAAAAAAATTTGAAGTGATGTGATTGAGAGATTAGATACTTATTAGCATGTGAGATGTGTATTTTAGTTTCGTTGTGGACGATGACTTTTCTTTCATGAGATAAATAACTTCACACATCACCAAAATTCTAATCAATAATGATACATAAATACTTCTTATTTATAATACACTCATTCAATAACTCATTTTATTTTTATCTTTCTTCTTATCACTTCATCAAAATATTACATTAATCATATCACTTTATTTTTCAAGCTATATACACTTATATGAGGTATATGGAGTGTACACCAAACATTTTTCAAACTTTAATTAATAGTGTTCTTATAAAAATTGTTTGGTCATCAAATGAGTCTGAGCAATTATTATATATTGATTTGATATTTGAATCAATATTCACCATTTCAAATGCTCAAATCAATATGATATTGTACGTTTCAAAGATTAAATTGTATGATGGTCATCCTCTGTCTCTAGTCTCATAGCTCTCATTGTCAATCACCAACAATGTGTGGACATTGAACCGCTTCATATATGTGGTTCAAGATTGTTACAATTGAAAATGGGCTCTAGGAACCAAATTCTCATTCACTTAAAAGGTTTGTCACAAGAGGAGTGTCGCTTGAGAAGACATTGATAAGTTCGTGACCAACTTTCTTAAGTTCAACATTGAGGGCAAGACTATGGTCGACACACAATGTATTTGACACATGTACATCTAACCTAATTGGTGTTAAGGGAAAAGGTGCAAGTTAATAGTGATATTGGGCTTATATAGTAAAGTATTTATGAAAGACAACTAACTACAATCTAAAATGTTAAGATGGGACATAGTCTAGCACAAGTGTTTGATATTCGGGTCTAGTAACTATTTGGTCAATAGTTCTATTCATAGATAGTGCGTACGAAAAACATATGTTGAAAGATGTCAGCTCTTTAAATGTTGTAAGTTAGGGTATCTTGGTTTACACAGAAAATGTTAAAATTATGATAAAATGGACTACCTCACCCTCGCGTCACCACCAACCCGTCTAAAATGAGATGGTACAGTTCAAGTTTAACGTGTTGATGCAAGAAAATAGCTAATGACCTAAGATCAAATAACTAAAAAATATATATTTTAAATTGATTTGACAAGTCAATTTATAACACTTTTTTCTAAAGAGCTAAGCATAACAAATCAACTTTAATGATTACAAAACTTGAAATTTTGCCTATCTAAAATAATATATTAAATAAGTTGACAATCAACCTATAGTATGACGAACTCAACTCGTTTTAACACCCTATAAAAATGATATATCATGTTTAAATAAAATTATTAAAAATAGTATGTCTAATTTTCAATTATACTTAAACGTGATGAAACTCGTACAGTATTAATTTTATAAAATAAAAAAGAATCCAAAAGGAAATAACTAAGTCACCGACAAATTCGAAACAACTGAGTACTGACTTTATGAAAGAAGAAACTAAAACAACAACAACTAAGATCTTTTTTTTGGAGTACATCTTTAAGACATATGAAACTAGGATCCTTATTTACTCATTGAAAAATAAACAGGTCCCTACGAAATAACCTACCCGTGTAAAGTTGTACTAATTATATTTTCCTATATAAATTTAATCGAACTCGTGCTCAATTATCAATTTTTTAATCAATTTTTGATTATTTTTCTTTCAAAACTAGACTTGAGAACAAATGTGTGACGGGAGCTTAAGAAACACAATGACAAACCACCAAACAAGGGTGATTATTTTGCATAATGTTCAACTTCTAACCGACAATTACTTACAGGGTACTCATATCTTCCATTGTCAACAGGCAGCTGAATGTTCCTATACTTGGAAATCCATTATTAAAGCATTAAATGAGCTTCAAGAAGATTTCAATGTTAGAGTTGGTAATGGCAAGGGCAATTTCTGATCTTTTCTCTTCTATAAGCATCTATTACATTAATTTCAAGCTTATAGATATTTTCATTCATGGTACACTCATAATAAAATATATTTAAGAGATACACATTCATTATTTAATTAAGTGATTAATATGTAACTTTTTTTGTGTATGGTTTATATAATAAATTATTTTTAATAATATTATAACCTTCTACACATGTATATAAAATCTATTTAAAATATAAAATTTAATAATAAATTAAAAATTATTTTCTTAAGTAATAGATGATTGACAAACATTTGTAGTATATATTGTAAAAATTAGTAAAATGAATGAAAGAGAAGAACTAGTGCTTAAAAAAAAGATATAAGTTAAAGTAGTGTTGGACAACGTAAAACGTGGAAAAGTTGGTAGAGAGGGACATAATAAATGAATTAATAAAAAAATAGAAAAAAAGTTAGTAGAGAGAATGAATGAATCAATTTACTAAATTGTTCATAATTGTAATTATGTGTCATTAAATTAAATTATTGATAAGCTATAATTTATTTGTCTTATAGTTTTATTTGATAGGTTAATTTGATGTTTTTAATTCGATTTTAGTTCTATTTTATTACATTTTTGTTTTATTTAGATTGTAAGGAGAAGTGAAGGAATAAGTGAAGATTTTTTGTGCAAAAGAATCTTGAAGTCGAGTGGTATAGTCATGGTGCAAGAAAATAAAAGAAACTCAAGTTCTAGCAAACATTACGGTCATAATGGATGAACAAAAAAAAAACAAGAATTTGCCACTCCAAGTCAACAATGATTGCTATCGGGCAATAATGACCATTATGGTCGTAATCTACTTATCTTCTGTTGTTGAGCCTATTACTGTCTGGCAGTAATGGTCATTATGGCCATAATTTGTTTAGCTTCTGCTGCTGAACCGTTTTTCTTCTGTGAAATTTTGATAGTTTCTTGTAATTAAAGCTCATGAAGACACATAGGGCTATAAAAATGACGAAAATACTTGATTTTAGACTCACAATCTATTTTTACTATTGCTTTTGTTTTTTTATTTCTCTTAGCAAATTTCTAGCTTCAATAATAATCAGTTTTCTATTTTTATTTCGTTTTTTTATTCTATTATTTTATATTTTCAATGTTTTTATATTTAAGTTTTGATTCTGCTATGATCATGTGTGAGTAGATCTTCTTTGTCTTGGGATTATAGGATTTCCAATAATAGATCTCTAACAATTTCTATTTCTTTTTGTCATGGGTATTGATCTTTTAATCTAATTTTAGTAATAATCATGTTCATACTTGGATATCAAATTATATACCGAAAGGTGGATTTGATATCTGACTCCTATGATTGGACAGGAGAATCAAATCATGAAAATAGATTTTTGTTCTCTTGAAATCGTAAAAGATATCTTCTCTTAAAAGATTTTGCTAATACATCAATCATGAAAATAGGTTGGTTATTAGTTTAAAATAGACTTTTGTTCTTTGAAAAAATACATTAGTTATAATTGTTTATCTGATTTTTGAGAGTTTAACACTCATTACTTATGGAAGGTTAATTTTATTACATCTATTATATGGAAAAACTACAATCCTGAAGCTTTATTTTTATTGTGAATTTTTAATCGAAAATCCTATTATCAACATTTACTGTTTTAACTAATCATCATAATAAAGAAAGATTGATATTCATAACAAAGTTCTTGTGGAAATGATAATTTTTACTACGCGATAATACTGTGCACTTGTAGTCTTATCAATTATGATGATATTGTAAAAGTGCAGGACATTAATTTTTATAGATAGATAATTTCCAAAGAGTTATATTTTAATTTATATTTATGATAGTGAAAAACACATTAATAGTTAATAAAGATAATTTTTTTATGGTCTTAGAAGAGATGGTAAATTTCATCATAATTAACTCACACAACTTTGAGGTACCAAGTTCGAACTTGAGACAAAACGTCCAACTTAACAATATTGGCATTAGCTAGTTGAACTATGACTTAAGGATGTTAATAAAGATAATTTGGTAAAATTGTTTGTCTCTCTCTTTTACTTTATAGATATTTCTTAATATGTGTGAGATCACTCAAAATGACATTTATTATGAATCAAAATAAGTAGTCAAATTTGCACGAGCATTCAATAATGAGTGACACATTTGTATAAAAAAAGTTATTCCAAAATAAACTACTTTTTCAATTTTCAATGTAATATTAATTATATTTTTTCAATTATATCTTCTAAGTAATACTATATGCATCACTTTCAATTCACTATCTCCTATTTTACAATAATGATAATATTAAACACACCAATAATTGATTACCGTAATTTAGTAAAATTATTATTCTCTCTTTTATTTATATATTTTTTTAATCTGTATGAAATGATCAAATGAATCACATATTATGAGACAGAGAAAATATAACATTTTTAGAGTAATGTAAATAATATTAATTAAAAAAAATAATTAATCTTAATTAAAAAACTGAAAAACAAATTCATTTTAAACACTTCTGTTTTAGTGACTCGTGACAAATGAAGTAATAATAATAGTAAAAGATAACAACAACATATTAATAGTAAAAAAACAACAATAATACACAAAATGTCTTGCATTTGTGTGAATTGGGTTAAGACAGTGAGAGGCTGAGAGCTTCAATTAATCTTTTATACAAAACTATGCATTTTACTCAAGCCAAGAAAATTATTATGCACTCCCTTATACTGGCCTCGTCAATGCACATTTTTGTGCTTGGATGTTTATTAATTTAATCATTTTTGCTTTTTTTTCTTTTTTTTTAAAAAAACTAGAAGGTGGAGCACAAACCACTAGCGTGTTATTGGGGGCCCTTCATGGGCCCAAGGAGAATGACAACTTGCACAACCAACCAAAAACGTGTGTGAATGCAAAAATTGAAAAATCACGTGCAATTTTTAATGAGGGATTTAATTTTATCTCTTTAATTGTTTGACATTATAAAAAGACAATTTAATAAATTTAACTAAGAGAGAAATAATTTCTAAAAAACAGGAACACTTCACATGTATTGAACACTCATCCATTAGCCATAGCATAAATTAAGCTCACAATGTCTTCTTTTGCTACTCTTTTCTCCCTCCTCACAATAGCCATTCTCTCATTTTCTTGCTCATCACAATCACACAATAAACCCAACCTTAGTACCTTCATCTTACCTATTAAGAAAGACCCATCAACCAATTTGTTCTACACTTTAGTTGGCATAGGAACACGTCAACACAAGTTCAATCTAGTGATTGATCTTGGAGGACCAATCCCTATGGTATAATTGCAACAATCACTACAATTTTTCAACATACCTTCCTCTTCCTTGTCAATCAAAATTTTGTCATTCTTATGTTAGATGTGCTAGCTGCATTAATGGCCCTTGGAATGTGGTGCAAACATAATCAATCCATTAATTAATAGTATTCTTGCAGGTGACACCGGTGAAGATCTTTTGTTCATATCACATTCAATATCTTTTGATAACCCTCTTAAAGGGTTACCAAAATCTAGTAAAGGGATATTAGGCCTTGGAAGGACACAAATTTCATCATTTTTTCATAAGCTTCCTAACAAGTTTGCTCTTTGTTTACCATCTTCGAATAAGAAAGGACTTGGAAGCATCTTCAACTCACTAATATTCCTCTTATTGGTGAAGACATATGTAGCATGTTTTGGATTTGTGGATGGTGGTAAAGAGCCAAGAAACAACAATTGTTATTGGTGGACACCAATTAGAGGACAATTTATTGGAGTTTGATTTAGTTTCTTCTAAATTGGGATTCAGCTCTTCCCTCCTCCAGAATAATGCAAGATGTTCCAACTTTAGAAGCTAATGTCTTTCTCATTTCAATTGAGCTAGATTTATATATGACATCTTATTTATCAAACGTATATTAGCACATATTTATATAAGGTGATGGAAAAACAGCAAGCAACAAATTTATGCAACACAGCAAATAATGAGAAAGAACAATAAAAAAGTTACAAAATCAAAACATAAACAAAAAACAATCAAAAAGTTTCCTTGGATTAAATACTAGAGGTGAAGTTGAAGTTTGCACAAGTAGTTTGTAAATACAACAAGGAGGAGCTGAATCCAAGTCTTGAATTAACCAAATCAAATTGCAAAAAATTGTCTTCTAATTGATATCCACCAATAATAATGGAAGTTGTTACTTCTACACCTCCATCTAAAAATGCAAGACAAGAAACCTCATTATTCACTTGAACCATAGAGTTTGCTCCAAACATCCTCCAAAAAACATCCTTATTTTGTAACATAAAGTCAATGGTTGGCACTGCAAGCCCAACCCTTGTATCACTCAAGTCCTTCAATTTAAAACATAGCTTAAAAGGCTTTATTGGCTTTGCTTTTGGAACATCTTCAAGTTCTTTTGCAAATGCATCAACAACAGAATTGTATATAGATGTTTCCATGATTGTGTAAGGATTTAAAGTACTAATTTTTGTTCCACCTTCACCCTCATCACCTATAGACAACAATGATGTGTTCAATGAGATCAATTTTTCATTGATTTTAATACCTTTCACACCAATGAAATATTCAGCTCCAAGTCTTCCATGGAAAATTGGACCTGCTGAATTATCTGGGTTTTTTATAAGTGGAGTAAAGATAAGAAATTTGGAAACATCAATCCTTGAAAGAAAAACAAAAGGGCCATCACCAAAAAACAAAACACCACTTGAAGAACTCAAACAAATTGAAAACTTTTTATGGAAACTAAAAGCAGAAGCAAAAAGTGAAGGCACTGAAATTTCACTCCTTCCAAAACCTGCCATGCCTTTGACACCACTAGCAAGACCTTTCAAGAGATTTGTTCTACCACAAATGAACAAAAAGTTTTTAACAGTAACAATCTTACCAAGATTTGATCCATTAGTTGAATGAATTGCAACAACATCTAATGCAACCTCACCAATTTCATTTATGTGAGTAAAAATGTTATTTGGAAAAAGGTTACATGTGTTATTGTTGCATCCTGGTTTAGACAAAAAACAGTTTCTACAAAATTTTGATTTTGTTATTGAGCATTGTTTGGTAGTGCAATGAGCAGGGTGATATGTGGATGAGACATAACCCTTTTCACAATTTATCCATAGGAATTGGCCACTTAGATCTAATGTTAGTTTGATAGGAACAAGAGGTGTTCTTTGGTGAATTAATGTAACATATTGGCTAGTGGCAGAGTCTTTTGTGACAGGAAGAACAAGTGCTTTGGGTTGAATAAGGGTAGAGGCAATTGAAGGGGATATTAAGGTGATGATAAAAGTATAGAAAAGAAGGAAACTAGAAGCAATTTTCATGTCTGTTTTCTGGAGGTTGGAAGATCTGTTTCTGTGTGAATCCAAAAATGCAGATATTGTATAATAACAATGAATTAGAGTTCATAATATGATATTTTATTACATGATTTAATCAGTTTCATATACGTTGACTTACAACATGTGTGAAGTTTTGGATTAAAAAATATTTGACTTTTTATTTTATTACGCTCCTTTAATTTTTAATTACTCAAATTTAGTTTGACTATGTTTATGTAAACTCAATTTAAATATATTTACATAAATTAAATTCACATATCAAACGTAGATTATAAAATTTTCAGATTCTAAAAAAATTGAGTTCAAGTGTGTTTATGTAAACTTAATCTAAATACATTTAGATAAACTCAGTTTAAATATGTCTTATAAGAACTAAAATTAGTTAATATATTATTTGTAAATTCTAAATTTCTAAATCTTATATTAAATCCAATTCATTTAAGTTTATGTAAAGTCAATTCGCTAAGTAAACTCATTTTAAATAGATTTACGTTCACTTAATTCAAGAACGTTTGTATAAATGCAGTTTAAGTGTTAAATAAATTTTGTTTAAGTACGTCAACAATTAATTTAATATTTAATTATAAAATCAATGTCATAAACAAATACTACCTCATCCTTTAGATACGAACTTTATAAAAAAAATCTCTAACATATAAGTCTTTTTATTTCCAAATTGCTAGATGTATCTTATTTTATTTTATTTTATTAAATATACTCTTAATTAATTTACCATATTTTAATGTATAGATTTAGTGAAAACTTTAATAGAAAGAAAATTTTTCAATCAATACAATTAGTTGATATTTAAATTACTACCTAATTTTATTTTAATAGTGATTGCATACAGAAAAAAATGTGTCAAAAAATTCTTCTTAATATAATTTTATTTTATATTAGTATTATCCCACATGTTGGTCGTGCCCATCCGTCCATCCCTAGCTCTTTTTTTTTTTATTAAAAATTATATTTATTTATTTAAATTAATAAAAATTATACAATAAAAAATAATATAATTTAAAATAAAATAAAATTATGAATAAATTTTAAATTAATAATATAAAACAATAAATAATTACAAATAAATATAATAAAATTAATGTGTTCGAACTGTTTATGTATTTAAGTAGTAATATTAAAAACATCGTAACATTAATTAAATTAAAATTAATCTATGAATGAAATTCAACCCATTCGGCTCGTACTACTCATCCCTACTTGTAAAGAAAGGAAAAGATAAGATAAGCACGTTAGCATCACACAGTGTTATCGAGTCAGCAACCCCAAAACTACACACTACAAGACAACAAAAATAATATTAAAAAAAAAATAAACACATCTTACAATTCATTGCTCTTATCCATTCCCAACCCATTTCCATATTTCTACCCATCCGCGGCGACTCACAGCCGACACTCCCTTTTCCTTTCCTTCTTCAACTGCCATTTTCCAACCAACTAACAAAAACAAAACAACTTTCACTCTCTTTTCCTTTTCCTTCTTCAATGGCTTCCTTCTCTTATTTCCTTCCTCTCTTTTTCTCTCTCCTTTCCCTTGTTTCTTCCTCCCCAAATTCCCTCTTCCTCCCAATCACAAAAGACACCACAACACTCCAATACTTAACAACCCTTTCTTATGGCACCCCTTTTCTTCCCACAAAACTCGTTGTTGATCTCACTGGTTCACTCTTCTGGCTTGATTGTTCCTCAAGAAAAACCCCATCTTCTTCTCTCCGTACAATCCCTCACCGTTCTCTTCAATGCCTCACTGCAAAAACCCACCAAACATTTGAAATTCCCATAGATCAAAACCACCCATGTCAAATTCTAACTGAAAACACCATCACAGGAAAAGTAGCTACTGATGGAAAACTTGTAGAAGATGTTGTGGCACTCAAATCAACGAAAGATTCGATTTTTAAACATACCCATGATTTTCTCTTCACTTGTTCACATACCCTTCTCTTGAATGGTTTATCAAGTGATGCTAAAGGCATTGTTGGTTTTGGTAGATCTAGAACTTCTTTTTCATCACAGGTTTTCAATCCAATCAATTCACAGAGAAAAATCACTTTTTGTCTCTCTTCTTCTTCTGGGTTTGTTCAACTTGGAAGCACAAGCACTGTTTTGGAATCGTCAACAAAATCTGAAATTTTCAGATCTTTGACTTTTACACCTCTGGTCAAAAACCAAAACCATGAATCTTTCATCAACGTGAAATCCATCAAAATTGGTGGCAAAAAAGTGTCTTTTAACACCCCATCATTGTCTCAAGACGGAAATAGTGGAACAAAGTTAAGTTCTATTGTTTCTTACACAACAATTCAAAGTTCCATCTATGGCAACTTCAGAAGTGCTTTTTTGAAAGCTGCTTTTTCTATGAACATGACTAGAATAACTTCAGTGGCTCCTTTTGATGTTTGTTTTGATTCTAATGGAATTGATGAGTCAAAAGTTGGTCCTAATGTGCCTGTTATTGATTTTGTTCTACAAAGTGAGATGGTGAAATGGAGCATATATGGAAGAAACTCAATGGTGAAGTTAAGTGATGATGTTATGTGTTTGGGATTGTTGGATGGTGGTGTTGAACAAAAGAATCCTATTGTGATTGGAGGGTATCAATTAGAGGATGTTTTGGTTCAATTTGATTTTGATAGTTCTATGGTGGGATTTAGTTCTTCACTTTTGATGAGGGATTCTAGTTGTTCTAATTTTAGATTTGGTTCCATTTCTTCACAATAGATTTCACGATTATTACTTTAATTATTGTTATGGTTATATTTGAGGAGACATACCATATAGATTTTGTTAGATTATGGTGAATTGTGAGTAGTTTTATCAATTTTGTTATCACCTTTTCTTTCAAGTTTTTTTCCTTTCTATTTTGGTGTATGTGTGTATATGGTGAGGACATTTTTGGTTCAGAGCTTTTTTATGTTGGAAATGGAATATTTCTATTGTATGAAAAGAAGCTTCATCGGTTGAGTTATTATGTTGGAAATTTGGCTAATTATTTTTCTTTTTCCTATATGGTTGCATTTATTTATTTTATGACATCTTATATGGTTGGATTAATAAGAAATGCATCACATTGGGAATATATTATTGATAATGTGAAAAGCATATACTTTTTATATATAAAGCATATCTCTTTTTTCTTTTTCAGAAAAAAAAAAAATCTCTTCTTTATTCCTTCGTGTCCGTGTCTCGCACAATAATAGAGAACAAATACACTTTTGCTATCCACACCCCCTTATTGCTATCCACACCCACCAATTTTTTTTAAATCCATATTCCGAAAATACTCTTCTGTGTTTTAAACATCATTTTTTCCTTCTTCGTCTTCTTCCCGCTGTTCCAGTTCTTCCCCTTCTCCCGTAAACCTAATTTCCAAAAATCTTCATCAAAGTCCACACGAAAATCATCAATCTTCTTCTTCAATCATCTTCATTTTCTTCAAACATCTTCATCTTCTTCAAACACCTTCAATCATCATCCTCATCATCTTTAACATCATCATATTGAACATCTTCATCTTCAACAACTTCTTCACTATCACATTTTCAACAAGTAAGTACAATGTGTGTTGTTGTTGTTGTTTTTTGTACACTGGTGTTGGTGTTGTTGAGTTTTAAAAGTTGACGTGAACACAGTTGACGAACTGATTCTGGATTGTTGACGTGAACACAGTTGACAAACTGATTCTGGATTCTTGAAAACCGGTTCACATACGTGAACCCTCGGGAACTCGGTTCACGTAAGAAATACTGGAATTCTGGAATTGTTGTAAAATTGTGATTGTTTTGATTTTCATTATGATATGATTTTGCAGGAACGGTGTGCACTATGTTTACCGACAGGGAGGGTCGTGTTGTACTGGATCAGGGTACTTCTAACGTGGAGGGTCGTCGTGTTAGACCAACGGCTTCCGCACGGGCTCACCGTGCTAGACAAGAGCAAAGACGGTTACTGCAAGAAGAGGCACAACGGGCATAGCAGGTAGAGGCAGAACATGCCCAACACGAAGAGGCCCAAGAAGCACAACAAGAAGAACCACATGCTGAAGGATTTCCTGGTGGTCCGGTTGACATGTCTGTCCTTAGGTCATTTGGCGATCACGTGGCGACTAAACTCTGGGATGGCGTGGTAATTTTGTTAATGAAATGAAATTTTTAATATCTGTTTTGTTAATGTGTTTTAACTTAAATTTGGTTTGCTTAATTTATTTCAGGATCACGGCGAATTAAGGGTGTTCAACAATTGTAAAAAATTAAGAGAAGCCGTGATTGAACACGAAGAGGTTGAGAACCTGAACCTGATGCTGCTGTTCATGAAGATCCTGTGGTTGCAGAACCTGAACCTGAACCTGATGCTGATGCTGCTGTTGTTGCTGCTGTTGCTGCTGCTGATGCTGCTGTTGTCCCTCGTGTCAAACATCATGTCGGTGGTAAACACATAAGTCAAATCATTCATAACCGGTTCAGCTCCTTCATTCATCGCGTCTTCAACTACGGGTTCCACACCATCATTCATTGCATCAAAATCACCATACATTTCATCAAAATCACCTTCCAAACCATCTTGAATTTCCTCTAAATGTTCCAAACCCTCAAACATTTCGTCACTATGGTATCCCCCTTGATCCATTTACCTGTATCCAAAAAATAACATATAAAAATTTCAGTAAAATGTAGTAATTCTACTTGATTTCAGTTCAGGTAAACTTCCGTGAACTCATTTCACGTATTTACGTGAACTCCGTTCACGTACTCATAAAATTTTCAAAATAATGTATTGTATGTCAATTAAATTCACGTATGTTGACGTCAACTCACTTCACGTAGGTTCCCGTGAACTTGGTTGACGTACGTCTTAACTTTGTTACTAAATCACTCTTCACGTGAGATCAGTTCACGGAAGTGTTAAATTTTTAAATGCATGTATCGTACGTGAACTCGATTCACATACTCGTTAAAATGTAACTTAAATGCATCGTACGTGAACACACTTCACGTACGTTAACGTGAATCGAGTTCACGTACCATGGGTTCAGATGAGTCCATGTACACAGACTTTGAAGACGTAAACTCCATTGTTTACGCAACCTCAGTTAACGTATGTTTACGCGAACTGAGTTTCCGTAATTTCTTCAAATTCGAAATATTTCATACGTACGTTAACGCAGTTCACGTACGATCGCAAAACGTAAGTTAACTGATTTCACGTAAAATTTCCAGATTTCAGAAAAATTAAATGCAAATACAGCAGAACGGGAAGTGAGCTATGGATGATTTTTAGGTTTTTTGAGGTTTATGTTTACACTGCACTTGAAGAACGGGAAGAAGAGGAAGAAGGAAAAACGAGAAGAAGAGGAAGAAGGAAAAACGGGAAGAAGACGAAGAAGGAAAAAAAGATCATTAAAAACATAAGGGTATTTTTGGAATTTTGATTTAAAAAAAAATTGGTGGGTGTGGGTAGCAATAAAGGGGGTGTGGGTAGCATTTTTGAAATTAATATTAAATTTAAGGGTCTTACAGTTGTCTTGAAGTATTGCCCTGCTTTTTGTCACGTGTGCAGGCTGCTCAGAGATGCAGCTGCAGTGTCCAATCAAGTTTGTCAAAATTCTACTTGCTACTTACTCAAATTTGGAGAATGATCTTGCTTGCATGATTATGATGCATAGCTTTTACTTTTGTTCTTTGGAATAATTCTTTTACTGATGTGATCCTTATATACTTTTGGTATCTTTTTAGAGAATGATTAAATACATCAGAAACAACTATTTTCTTAAGAGCATGAACATTCTTGATTTTGAAGATAACTAAGAATTGTGAAGAACGATCTTCGTTTTTCCGGAATTCTGTCATAATGTTCTTCGTTTATTTGAATGAATACGCTTCTTCTAATATGATCTTGTGTTGATATGCTTAATACCTATATTTGATTAATACACTCAAAAATACATGTTAAACAACAAAACACTTAGAATCATAATTAGAAGTCTTAATTAACTTTTGTTTGATTATCATCAAAACATTTAATTTAAAATTTTGTCTCAATAGACGGATCTTATTAGTGAAGTCTATAACAAATTTTGGCTTGGCCCATACCAAAATGTAAATTTAAAAAATTAATACAATAAAGGTTGGAACGAAATTGTATGAAAAATAGAAAAAATATTTAAATTTTATAATTAGAAATTAGTAATAGGATAATTTTGAATTAGAAAGAATAAAGAAAACAATAAAATATAAGAAAAGATTTAATATGCGAGAAATAAAATAATAAATTACTAATTAAAGGGTAAACATAAAGCCACAAACTGTTTAATAAAATTGTGAAATGCACAAGGGGACTTAATTTTCATATATTGTTTAATAGTTTTGAATCTCTGAAAATTAAATTAAGTTGACATAGCACGTAAAATTTAGTGGTGCATGACTTTTTTATTGAGGTTAAAATTGGCTGGACCAAATATTTTTTTATATGTTGAAATTTTAAATGATTTTCATTAAATAATTTTATGTAAAAAAATTGTGTTGTTGGTTGTGGTGGATGTAAGCTCCGAAGGTGTAAACACGAGAAGGGGGGTTGAATTGTGTTTGACTTAACTTGAATACTTTTTCTGTTTTTATACTTTCAAAACAAAACTTAATGTATAATTAAAAACAGAGTTAGCAACGGATAAAAATAAAAATAAAACTCACAGATTTTATACTGGTTCACCGTTAACGAGGCTACGTCCAGTCCCTTCGCCTTGAAGGATTTCACTTATTCAAACCTTGAATTACAACCTTTATACTGACCCTCCAAGTCAGTCTTCATAATAGTCTAACAATCCTAGACTTCTTGAGGAAAACACCTGTCTTCAGCCAATCTGACAACCCCATATTGTAGAAGAAATCACAATCTAATTGCCAAGTAATCTGCTACCCCTTTTGACTCCCTCAGATTGTAGACTCTACTTCAACAACTTAAATTTGACACGGTGGAAAGAAAATAACAAGAGTGCTTGCTTCTTGAAAGCTAAAACTCACAATTGACTTCTATGAAAATTTGGGTGTTTGTTGCTTTGGAAGTGTATGACTCTTTTGTGATTTTCGATGATGAGTAATTTGCCTTGAGCCTCCTTTTATAGATGCTGATTAGGGCCTCTTCCAATGCTTAAATTCGAACTAAATCTTGCTGGATTCTCTGTAAAAATATCTTGACCAATTGGGCTTTATTTAAATAAAAATCATATCTTTTTAAGCCTTAGATTTGTTTCATATCTTAAATGGCCAATCAAATCTGTGCATTGCTTCCCGCCACAGCTCCTAACTTCCATGCTACTCCAATTTAATTTATAACAAATCTTTTATAATATTTTGATAAAAATATCATGAGATCTTCACCATTAATTCCCATGATCAAATCTGCACCATTGGATCTTCATGCGATAGTCCACAGCTGGACCAGCTTGATTGCTATGCTATTGTCCTCTGAATTCGACCATTCCTGGACCATACTTCCTAACCCCTGATCTTCTGATTTCGGCCTTCCCTGAACACGCACTTGATATGCTAAAATCCTCTTAATTCGGCCTTTGCTAGACTGCATATCCTGTCCCTCTAATTTCGGCCATTGCTGGGCCATGGTCTGATTTTCTGATCTTTATCATCACTGGACCAAATAATTATTTCTGAACCATTGATCTGGACGGATTCTGGAATTTGGTTTGGAACAAACTGAAATTAACTTGAACAAAAAAAATTTCAGACTGGACATTTTACCTTTGATTTTGGATCAGGTCTGGGTCGATTCTGGAATTCATTTCTTTTGATCTGGACTTAGTTCCATGCCATGAATCATGCTATATTATGGTCTGGGCCAATTCTGAATTGATCCTCTTGTTCTGGACTCATAAACATACCTTATGGTCAAGTCTGGAACAATTCTGGGCAGTTCAATTTTTCACTGCCAGGCCATCTTCTGGTCTGAATAACTTCTGGAATAAAATTGATATTTGATTCCTGTTTGTTTTGAACAACTCTCCTTATGGCAGGCTTTCCAATGGTATGATCCAAGTTTCATTCTGATTTTTATTCCTTCTGATATAAGCCATCAAAGATATCTTCTGGTCATTGTTTTGACATTCCTCTAGTATCTTCTGGTCGTTCCAGAATTCATTTTCTGGAATCATTTGATCTTCAGCTTCTGATTTCTTCAGTTTCTGGGGTATTTAATTTAACAATTCAAAGTACAAAATAAGTTTACATAGAGTACATTTGTAAGCATCAAAATCCTAAGTACTTAGAACCAACTTGGTTCCAACAATCTCCCCCTTTTTGATGATGACAAAACCTTAACTTATTTTGCTAACTTGTAATTCGAAAACTTTGAATTTCTCCCCCTCAGACCAATCTCTCCCCTAAGTCTGATACTCTCTTTTTCAACTCCTTCTTTGTTCTCTCTTTCTTTTCTTCTCTTCTCCTCTCCTTTTCAACTCCTTCTTTTCTCACTCTTTCTCCCCCTCAGACCAATCTCTCCCCGTAAGTCTGATACTCTCCTTTTCAACTCTTTCTTTTCTTCTCTTCTCATTGCCTCTCCTTTTCAACTCCTTCTATTCTTACTCTTTCCTTTTCTCTCTTTATTTTTCTCTCTCCCTGTTTCCTCTCCTTTTCAACTCCTTCTCTTTTCACTCTTTCTTTTTATCTCTCCTTTTCAACTTACTTCTCTTTTTTCTCTCTTTCTCCCCCTTTTTGTCATCATCCAAAAAGAGGTCCTGCTATTTTTGTATTTTTTGTTTTTCTCTTTACAAAGTACAGAAATTAAAAACATAAAATAAAGGACATAAAATAAAATTGCAGGAAATTTAAAAACTCCTAAGATGACTACTTTAGCTAGTCAGATATGGAGGTAATGCAGAGATGCTTCTTGATGAACTTGAACCTATCTTCTGGTAATGCTTTGGTGAAGATATCAGTCCATTGATGATCAGTGTCCACAAACTGGATGCTTAAAGTTCCTTTTAGAACATGGTCCCTAATGAAATGGTGTTTTCTTGTATAACAAAGTAAGGTTGGTGATTCCTTTAAGGTATCTCAAAATTCGTTTGACAGCAGTTTAAATAGGATTCCCTGTGTATGTTTTCTGTTGGTTTCATCTTTCCCAAGTGAGCAGGTTGGGTGCATGGAGGTGGTCACTCATCTTGAACTTTTTAAGAAGTTCTTTGGTGTATTTAGATTGGTGAATGAGTATACCTGATTTACTTTGATGAATCTGAATTCCCAGGAAGAACTTAAGTTCTCCCATCATGCTTATTTGGAACTCCTTCTGCATTAGGTCAGAAAACTCTTTGCACAAAGTGCCATTAGTTGAACCAAATATGATATCATCAACATAGACTTGAATAATCAGAATATCAGTTTTAATGGATTTCCTAAATAGAGTATTATCAATCTGGCCTCTATTAAATTCATTCTTTAAGCAGAAAGTTACTAAGTCTGTCATACCATGCCATTGGTGCTTGTTTTAAACCATATAAATATTTTTTAAGTTTAAAAACATGGTCTGGAAATTTAGAATTTTCAAAACCAGGGGGCTGTTTGACATAGACTTCCTCACTTATATAGCTATTTAAGAATGCACTTTTAACATCCATGTGATACAACATTATATCATGATTAGCATAAATGATAAAAGAATTCTAATTGCTTATAACCTGGCCACTGGAACAAAAGTCTTAGTGTAATCTATAGCTTTCTGTTGACTGTATCCTTGAGCTACAAGTCTGGCTTTGTTCCTTACCACTTTACCTTTTTCATTGAGTTTATTCCTGAAAACCCACTTGGTTCCAATAATGTTTTTGTTTGGTCTGGATACCAGATCCCAAAAATCATTCCTTTGGAATTCATTCAGCTCTTCTTGCATTGCAAGTATCCAACCTTCCTCTGCCAAAGCTTCATCAACATTGCTTGGTTCGCTTCAGCTTCTGATTCTGTAACAGCTTCTGATTCTGATAAATCAGCTTCTGGTTCTGGTGAATCTGTAACAGCTTCAGATTCTGGTAAATATCTAGATTTCTCTTATGACTTATCTTGGCTGTTTCTGACTTGATCAGATTTATCTTTTGAAGATTTGTCATGTGTTGCTGACTTGCTTGTATCCTTTACCTTTCAAGGTACTTCTGTTTCTTGTGCTTTTGCTCCATTTGGTTCTGGTGAACCATTCGTTCTGCTTCTGCTTCTGCTCCCTTTGGTTCTGATGAACCTGTACTATCTTTATCTTTCTTTGATTTGTCAAGCAGTTTGTCATATACCATAATATAAATCAATTAATTTAAAAATGAACTCAGTACAGCCAAACCATTAATTCTGCTTCTGGTGGTTTCTGCTTGTTTTTGAAACCACTGGAATGCTGTTTCTTCTGAGGTGTTCAATTCGTGTGAATCACCTGGTTCCTCTGACAGTTTGAAAACCTGCAGAATACTTATCTAGCTTTGATTTGTTTAGATCAAGCTTCTTGTTATCATAGTAAACATAAATATTAAATAATATTATTTACAGTAAGATGTAACCTCTATGTCAATTATGAAAATCCTCTTGCTTCTGATTTTCAGATTCTTAATCTGTATGTTCTGTGATTACATGGTTTGGATTAAGGGATTTGAATTCCCTTCCAGGTTTGTATTTTTGATGAATCTCACAGAACTCTCCTGATTCTGATTCCTTAATTTCTGCTTTGGCTGATACACCATGTTCCTTCGGTGATTCTGGAACATGTTTTGGTTCTGGTAATTTTGGTGAATCCGGTGATTCTGATAACCTTGATGGTTCTGGTGATTCTGATAATTCCTGTAGTTATACTAATTCTGATAATTAGAGTAATTCTGATGATCATACCTGAACCTTTGATACCTGTTCTGGTTCTGGTTCTAGTACTGATTCGGATTCTGGTTCCAATGTTGATTCTGGTTTCTGTGCCTCCAGTTCTGGTTCTGGTTCCAGTGTTGGTTCTGGTTCCAGTTCCTGTACCTCTGATACTGGTTCCAGTTCTAGTTCTGGTTGCAGTTTCTGTGCTTCTGGTACTGGTTCCAGTTCCTGTTCCTCTAATACGATTGATATCTATGATATTTCCTGTTCCTCCTATAATTCTGGTTCTGGTTCTGATAGGTATTCTGTTGACCAGTTCTTCTTCTACCAGAGTCACTTTGCTTCTGTTTGGTAGATGTTGGAACATAAACCTTCTTCTGCTTGTGCGTTGCCAACATCCATTGTCCAGGCACCATTGTTGGTGTCTCCTTCTTGTCGCTCAGAACATCTGCAACATAGACAATTTGATCTTTTGGTACCCATAATTGATTGGGTCCAGGTTTGTTAGTCTTAACAGCTCTTTGATCTTGTTCAGATTTTACGATTGGCAAGATAATTCAGAGTGACCTTTCTTAGCACAGACAATACATAAAATATCATAATAAACAGCTTTATTTTCAGTACTTGTTTCTGTAAAACCAAGACCTCTCTTTCCAGAGTTACTGTTTCCAAAAACCATAGATGCATATTTGCTTCTTTCCATTCCATTTGAAATAAAGTTTTGGAAAAATTGCTCATGCATATCAGATTTACAAACAGTTTCAGAAGTGGAACAATTATTACTTTTCAGAGTTTGGTTTTCAGACTTGAGTCTTGCAACTTCAGTTTTAAAATCTTTGTATTCAGTTGCATACTCAGAATTTTGATTCTTTAAAACTTGGACTTCTTTGGTTAGATTTTCCTTATCTTCCCTAAGAGTTTTCAGTTTTAAAGACCTTTTATTGTTTGCATTTAACAAGTCCTTTAAAGTTTCAATTAATTCAGATTTAGAAAGATTAGAAAATACCTCATTGTCTTCATCTTCTGATTCTGTTCCAGAGCTGTATTCAGAACTTGAATTGGTATGAGCCATAAGAGACATAATTGTTTCCTCTGATGTGCTTCCAGACTTGCCTGAATGATTGCTTCGATCATTCTTCCTCTTGCCTGCTTTCCTTCCTGAAATCATTCTTTTATGAGGTCCAGAAGCAGACCTGATGTGTGCCTTCATTGCTGTTTCTGCTTCTTCTTCATCAGACGATTGTTCCTCTGATTCTGATACATCCCAGACAGCCATCAGACCCTTCTTTTTGAATCTGGAATTTTCTTGGTTTGTTTGCCTTTATGAGGTCCAGAAGCAGACTTGATGTGAGCCATCTTTGCTGTTTCTGCCTCTTCTTCATCAGACGATTCTTCCTCTGATTCTGATACATCCCAGGCAGCCATCATACCTTTCTTTCTGTATCTGGAACTCTTCTTGTGTGGTTTGCCTTTTTCTAGATTTGGACATTCTGACTTGATATGTCCAGGTTCATTGCATCCATAACAGATGATATTCTTCTTGTCAGATTCTTCCTTGCTGTTACGTTTCTTCTGGGAACCTCTCCTCTTTCTGTTTTCCCAGATCTTAACCATCTTTTTGGTTAAGTAAGCCATATCATCACTGTTACTATCACTATCCTCTGATTCTGATGCTGCCTTTGCAGCTTTCTTCTGTTTCGATTTCAGAGCCAGATTCTTCTTCCTCTTAGGCTCATCTTCTTCCAATTCTATTTCATGAGACCTGAGTGAGCTGATTAGATCTTCAAGTTTCAAGGTATCCAGATCCTTAGCTTCCTGTATTGCAGTAACCTTTGGTCTCCACCTCTTTGGTAGACTTCTCAGAATCTTCCATACATGATCTGCATGAAGGTGCAAACATGAGAAGGGAGGTTGAATTGTGTTTGACTTAACTTGAATATTTTTTGTTTTAATACTTTCAAAACAAAACTTGATGTATAATTAAAACAGAGTTAGCAGCGGATAAAAATAAAAATAAAACTCACAGATTTTATACTGGTTCACCGTTAACAAGGCTACGTCCAGTCCCTTCGCCTTGAAGGATTTCACTAATTCAAACCTTGAATTACAACCTTGCTACTGACCCTCCAAGTCAGTCTTCTCAACAGTCTAACAATCCTAAACTTCTTGAGGAAAACAACCCTGTCTTCAGCCAATCTGACAACCCCAGATTGTAGAAGAAATCACAATCTAACTGCCAAGTAATCTGCTACCCCTTCTGACTCCCTCAGAATGTAGACTCTACTTCAACAACTTAGATTTGACAACACTGTCTTCAGCCAATCTGACAACCCCAGATTGTAGAAGAAACCACAACACTATGAATCTAATTGCCAAGTAATCTGCTACCCCTACTGACTCCCTCAGTTTGTAGACTCTACTTCAACAACTTAGATTTGACTCGTTCCTTTTTCAACTCTTCTCCTCTCCTTTTCAACTCCTTCTTTATTCTCTCTTTCTTTTTCTCTCTTCATTTTTTCTCTCCTTTTCAACTCCTTCTGTTTTCACTCTTTCTTTTTCTCTCTCCATGTTTCCTCTCCTTTTCAACTCCTTCTGTTTTCTCTCTTTCTTTTTATCTCTCCTTTTCTACTTATTTCTCCTCTCTCTCTCTCTCTCTCTCCCCCTTTTTGTCATCAGCCAAGCCAAAAAGTGGTCATACAATTTTTGTATTTTTTGTATTTGTTTACAAGGTACAGAAAGTAAAAACTGAAAATTAAAGACATAAAATAAAATTGCAGAAATTTAAAAACTCATAAGATGACTACTTGAGCTAGTCAGATATGGAGGTCATGCTGAGATGCTTCTTAATGAACTCGAACCTATCTTCTGGTAATGCCTTGGTGAAGATGTCAGCCCATTGATGATCAGTATCCACAAACTGGATGCTCAAAGTTCCTTTTTGAACATGGTCCCTAATGAAATGGTGTTTTATTTCAATATGTTTGGCTCTAGAGTGTAAGATAGGGTTCTTGGTTAGGTTTATAGCTGAAGTGTTATCACAGAACAAAGGGATATTGGTTTCAAAGATGTTGTAATCTTCAAGTTGATGTTTCATCCAAAGTAGCTGTGAACTGCATCCTGCTGCTGATATATATTCAGCTTCTGCTGTTGACATGGCAATGGTACTTTGTCTTTTACTTGACCAGGAGATCAGATTATCACCTAAGAATGTGTAGTTGCCATTGGTACTTTTCGTTTCCAACTTGTCTCCAGCATAGTCAGAATCACAAAAACCTTGTAGTTTGTAGGTGGGGGTTTTCTTGTATAACAAGGTAAGGTTTGTGGTTCCTTTAAGGTATCTTAGAATTCTTTTGACAGCAGTTAAATGAGATTCCCTAGGGTCAGCTTGAAAGCGGGCACATACACAAACACTAAACATAATGTCAGGTCTAGAAGCAGTTAAATAGAGAAGTGATCCAATCATACCTCTTTATGTTTTCTGGTCTACCTTTTGACTGGTTTCATCTTTCTCAAGAGAGCAGGTTGGGTGCATTGGGGTGGCCATAGGCTTACAGTTACTCATCTTGAACTTTTTGAGAAGTTCTTTAGTATATTTTGATTGGTGAATGAGTATACCTGATTTACCTTGGTGAATCTGAATTCCCAGGAAGAACTTAAGTTCTCCCATCATGCTCATTTGGAACTCCTTCTGCATTACGTCAGAAAACTCTTTGCACAAAGTGCCATTAGTTGATCCAAATATGATATCATCAACATAAACTTGAATAATCAGAATATCATGTTTAATGGATTTCCTAAATAGTGTATTATCAATCTGGCCTCTATTGAATTCATTCTTAAGCAGAAAGTTACTAAGTCTGTCATACCATGCCCTTGGTGCTTGTTTTAAACCATATAAAGACTTTTTAAGTTTGAAAACATGGTCTGGAAAATTAGAATTTTCAAAACCAGGGGGATGTTTGACATGGACTTCTTCACTTATGTAGCCATTTAAGAATGCACATTTAACATCCATTTGATACAGCATTATATCATGATTAGCAACAAATGATAAAAGAATTTTAATTGCTTCTAACCTGGCCACTGGAACAAAAGTTTCAGTGTAATCTATAACTTCCTGTTGACTCTATCCTTGAGCTACAAGTCTGGCTTTGTTCCTTACCACTTTACCTTTTTCATTGAGTTTATTCCTAAAAACCCACTTGGTTCCAATAATGTTTTTGTTTGGTCTGGGTACCAGATCCCAAACATCATTCCTTTGGAATTCATTCAGCTCTTCTTACATAGCAAATATCTAGCCTTCCTCTGCCAAAGCCTTATCAATGTTGCTTGGTTTGCATCAGCTTCCGGTTCTGTACCAACTTCTGATTCTGTAACAGCTTGTGATTCTGATAAATCAGCTTCTGGTTCTGGTGCATCTTTCCAGGTACTTCTGTTTCTTGTGCTTCTGCTCCCTGCGCATTAGTTCTGCTTCTGGTGATTTCTGCTTGTTTTTGAAACCACTGGAATGATGTTTCTGCTGAGGTGTTCAATTCGTGTGAATCACCTGGTTCCTCTGACAGTTTGAAAACCTACAAAATACTTATCTAGCTTTGATTTGTTAAGATCAAGCTTCTTGTTATCACAGTAAACATAAATATAAATAATAATAGTATTTACAGCAAGATGTAACCTCTATGTCAATTATGAAAATCCTCTTGCTTCTGATTTTCAGATTCTTAATCTGTATGTTCTGTGATTACATGGTTTGGATTAAGGAATTTGAATTCCCTTCTAGGTTTGTATTTTTGATGAATCTCACAGAACTCTCCTGATTCTGATTCCTTAATTTCTGCTTTGTCTGATACACCATGTTCCTCTGGTGATTATGGAACATGTTTTGGTTCTGGTAATTTTGGTGAATCCGGTGATTCTGATAACCTTGATGGTTTTGGTGATTCTGATAATTCCTGTAGTTATACTGATTCTGATAATTAGAGTAATTCTGATGATCATACCTGAACTTTTGATACCTGTTCTGATTCTAGTTCTGGTACTGATTCTGGTTCTGGTTCTAGTGTTGATTCTTGTTCTAGTTTCTGTGCCTCCAGTTCTGGTTCTGATTCGTGTGATATCTATGATATTTCATGTTCCTCCTATAATTCTGGTTCTGGCTCTGATTCTGTTGACCAGTTGTTCTTCTACCAGAGTCACTTGGCTTCGGTTTGGTAGATATTGGAACATAAACCTTCTTCTGCTTGTGCGTTACCAACATCCATTGTCCAGGCACCATTGTTGGTGTCTCTTTCTGGTTTCTCAGAACATCTGCAACATAGACAATTTGATCTTTTGGTACCCAGAACTGATTGGGTCTAGGTTTGTTAGTCTTAACAGCTCTCTGATCTTGTTCAGATTTTACCATTGGACAAGATAATTCAGAGTGACCTTTCTTAGCACAAACAATACATAAAACATCAGAATAAACAACTTTACTTTCTGTACTTGTTTCTGTAAAACCAAGACCTCTCTTTCCAGAGTTACTGTTTCCATAAATCATAGATGCATATTTACTTCTTTCCATTCCATTAGAAATAAAGTTTTGAAAAAATTGCTCATGCATATCAGATTTACAAACAGTTTCAGAATTGGAACAATTATTACTTCTGAGAGTTTGGTTTTCAGCTTTGAGTCTTGCAACATCAGTTTTAAAATCTTTCTTTTCAGTTGCATACTCAGAATTTCGATTCTTTAAAACTTGGACTTCTTTGGTTAGATTTTCCTTATCTTCCCTAAGAGTTTTCAGTTTTAAAGACCTTTTATTGTTTGCATTTAACAAGTCTTTTAAAGTCTCAATTAATTCAGATTTAGAAAGATCAAAAAATACCTCATCGTCTTCATCTTCTGATTCTGTTCCAGAGCCTGAGCTGGATCCAGAACTTGAGTAGGTATGAGCCATCAGAGACAGAATTGCTTCCTCTGATGTGCTTCCAGACTTGCCTGAATGATTGCTTCGATCATTGTTCCTTCTACCTATTTTCCTTCTTGAATTCATACCTTTATGAGGTCCAGAAGCAGACCTGATGTGTGCTGTCATTGCTATTTATTCCTCATCTTCATCAGACGATTCTTCCTCTGATTCTGATACATTCCAGGCAGCCATCAGACCTTTTTTTTCTGTATCTGGAACTCTTCTTGTACTGTTTTCCTTTTTCCAGATTTGGACATTCTGACTTGATATGTTCAGGTTCATTGCATCCATAAAAGATGATGTTCTTCTGGTCAGATTCTTCCTTATCTCTGCTGTTATGTTTCTTCTGGAAGTTTCTTTTCTTTCTGTTTTCCCAGATCTTAACCATCTTTTTGGTTAAGTAAGCCATATCATCACAGTTACTATCACTATCCTCTGATTCTGATTCTGCCTTTGCAGCTTTCTTCTGTTTCGACTTCAGAGCTAGATTCTTCTTCTTCTTAGGTTCATCTTCTTCTAGTTCTATTTCATGAGACTTGAGTGAGCTCATTAGATCTTCAAGCTTCAAGGTACTCAGATCCTTAGCTTCCTGAATTGCAGTAACCTTTTGTCTCCACCTTTCTGGTAGACTTCTCAGAATCTTCCATACACGATCTGCAGTGGTATAGCTTTTGTTTAATACTTTTAAACCTGATACTAGAGTCTGGAATCTGCTGAACATTGTGTCTATGTCTTCATCCTCTTCCATCTTCAACAGCTCATACTTTCTTACCAATATGTTAGCCTTTGCATCTTGAACCTGCTTGGTTCCTTCATAGGTCAGAACCAGACTATCGAATATACTCTTTGCTGTTTCTTTATTTGTGCATCTATCAAATTCCTTGAATGTGATTGCACTGACCATCATGGTTCTGGACTTGTGATGAAGTCTGTGTAATCTGATCTGATCTGGTTTCATATCAAACATGTCCAGTTTCTTAGTTGGATCTTCTGGATCAGTAGGTGCAGTGTATCCTCTGACTATCATCTTCCATAGTTTAGGATCTTGAGATATGACAAAGCTTCTCATTCTGTCCTTCCAATACTCAAACCTTTCTCCATCAAACAGTGGTGATCTGTTGATGTTGTTTCCCAATTCTTCTGACATATTAAACCCCTTGGACCTTTCCTCAAACACTGTTAAGTGCTCAGCCTTGAGACCGAGCTCTGATGCCAATTGAAGGTGCAAACACGAGAAGAGGGGGTTGAATTGTGTTTGACTTAACTTGAATATTTTTCCTGTTTTAATACTTTCAAAACAAAACTTGATGTATAATTAAAACAGAGTTAGCAGCGGATAAAAATAAAAACAAAACTCACAGATTTTATACTGGTTCACCGTTAACGAGGCTACGTCCAGTCCCTTTTAAAGGTGCAAACACGAGAAGGGGGGTTGAATTGTGTTTGACTTAACTTGAATACTTTTCCTGTTTTAATACTTTCAAAACAAAACTTGACGTATAATTAAAATAGAGTTAGCAGCGGATAAAAATAAAAGTAAAAACTCACAGATTTTATACTGGTTCACCGTTAACGAGGCTACGTTCAGTCCCTTCGCCTTGAAGGATTTCACTAATTCAACTTTGAATTACAACCTTGCTACTGACCCTCCAAGTCAGTCTTCTCAAATAGTTTAACAATCCTAGACTTCTTTGAGGAAAAACAACTCCTGTTCTCCAGCCAATCTGACACCCCAGATTGTAGAAGAATTCACAACACTATGAATCTAATTGCAAAGTACCTTGCTACCCTTTCTGATTCCCTCAGTTTGTAGATTCTACTTCAACAACTTAGATACAACCCTATCTAATTGCCAAGTACCCTGCTACCTCTACTGACTCCCTCAGATTGTAGACTCTACTTCAACAACTTAGATTTGCCACAATGGAAAGAAAATAACACGAGTACTTGCTTCTTGAAAGCTGAAACTCACAATTGACTTCTATGAAAATTTGGGAGCGTTTGCTTTGGAAGTGTATGACTCTTTTGTGATTTTCGATGCTAAGTAATCTGCCTTGAGCCTCCTTTTATAGATGCAGATTAGGGCCTCTTCCAATGCTTAAATTCGAGCTGTATCTTGCTGGATTTTCTGGCAAAAATTTCTTGACCAATCGGGCTTCAATTAAAATAAAAATCATATCTTTTTAAGCCTTAGATTTGTTTCATATCTTTAACTGGCCAATCAAATCTGTGCATTGCTTCCCGCCACAGCTCCTGACTTCCATGCTACTCCAATTTAATTTATAACAAATCTTTTATAATATTTTGATAAAAATATCATGAGATCTTCACCATTAATTCCCATGATCAAATCTGCACCATTGGATCTTCATGCGATAGTCCACAGCTGGACCAACCTGATTGCTATGCTATTATCCTCTGAATTCGGCCATTCCTGGACCATACTTCCTAACCCTATGATCTTTTGATTTCGGCCTTCCCTGGACGCGCACTTGATATGCTAAAATCCTCTGAATTCGGCATTTGCTGGACTGCACATCCCGTCCCTCTGATTTCGGCCATTGCTGGGCCATGGTCTGATTTTCTGATCTTTATCATCACTGGACCAAATAATTATTTCTAAACCATTGATCTGGAAGTTTTTACTCTGATATGGACGGATTCTGGAATTTGGTCTAGAACAAACTGAAATTAACTTGAACAAAAAATATTTCAGTGTGGACATTTTACCTTTGATTTTGGATCAGGTCTGGGTCGATTCTGGAATTCATTTCTTTTGATCTGGACTTAGTTGCATGCCCTGAATCATGCTATATTATGGTATGGGCCAATTCTGAGTTGATCCTTTTGTTCTGGACTCATAAACATACCTTATGGTCAAGTTTGGAACAATTCTAGGCGGTTCAATTTTTCACTGCCAGGCCATCTTCTGGTCTGAATAACTTCTGGAATAAAATTGATATTTGATTGCTGTTTGTTTTGAACAACGCTACTTATGGCAGGCTTTCCATTGATATGTTCGATGTTTCCTTCTGATTTTCTTCATTCTGATTTGGGCCAGCAAAAATATCTTCTGGTGATGTTTTGACATTCCTGGAGTATCTTCTGGTCAATCCAGAATTCATTTTTCTGGAATTCGTTGATCTCTGCTTCTGATTCCTTCTGACTCCCTCAGAATGTAGACTCTACTTCAACAACTTAGATTTGACAACATTGTCTTCATCCAATCTGACAACCCCAGATTGTAGAAGAAACCACAACACTATGAATCTAATTGCCAAGTAATCTGCTACCCCTACTGACTCCCTCAGTTTGTAGACTCTACTTCAACAACTTAGATTTGACACAGTGGAAAGAAAATAACAAGAGTACTTGCTTCTTGAAAGCTAAAACTCACAATTAACTTCTATGAAAATTTGGGTGTTTGTTGCTTTGGAAGTGTATGACTCTTTTGTGATTTTCGATGATGAGTATTCTGTCTTGAGCCTCCTTTTATAGATGCTGATTAGGGCCTCTTCCAATGCTTAAATTCGAGCTGAATCTTGCTGGATTCTCTGTAAAAATATCTTGACCAATTGGGCTTTATTTAAATAAAATCAAATCTTTTTAAGCCTTAGATTTCTTTCATAAATTAACTAGCCAATCAAATATGTGCATTGCTTCCCGCCACAGCTCCTGACTTCCATGCTACTCCAATTTAATTTATAACAAATCTTTTATAATATTTTGATAAAAATATCATGAGATCTTCACCATTAATTCCCATGATCAAATCTGCACCATTGGATCTTCATGCGATAGTCCACAGCTGGACCAACCTTATTGCTATGCTATTATCCTCTGAATTCGGCCTTTCCTGGACCATACTTCCTAACCCTCTGATCTTCTGATTTCGGCCATCCCTGGACGCGCACTTGATATGCTAAAATCCTCTGAATTTGGCCTTTGCTGGACTGCACATCCCGTCCCTCTGATTTCGGCCATTGCTGGGCCATGGTCTGATTTTATGATCTTTATCTTCACTTGACCAAATAATTATTTCTGAACCATTGATCTGGAAGTTTTTACTCTGATCTGGACGGATTCAGGAATTTGGTATGGAACAAACTGAAATTAATCTGAACAAAAAATATTTCAGTCTGGACATTTTACCTTTGATTTTGGATCAGGTCTGGGTCGATTCTGGAATTCATTTCTTTTGATCTGGACTTAGTTCCATGCCCTGAATCATGCTATATTATGGTCTAGGACAATTCTGAATTGATCCTTTTGTTCTGGACTCATAAACATACCTTCTGGTCAAGTCTGGAACAATTCTGGGCAGTTCAATTTTTCACTGCCAGGCCATCTTCTGGTCTGAATAACTTCTGGAATAAAATTGACATTTGATTCCTCTTTGTTTTGAACAACTCTCCTTCTGGCAGGCTTTCCAATGGTATGATCCAAGTTTCATTCTGATTTTTCTTCCTTCTGATATAAGCCATCAAAGATATCTTCTGGTCATGTTTTGACATTCCTCTAGTATCTTCTGGTCATTTCAGAATTCATTTTCTGGAATCCTTTGATCTTCAGCTTCTGATTTCTTCAGTTTCTGGGGTATTTAATTTAACAATTCAAAGTACAAAATAAGTTTACATTGAGTACATTTGTAAACATCAAAATCCTAAGTACTTAGAACCAACTTGGTTCCAACACTGCAGTGGTATAGCTTTTGTTTAATACTTTTAAACCTAATACCAGAGTTTGGAATCTGCTGAACATTGTGTCTATGTCTTCATCCTCTTCCATCTTGAACAGCTCATACTTTCTGACCAATATGTTAGCCTTTGCTTCTTGAACCTGCTTGGTTCCTTCATAGGTCAGAACCAGACTGTCGAATATACTCTTTATTGTTTCTTTATTTGTGCATCTATCATATTCCTTGAATGTGATGGCACTGACCATGATGGTTCTGGACTTGTGATGGAGTTTGTGTAATCTGCTTTGATCTGGCTTCATATCATCCATATCCAGTTTCTTAGTTGGATCTTTTGGATCAGTTGGTGCAGTGTATCCTCTGACTATCATCTTCCATAGTTCAGGATCTTGAGATATGACAAAACTTCTCATTCTGTCCTTCCAATATTCAAACCTTTCTCCATCAAACAGTGGTGGTCTGTTGATGTTGTTTCCCAATACTTCTGACATATTGAACCCCTTGGACCTTTCCTCAAACACTGTTAAGTGCTCAGCCTTGAGACCGAGCTCTGATGCCAATTGAAGGTGCAAACACGAGAAGGGGGGTTGAATTGTGTTTGACTTAACTTGAATACTTTTTCTGTTTTTATACTTTCAAAACAAATTTTATACTGAGCAGCGGATAAAAATAAAAATAAAACTCAGATTTTATACTGGTTCACCGTTAACGAGGCTACGTCCAGTCCCTTCGCCTTGAAGGATTTCACTAATTCAAACCTTGAATTACAACCTTTATACTGACCCTCCAAGTCAGTCTTCTCAATAGTCTAACAATCCTAGACTTCTTGAGGAAAACACCTGTCTTCAGCCAATCTGACAACCCCAGATTGTAGAAGAAATCACAATCTAATTGCCAAGTAATCTGCTACCCCTTCTGACTCCCTCAGATTGTAGACTCTACTTCAACAACTTCGATTTGACACGGTGGAAAGAAAATTACAAGAGTTCTTGCTTCTTGAAAGCTAAAACTCACAATTGACTTCTATGAAAATTTGGGTGTTTGTTGCTTTGGAAGTGTATGACTCTTTTGTGATTTTCGATGGTGAGTAATTTGCCTTGAGCCTCCTTTTATAGATGTTGATTAGGGCCTCTTCCAATGCTTAAATTCGAACTAAATCTTGCTGGATTCTCTATAAAAATATCTTGACCAATCGGGCTTTATTTAAATAAAAATCATATCTTTTTAAGCCTTAGATTTGTTTCATATCTTAATTGGTCAATCAAATCTGTGCATTGCTTCCCGCCACAGCTCCTGACTTCCATGCTACTCCAATTTAATTTATAACAAATCTTTTATAATATTTTGATAAAAATATCATGAGATCTTCACCATTAATTCCCATGATCAAATCTGCACCATTGGATCTTCATGCGATAGTCCACAGCTGGACCAGCTTGATTGCTATGCTATTCTCCTCTGAATTCGGCCATTCCTGGACCATACTTCCTAACCCTCTGATCTTCTGATTTCGGCCTTCCCTGGACACGCTTTTGATATGCTAAAATCCTCTGAATTCGGCCTTTGCTGGACTGCACATCCTGTCCCTCTGATTTCGGCCATTGCTGGGCCATGGTCTGATTTTCTGATCTTTATCATCACTGGACCAAATAATTATTTCTGAACCATTGATCTGGAAGTTTTTACTCTGATCTGGACGGATTCTGGAATTTGGTTTGGAACAAACTGAAATTAACTTGAACAAAAAATATTTCAGTCTGGACATTTTACCTTTGATTTTGGATCAGGTCTGGGTCGAGTTTGGAATTCATTTCTTTTGATTTGGACTTAGTTGCATGCCCTGAATCATGCTATATTATGGTCTGGGACAATTCTGAATTGATCATCTTGTTCTGGACTCATAAACATACCTTCTGGTCAAGTCTGGAACAATTCTGGGCAGTTCAATTTTTCATTGCCAGGCCATCTTCTGGTCTGAATAACTTCTGGAATAAAATTGATATTTGATTTCTGTTTGTTTTGAACAATTCTCCTTCTGGCAGGCTTTCTAATGGTATGATCCAAGTTTCATTCTGATTTTTCGTCCTTCTGATATAAGCCATCAAAGATATCTTCTGGTCATTGTTTTGACATTCCTCTAGTATCTTCTGGTCATTTCAGAATTCATTTTCTGGAACATGTGATTGTTTGGTGGGAAGAAGAAAATGAAAAGAGAGAAAATAAAGAGAAATAGTGGATGAAGAGATAAAAAATGTAAGAAATATATTAAATTTGATGTATTATTTGATATAAAGAAAAGAGAAAAACAAATTTGCTTTACTTTTTGTTTATTTGAATAAAAAATGAGAAGAGTAAAATTTAATATAAACTGTATTTGATATTTGTCACAATTTTAACGAAGATAAAATCTATTTTGATCAAATGTAGAAAAATATATCATTTTTCTTAAATTAAAAATTAGGTACTAAAACGAATGAGACGTTGATGTTGTTTATCTCCTATTTCGAAACACGCACCACTAATTAAATTATCATTATTTTTTAGTTTTATATATCTATATTTTTCCCAAAAAAATGGTGTGGGACCCACCTACGTAATTTTTAATAGCTGTTGAACTCTAAATTAAAAATTAAAAAAAATCAAATGTGAAAAATAGGGTTTTCTATTCAACAAACTATTGAAGTTTCCTTCTCAAAATTCGCAAAACTATCTAACTCTCCTTCTAAAAAATACTCACCTTCTCAGAATACTCACAATCTCAAATACTCAAATCCTATCAACTCTGAAAGGATACACCCTCACCGTCGAAGCTCTCGAACCCTGTGAACCCTCGCCGTCGAAGCTCAGCTTCTCGCCACCGTGAAGCTCAGCCAATCTGAACCCTAGCTAGCTCTCGAACCCACTGTCAACCGTCACCGTCAAGGTAAGCCACTCGAACCGTTCTCTTCTTAATCTCATAACATCCTCTTGCAAGCTTAATCATTGTTAAAAGTAATCTGTCTGTCTCTCTTACTTAAAAAAAAACCTAAAAACCTAAAACCTAAGGTTCAAATGGGTATTTATGTGGTGAAAGTTACAGTAATGTTGCATCTTCATTGATTGTTCATGTATTTGTAACCTTAGTGTGTGAAATTTGAATTGTTTTTTGAATTTTTAAAACTTATCATGATTGTGGTGGATTTGTGATGGTTTTCTTTGTTATTGTGAGTTGAAATTTACTTGTTATGATTGACTATGACAGTTGTAGTTGTTAGTATATCAAGTTTGATTTAAGCTGAAAGTTGAAAGTTATATGGATTTAAGCTGAAAGTTAAAAGAAGTATAGTTATTTGTATGAACTTATGTGTCTGCATAAAACATAACTACACTTTTTTAGAGAAAAAAAGGAAGTAGTAGAGAGTACCAGACATAAATGTTGGATTTGGGTTCTATTCATCTCATGGCTGTTATTTTGAGAAATATTGAGCAAGGTATTTAGCATGTCAGTGTTTGAATCAGAACCTTGTACTTCCCTCTTCTTCAACTGTTGATCAATCAAATATTTAAAGATACCAATAATCTTTCCAGCATATAGAGCATTTCGACCATAAATACCCTGTATGTCAAGGTTAAACATCTTCAATACAGGAAAAAAGTCAACGATATTTGGGTTTCCACTTTCTTTCATTATATTCATAACAAGCTCCTTAAAATCTCCAACTGCATCATTAGAATGAACTAAATCCAAAGAGAAAATAGTATTTGACAACAAATTAATTGATGTCTTAAAAGCCAATTTTCCAATATCAACAGCATCATTATTAAGGCTACTTTGATGAATATCATTGAGAGTTTCTTCTAGTTTTTGTTTCCTAAGTTTTCTACTCTCATCAAGAGTCTTGTTTGAGAATGATTGTTGCATTTTTTTTTTAGTTCCCTCCAAATAGGTGAAATTGGTAAGAATGTCATGCTATGTTTGTGATGATCATGAACTTCAATACTTTTGGGAATTGCTCTGTGTGATAAAAATTGATCTTGAGTTTGGAGTATTTCTTTGGCCATGTTGGGTGATGAAATAACTATGGTTGTTATTTGGCCAAATTTTAGAGTCATTATTGGACCATAAGTTTCAGCTAAATTGGACAAAGATTGGTCTGGTTTTTTTCCTAATTAAAGGAGGTTTCCTATGAAAGGAAGAGGAGTTGGTCCTGGTGGAAGCTTTATTTTTGATTTTTTTGAAAGAAGAAAATAGAGATTTAATGTTAATAGAAATATGAGAAGCATACAACTTAGGAAGTATTCCATCTTTGAAATTGCTTGTGTTGATATATTCAGAATATCACAAATTAATGTGGATATGTTGTTATAAATTATGAAGGGGAATTACATGTATTTATAGTATGCATGGTAGTAGCTTAAGCTTGTAACATTTGTGATTGATGTCACTGTCTTGATTTCTGGTCAAAGAAAAATTTTGGTAAGGGAACTAGACAAGTATGCAAAGAATACAACAAAATTTAAATTATCCAGATAATATTCAAAATGTTTTTTCATATACATTGTTTTCTTTCATTTGACTGGGATTGTCTCAAACTTTGTTTATTACATTTTTCATGTGGCAGATAAACTATGTTTTCTCAACGTGTCTCTTTTAATCCATCATCTGTTTTGACTTTTATACTCAAAAAAATAAAATGTAAAAGATGGGTATATTGTATATGTTTGAGCCATTGACAACCCATTTTGGCTCTGGACCTAGATGCTTTTGCAATGTGTATTATTCATTCATAATGCATGACTAGTATGGTTAAATTCAGCTTGGATTTTCATTTACATGGCTGATTGAACCTTAAGCAGGGATTCTCTGATTTCTTGTATGGTTGGAAGCCTAAAAACCTAGGCCCATTAAAACCTAAAAACCTTTGTAAAGCAGCATTTTCATAAAAAAAACACAAGTTAAATACAAAATCAATGATGGAAATAACTGTCTTTTACTCTTATGAATTATTGTCAAAATTGTATTATAACTGTTTGTTAGCATCTCCATTTTCAATTATTCATGTATACAAAAACCATAGACAAAGCTAATGCTATGAGCTTCTAATTACTAGAGTTAATTCTTGATATTGTTATATCTTGTTTTTTGTTATTGTGCTACTATTAATTTCTTTCTAGTTCCTACTGCCTATTACCTTGCATACTGCCTAGTTCCTACTGCCTACTACCATACTATCAATTTATGTATTCCTAGTTGCTACTGCCTTGCACATTTATATGATAAGTCTGTTGTCACCAAAACCAAGGCTTTGCTTTTGATTGCCTTATTAGTTATATTATATTTCTTCGTTAATATATGATCTGTATTTTTATCCTTCCTAGACCTAGTAGTTCACTTTTTATTATGAATTTACGGTTCCTATTATCTTTTTCACTTTTTAGGCCTTGGAGCTTTCTGGAACCTTGCAAAAGTTGAGCCGGGGTCAATTGTTGCTATTTTCGGCCTTGGAACCTTGCTGTAAGTTAGTGCCATACTATTGGTTGACCTAATTGTTGAGGAAAAAACCTTTTTGATATATGTTTTAATGACAACAAACCTTTTAAATTAAATGATTAAGTTTTATGAATGGTGGTCTACTAATGATTTCACTTAAGTTTTGTTTAAGGAACATGAATTCATAAGTGAACAAAGCAAGAAACCATTCATGCACAAATGTGATCAAATTACAATCAAAAGAAGCCATTCGAATCACAAAGAAAAAGGTCATGAATCAAGCTGCCAAAACAAGACTGAATAGTCTCCAGAATGTCCAGAATTAACAGCATGTTAATGATTCAAGGAAAGCCAAGAAATCATCATAAAGAACACTCTTGACACAATCTGGAAAAACATAAGATGTTACCCGATAACATCACCAGAAGATACCTCCAGAGGATATCAGAAGATGCCTCCAGAGGATACCAGAAGCTGTCACCAGAGGATGAAGTCATTACCAGAGGATGACATCATCAGAGGATGATGACGTCACCAGAGGATACCTCAAGAAGACGTCACCAGAGGATACCTCACCAAGCTGCCATCAGAGGATACCTCAAGAAGACGTCACCAGAGGATACCTCACCAAGCTGCCATCAGAGGATACCTCACCAAGCTGCCATCAGAGGATACCTCACCAAGCTACCATCAGTGGATACTTCAACCAGAGGATATCATAGGATACCTCAACCAGAGGATATCAGAGGATACCTCAACCAGAGAATACCAGAGGATACCTCAACCAAAGAATACCAGAGGATATCTCCAGAAAACGATATCAGAGGATATCTCCAGAAAATACATTTAGAGGAAGAACCAAGTCTGTTCTTGAACATCAGAATGTCCAGAATGATCAGAACAGTCTCCAGAATGATCTTCTATCAAGAATGATCATCAGTCTCTAGGAATGATCATTAGTCTCCAGTAATAATCATCAATGTCCAGCATGTTAAAAATCCATCTCCAGCATGTTAACTTTAATCTCCAGTATGTTTAACATCATTTTCTAGCAGTGTATCATCAGTCTCCATATTGATAAACAATCTCCAGGATTCTGTTCACTTCATCAAGACTGTTTGAACATGATTTTTATGCAAGGAAAAATCATGTTTATCTTAAACGGATTTCCAGTACATCATCATGAGATATGAAGCTTTAAAGATTGTTGATTATGATTCTAAATGTATTGTTAAATTAACCTGTGCTTTTGAGTGTGTTAATTCAAAGACATGTTTCAAAAGAATCAAAGCAAACAACATAAACAAAGGCAGAGAACATTCTTGACATATTCTGGAAAACGGAGAATGTTCGCCAGGTTGTGACAGCATAAAGACCAATCTTTCTCCATCACTTAATTGAAGTTGTTGGCTCTGGAAGTTACATGGATATGATCACTATATGGCAGAGAACACATATGATCTATTCAAATCAAGAGGACGTTCGAATTGAGAAAGAAAAAGGCTCTCAAACAAGCCTGTCCAGACAGTTCTGGAAATGACTATCAAGACTGTTAAAACAATCTTGAAGTCAAGACAGCTTCCAGTATGGCCTAAAAAAAGTCCAGATTGATCATCAGTCTCCAGGATACTTAAAGTACAAAAGTCCAGAATGATCATCAATCTCCAGTCAGTTTTAGAAGCTTCAGTACAAGCTTCTTACATCAAGTTTTCGTGATTGTTCTCAATCTGTTTTTATTGACCCAAAGCTTCATATCAAACCAGCAATGTTACCACTTATCAGAAGCATTAAAAGATCATTATTTACTCAAGAAACTTGATTCAAAACGCAACTTACAGCTCAGCCTAAACAGATAATAAAAATAGTCAAAAGAGGATTATTTTTATTCAGAAATAATGCCTCCTGTCAAGTCTGACAAAAGGCATTAACAACGGCTATATTGGCCTTCATTCAATGCTCTCACGCCTATAAAAGGAAGGCCACAGCTCAAGGAAAATTCAGAAGTTCAAGTGCTAACACAGCTATCAAAATCATTCACATTCATATACTTGAAATTCTGTAAATCACTTACAGAATCAGTTTTAGTTAAAATCATTTTACTCTGATATATTCATACTGATTTATCTGTAAAGAATCGAATCTCAAACAAGAGTTGAGACTTCACAGATTCTAACAAAAACAATCTCATCATTATTGTAAACTCAAACTATAAGAGTTAAAGATAGTTTGGGTAGATTGTAAGAAATCCTATCAAGATTGATAGGTGATTTGATTAAACTCTTTCTGGGTGGAATTAGATTAAGTTATGTAAACAAAGATCAAGGTTGATCTAAGCTAGGTGCTGTAAAACCAAGAAGGTTCTTGTTTTAAACACTTAGTGGAAAATCTCACCGTGGTGAGGACTGGACGTAGCCCGGGTTGGGTGAACCAGGATATATCTGTGTGTGATATCTCTTCCCTTATCTCTATTTACTTTCAGTCTGTTAATTATCAAGTTAAATAGATAAATTGAACTGTTGATTTCAACTAACCAAGAACGTTCTCTGTTTTTCTGGTGAAAACCAAGAACGTTATCTGTTTTCTGTTTTATCAGGGATTAGTTGCTTAAATTGTCTTCAAATTGTTAGTTTGTATCAGAACCAGAATTTTCAGTTTTTACCTTAAAACACATTAGTATCAGAACCAGAATTTTTCAGTTTTTACCTTAAAACACATAGCTTAAAACACATTAGTATCAGAACCAGAATTTTCAGTTTTTACCTTAAAACACATAGCTTAAAACACATTAGTATCAGAACCATAATTTTTAGCAAATAACCAACTTAATCTAACTCTGCTGTATGATAGTTTATAAAAATAATGAATGCAGACCTTGTTAACAACTTCAATTTCATGAATGAATCATTTATCAGGAAAACTAAAAGAAAGCACACAAATCATCAAGATACAATGCTAGGCTACTAAATCCCATTTTTAATCCCATTTTTAATCCCATAGAAGCTCCTCCAGAAGACCTTCCTCTGTGTTAGGATATAATCCAAATTATCAAATTTGTCACATCAGTTATTTGTAATTTTATTTAGTTTTGAGGTTATATGTTTGTGTCCCTGCATTGGGGGACTTTTTTCTCCTTTGTTATGTTTCATTTTGAATTTCACACATAGAGATAAAATTAGGTTTAGAAAAGATGGTAAATGTGATTTCAACACAAATGCCATCTTATACTGTCACAAGCCCAATTGATTAAATTGATACTAGATGTTATATTTCTCTTTGAAATTGATGTTATAAGGAAAAGATAAGTTTTGATTATGTGTGTTCCTTAATTTCTTTCCAATTATCTGAAATCTGAACTATATATGTTTTTAGGATAAGAACCAGTAGCGCACAAAACATTTTCATTCTAGGCAATAAACCACTCTAGCCAAAATTGTAGGTTAGACTTAAATATAAATGACACTATGTTTGAATGATTATGATCGATCGTAAGATTTTGATAATTTAATTTTAAAATGACTTTGAAAAAAACAAATGGTTGAACTCGAGCGGTACAAATCAATCAAAAGTATTTGAATTTGAACTCTAAACTTTAGTTCGAATTTTCAGATGTCCAAAGTCACTTTCCTCTTAAAATCGAAGGGTTATGATAAAAATATAATTTAAAACTGAAATGGATGAATACTCTTAAAGAAGAATACATCATTTATAATTTCAAAATCTAGCATTATATTATAATATTTAAACTAAATTGTTTTGACCAATTGTAGCACACGGCACCATCATACCAATTTAACAAAATAATAGTAGTGCATATAATAATTACAAGTTGATGAATTTAAATTATAGAGCCAATGTTTTTTCTGTGTTAGACAACCAAAATTACTACTACTGGTTAGACTAGGTTGATTGAGGGGTAATATATAATCTGATAATCAAATGTAAGTATTTAGAAGTTTAGAAAATGCTTCTTTGGACAATTTTTGGACAACATATTCTCAAACTGTATAGTGAAATTAATTTTAAGTGAAATTATAGTCACACCATATAAGAAATATCATAGCTTATTTTCAGTTTTTATTTGACCAAGTTAGAGTGTTAGTTTGTATCAGAACCAGAATTTTTATGAATGCAGAACCAGATTGTAAACTTGTATGAATGCAGAACCAGAATTTTATATTTCTGATTATTATACATCATCCATTGCTAAAACTGTGTTTTATATGTATCTTTGACTTGTTGTTTTTAATGCAAGTGTATCAAAATATCATTCTATATAGTTACTATATTGTTGCTTCAATTATTTAGTGATTGACAAGTTAAGTTTTTATCTTGATGGTCTGTATTGTTGAATGAAAATGCTGGGGGAGAGATTGGTGGGTTGACATGAACAGTTTGCTTTTGATTGCCTTATTAGTTATATTATATTTCTTCCTTAATATGTGGTCTGTATTTTTATCCTTCCTAGACCTAGTACTTCACTTTTTATTATGAATTTACGGTTCCTATTATCTTTTTCACTATTTAGGCCTTGGAGCTGTCTGGAACCTTGCAAAAGTTGAGCCAGGGACAATTGTTGCTATTTTCGGCCTTGGAACTGTTGAGTTTGTTGTAAATTTCTAAATGTTACTTTGCTAAACTATTGGTAGATTATGATCAGAATGCGACATCTTACTAAAAGCATACACAGATAAAAAGCACAAACTCCAGGAAGATTTGATAGAGAGGAAGATAGGATAGTAAAAAAAAAACATCAAAATTGTCTTCTTCAATTCTGTTCACATGAAACATCGATTTATCATGTTTGTGCTTTTTATTTGTGTATGCTGCAAGTTTCTTTTTCCTGATTATCATACATCATCCATTGCTAAAACTGTGTTTTATATGTATCTTTGACTTGCTATTTTTATTTATGGAAGTTGAATTTCAAATGTTACTTAGAATAGCTATGTGTAAGTGATATTTTTTACATACAATGAAATTATAGACCATTGATCAAAGGTAGTAGATAGATAGGTCAATAGATAAGCTATGATTGCTTTAACCTTTTGTTTTTGTACAACTGCAGAAAAATGCTAGTTAAGTAGTTACATGTCTTGAATCAAGTGATAACTTGTTTTTATTTTTTAGTGTATTTTTTCCAATATTTTTCTTAAGACCCGTATATTAATTCCCTTGTGTGATACAACAATGTCAAAGAGAGCCAACCCTAGGAATTGGAGGCCACACTCGATCCTCAGTCTCAACCAGTGTTTTATAAATCAGGCATATCCGATAGGAAACTAGTGGAGTAACGGGGTAGAGTGAGTTCATTGGATTCGTTGCGTAATCAAACCGGTTAAAATTAGTGTGACTTGATAAAAAAAAAATGGTGACTCGATTGAGTTAATTACTTGAACCGGGCTTACCTTTAAACAAACAAAAACAAGGAAAATGATTTGATTTTGCCTCAAAAAGAAAAATTAAAACTAAGAAGGTTTAAGCATGCTTTTAAACCTTGCAAATATATATTCTTTTACTTTTAATTTTTGTAAAATATTTTATTTTATTTTCATTTTATACAAATATACATTTTTATTTTTAGTCTTTGATATTTGATATTTGATTTTTAATCACAACAAATATATGACTTTTTGTGGTTTGTCACTATAAATAGATTTTACTCCTTAAGTGAAGGAACTAAAATAAAATATTCTATTTTTCAGCTGTAATCTAATTTAAATAAAATTTGTGGGTCTAAGAATAAAAAATAAAAAGTTAAAAGTATGATTTAATTCATATACATTATTAATGTCATTTTTATTTTATTTTGTCGGCCAATTTCAATTGTTAGATTAATAAATATATTTAATTTTTATTATAATTATGTATAAAGTCATATCTACAAATAATTGTAATATGTTAACACTATAAATTTTACACTAATATACAATTAAATTCTAAAAATTATATATTTAAGTGAATAAATAAAGTGATTACATTTTTAAGTGTGAATATCTCCAATAGAATCCATGTTGTACTATGTATTTGGGCTTCTTAGGTGTGCATACAAACTTGTTTTTGTGGATTTCATCCTAGCACTCGGATATTAACCTTTTTCATGTGAAAAATTGTGAACAAATGTACTTACTTGCCTCTTTGAAATATGAAAATGTAGGCAACCTAATAGTGTACGTGTGGCAAAACATTAAGGTGGGACCAATGTGTTATCCATTGTTTGCATGACATCTTGTGATAATAAAGAGCTTGAGAAAGTATGTTCTTGTTTCTATTAGATCAACATTATATTAGAATCAGGAGTGTACGAATGATTGATTATATTAAGTCACATTCTTGCACTTCTAGAATTCCCATGTGGTTTGAGGACTTATAGTGAATCAATAGAATAGATATTTGAAATATAGTAGCAAAGAGAGTGAGGAATGAGATGAGAGTGGTAATTCTCTTTAATGTTAAGGATGGATTTGGATTGCTTCATCCTGCTTAGTGATATTCCAATTTGTCAATTATTGGCCATGCCCCTTTTTCTCAATTATTGGGCAGGGGCAGATTGGGGTTGAGCAGGGGCAAATCGGGGATGAACGGAGAAAACCAGGGTGAGCCGGTGCGGGGCAGGGCGGGTTGGAGCCGAGTGGGCGCCGATTAACTCGAGTGGAACAACTATTATTAATTATTAATAAATTATAAATTTAATTAATTTTTTAATATTTAGATTAAATGTTATGGATTAATTGAATGATTTTTATTTTTAATGTATGAATTGAATTGAATTTTTTTAAAGAACTTCTAGTGGATTAATGGATTGTTTTTATCTATCCATTATCATCTACATCTAAACTCATTCATTTTTGTCGACATCCCTACCTAGTGTATCTTTGAATTTGCGGTGGTAAAAATTTATTTTGACAAAATTAGTTTTAATATAAATAATTTTAGTAAAAGCGAGTTAAATATAACATGATTTCTATTTTGATGCGATACCTAGAAAAATATTTCTTTTATTGATTTTTGTTGTTTGGATAAACTGGATTAAAATTGCTTTTAAGATGAAATTACCAAAAAGGGTACTAACTTAAAATTATCTAAATTAAAATAGGGAATACAATACTAAAATATTAAATGTAAAGTATCTAAATTAAAATTACTAATCGAGAAAATATTTTAAATTGCAAACTAAAAGAATTGATTTTGGGAAATTTGATGTTTTTGGTGATGCTGGTATTTCTTAGGTGGAAAATATGTGACAAAAATTCTCATATATATAATAGAATAGAAAGTAGTATTCCTCTTGTACAAATTTTTTTAAATTACTCTACAATTCGGTGTAAAATAGGAATATTTGGACAATGGTATAAAAGATAATGGTAATAACATTTATTAATTAATTGAAGCAAGTAGAATGTTTCGGTAAAAGTAAAGAGTTGCAATATTGGGCCCAAAAACATGTGGGCTTTGGAGCCCAACGCTTTCCTTTTCTCTAACCTAGAGACATAACAAAGGAGTTCTACTTACTCAAAACGCAGTAACATTTATATACTGCGAAATTTCATTTTATTAATATCATAATCGATTCAGCCCGACGTTAAAAGCTACTTTGAGCATCTTCAACTGTGAATCGATTAATTTCTATAGTACTAGTACATAAAAATTCAGTTTAATCGTTGGTATCTTAATTAATCCTGATTTGATTTGAAATTCACTTACATAAGTAAGAAGAAAGAACTTGCAGATCTCCTGCAACTACAACCAAAGAGAGGAGAAAGAACTTGTCGTCGCGCACAGACTCACCCCATTGGCCTACCGTTTACAGGTAACTCTCCTAGTTCTTGACCACCATGTATTTGCATTTATCTTAGGTGGAACCTACAGGTTTGATGACAGAACTGCACACACAGTAGATAATAGGGCCGTCAGTGATAACACGGGCCTAGGTAATCAAAATGGGCACAAAGTTTGGAAAGTTCATGAAAGGAGGAATAGGAAGCAAGAGAAGCATCCTGAGTTGGCAGAGTGAGATGTTAGTTGGTAGTGGTGGTTTGTGAATTCTGTTATTTAGGGGAGTGGAGTGGAGAGAGAAGGTAAGAAAAGTTAATTTCTGTTATTGGTAGAGAATTTTCATATTCTCTGAGGAGCTTAGCTCTGGGGTAGTTAGGGAGGTTGTTCCCTACTACATTTCATCATATTTTCATCAATAATATCAGTATTCCCAGAACTTTCATTCCCTGCACTTGTTTAATTTGTACTGTTTGATTACCTTGAATTCTGGTCTGCAACAGTAGAGAAGAGCATTAGGTGATTTGCTAAATCCTTACTTTATTTTGCTTCTTTTGTAGACGCAGTTTCACTTGAAATTGGAATTTAATCGGAAATGGCAGGTAGAGGATGGGGAGGGGGACGTGGACGAGGGGGAGGCTTTTCAACATATGTACGACCAGTGCCATTTGTACTTTTTCCTGAGGTAACATATTTAGGACATGTTTGGTTAAACCACATAGTTAAGCGCTTATTTTATAGTATAAGTGCTTATGTATCAGCTATGTGTTTGTTTGAATTATCTTAATTGAGTTTATCGATTGGCATAAACACTTGTGAGACTGATTGAGAGAACTTATAGAAAACTTATGCCATGTTCATAAGCTATTTTTTGTTAATTTCCTTAAGCTTATTAAAACACCTTATATCTTAGATGAAACTATTTTGACTTTATTTTATTTTTTATTATAAAATAAAAATAGTGTACACACAAGCACTTGTATGATAAACGCTTATGCTATAAGCATTTAATTAAGTTGTGTATCCAAACCAGACATAACTCTATAACAAACGATAAACTGAAGTCATTGTTTTTATATAAACTATCAGCTGTTTCATAAGCTAACCTGCAGAGCTTATTGAAATAAGTTGAAAACAAGTTATGGACATTTCATAAGCTGATGTCATAAGCTCTTGCTAACAGACTCACAGGGGCTTGTTCTAGCAGATAAGCTCAAATAAGTCCATTCAAACAAACCCTTATATGCATCCATAATTTAGTTCCTTGCACTCTCTATTCTGTACACCCATTCCTTTTTGTTAAGTCTTTTAGGCCATATTGGATGTAATTCTTCATCTGAAAAACAAATACATACAAATTGGCCGACTTTATTTTTCCATTCAATAATCCTTCATTGATATGAAAGGGCCAGGCACATGCTCTGTTTAGTAAAAGTGGCAGATGACAAATAAGTTAGCTGATAACGAATAACAGATAAGCTATAAATTAGCATATTGAATCCGAAGTGTTTGGTAAACTTAGCTATAAGTATATAATGACATAAAAATATATTTTTAATTAATACTTCATTTTTTCCGATTAAGATAATGAGAGTTATACTGAGAGAAAAGATGGTACGCTATAAGCTACTTGATGTAGTATTTTAAAAAATACTATAAGCTCGTGAGTTAATCTTTACCAAATATCTCTACTTTGATTATATGCTACATTCTCATTAACTGTTTGCTGCTTAATGCTCATCTTTATCAATTTGATGCTACAGGATGTTAAGTTGGAGGAGGCTAAACTCAATGAAATTGATACTATATTGAAAAGGTTTCTTATTAAAGGACATAAGTATGACACTTATATGAAAGTGTCTCCTTATATTGTAGAGGATACAGATTTAAAAAAAGGTATGCATTCAATTGTCTTTTATGTGATATATATATATATATATATAGAGAGAGAGAGAGAGAGATTGAGAGTGTTACAAATATGACTTCAATGCAGAATTATAGAGTAAACCACAATTTGGTCCTTTAAAAATTTGGATATGGCTACACTAGTCAACTACATTTTTTTGTCATCAAACTAGACCTTCAAAGATTAAAATTTGACCATGTTAGTTATCCAAAGAGTTTACCACCAAATTAGTTCATCAAACACAAATAGTTCTTAACAAATTAGAATTGAAGTCGTACAATCACATAGGACAAATTTGGTGACAGTTTTGTATCTGAGAGGGACTCATTTGGTGTAATGTCTTTTGGAGGACTATTATGGTGATACTTTAATTTTTGAGAGATTAATTGTTAACAAAAATATTTAGAGGACAAATATGGTGGCGCCCTAGTCATTGGAGGGCCAAATTTAAGATTTACTCCATAATTGTATTATTGTCTCACGTGACTTGATACATAAAAGACTGTTTACTTTGTGAAATCATTTCTTGTTTTTATTTCTTAAAATTTGTGTTTATTTTACGTTGATAAGAGACTCTTGAAGATAACTGATGTTATAGAGAGAAGATGAAATGTTAGTTAATGAAGATGCATTTCTGTAAATAAGGAAAACAGTTTTTTGACATTATCATGGTTTCTAAAAATGTAGACAATTGTTCACTTCAAAAGTCTCTTACCTCTTTATTAATAGAAGTAAAATGAACAAATGTTAGAAAATGAAAACAATAAATGCTTTCAGGAAGGAAACAGCCCTTAAGTATACTTCTCTCATTGTAAAGAATGAAATGATTTTCTGGAATGAGCAGGTTTAAACCATCAAAAGCTATGCGTAATGCTTCTAAAATATTTTCAATGCTTGAATAGCACCATATATATTCCTTAATATCTGGTTCCTCTCTTCCCTAACAATTTTACTAGCTTTTCTTGTTTTATTGTCAGGGCGCAAAAGAATGCACATAGAAAGATTTTCTGACAAGAAGAAATCTATGTTTTCCCGGGATTCTCTGTCACAGATTTTAAATTTCAATGCATTTCCTAAGGAGTTGGTTCAAGGTGTGAACAATGGAGCGGGCTTTTTGGGGCAGTGGTTATGTTTTTTGTAGAAAAATGCTTCTACTTTTCTTTATGCATTTTATGTTCCTGATAACAAATGATTTAGTCCTAAATTGGTGATTTCAGGTACATCTAAGCGAATGCCAAGCCGGAAAAAATTTCGATGGAACCCCGAGGCTGGTGATTTCACGTGACCTTGTTAAGCTGTTACTTATTAGTTATCTGCAAATATGATTAAGTTATTCAAATTTTAATGACAGAACAGGGTTTGTCTTCCTAAATAGATCCTGCTCTTTTTGAAGAGTTTTATGAAATTTTCATTGCTTAAGAGTCGCACATATGTCATTCTTTTGAGCATTGAGCATTCTATGTTCATATAGTTTCGCCATTCTAATCTAGTGTACATTATCATGGGATATTATCCATGTTATGAGCCGGATCTCTGCTTACTTATAATAATGATATAGCCTTCATATTTTTCCTTAGACTTATGAAGATGTTGTTTCTGTGGCAGAGGCAAAAAAACTGGCATTCTTTGAAGAACTAGAGAAAAAGTTTGAGGTAGAGCACCTATGCCTATAATGATTTCCTTTGTTTTTTTTTCATGTTAACAAGACAGGGTTAACATTTCCAATCATTTTTGGATTCCGTAATTGATTAAGTGTGAGTTACGAAGTATTATAGTGTTACGAGATATGAATATGGTGATTGTGATTTTCTGAGTTCTTCTCAATTTTTTTATTATATTTCCTCACAATTATATTTTTTAATGACAAATTTTAGTATAGTTGGTATTTTGTTTGGGGGTAGGGATAGAGTCATCCTCCTTCTTATCGCTCAAAATTTTAACTCTCCCACCTCAACCGCAAAGCCAATAAATTAATAATATTTAGTCTCTAACCAACACCTATATGGTGTAATAAATTACCGAGCAACCTTAGTTTAATACTTCAACAACCACCTGTCCACCCCTGCTGTGCTCACCATGGCCATTATTATTGCCACCATCTTTGTCACTCTACATCAACACCATTTTTGTTGTTATTACAGGCGATGCGCCGGCGCTTATACCCTTAATTATTCCCTCTTCAATGCTAACAGTTATCACCAGTGTTATTAACTGTGACCACCAGTATGGCGATATGATTGCCACAACTATCCATTAGAGTCATTGCCATCTCTGCTAGATCAGTACACTTCATGGAGCATTGAACCCTAGATCATTAATTTTGGTAGTAAACTGCTTTTGCTTGATTCATATTGTTTGGTAACCTCCATTTTGTCCAGTGAAGTCCTATATGTTGATGATTCTTCCACCTTTAGGGGCGACAGGATATAGCTGATAAGGAAAAAAAAGATGGTGAAAGTGAAGATGAAGATGAAAATGCTGAAGATAAGGAGCCTGACGAAGATGTTAGCGATGATGATTATAATCAGGTTCCACTCTATCCTCTACTTTGACGTGTTAATTTTACCATTCTTGAACTTGTGAAAAGAATATGTTGCTTTTGTAAAGCTCACCCAATAATATTTTCAAATTGATGTTGCTAGAATATAAGAAAATATCACATAATATTATGTCAGAGTTGTCCATTTTGTATATTGGTGTTCCGAAATTGCCCAATAAAAATGAGAAACTCACCGCAAACTTTTGCTTACCCAATTCGTAGCAGAATTCCACTTAATTCACACCAGAGTTTGAAGGAAAACAACCTGGTACTGAGTAGCATAACATAATCCATTAGTTTTATGAATATAATACTTATTTAATTATAAATTCAAACAATTCGTCACAGTTCTAATGGAAGACCAAATAAGAAAATTGGCAAAACCAAGAAACTTAAAATGTTTAATGGATTAAGAAGCATCCGTAATGGAATAGTGATATAGCCCATGAAGAGCTGCTGGGCTCAGATGGGAAATTGAGTCATGGCATTTGTAACAAGCCTAAGGTTCGGAGAGTTTATTCTAGAAGTAATAGGAAGAAAGGTGCTAAGGTGGCAGTGACAGGAGATATCTTTTGTTAATTCTGTTGAAAGTCACGAGTAGAACTTTTCAATCAGGAGATATCTTTGTAGCAGTAGCCATTGGTCTGCTGTAAAACTTTTCAATCAATTCTAAACCTCTGTCTATCTTCTTTAATTCTCTCGTTTACTGTGACTTTGAATATTTGGTATTACTGATTTCTATCAAACAATATTAAGCTCCAGCTACATAGAATAAGTAATATATATATAAGCGAAATTGAAGAAAAATTGAAACAACAAACCCAAAATAAAGCGCAGTGAATTGAAGATGATACTGTTCACAATGAATCGAAAGCTCGGTGACTGTTCCTCAAATTTATGATGAAATGAAAACCAACAAATCAATTTCAAAAAAAAATTAAGCAACTCAAAAGAGAAATCAAATTAAACAATTCAGGCTGTTAATATTTCTTCTATTCTATCACAAGATAATTCTTATACAATAAGGGATTCTTACACGTAAAATGGAATTGCCCTATAGGTTACTCAGCCAAATATCATAACAAACTGTATAGCCATGCTTTGAGTGCTTGCTTTGAAATTTTAGAAGTTGAGTCTATTCGAAACTTGTCATTTTTTTTCCAAATATTACACATACTACATGTCTGTGAGAAGGAAAAGAAATTATAAACAAGATTCATGAAAGGTTTTATCTATCTTTGTCTTGCTCTGAGATTTCTGAAGTTCTGTCTTCAAGAACTTAGACTAAGACTATATTAAAATGGCGTTTCTGAAGTTCTGTTTAAGAGTGTACACATACTTCCTTTGACATCCGATGGTAAATAAACTTATTTCAGCATTCAATGTAAATTGTTTGTAAAATTGGATTTTAGAAGATGCTTAATTTGACATGGTGCCGGTATAACGGAGTAATGCGTGGCATCATGGAATTTATCAGCAGTTTGGGGCTGATGGTAGCAGTTTGAAGTTTGAAGAGTTATTTCACTTTTTTCGTGGCGTTTGATATATTCTCGGATATGAAGCATACAGTTGCTAAGCTTTGTTTTTGTTTTCGTTAAAAGGAGGACTAACTAAATCAATATCTTGCAGAATGAATATTTTGATGACGATGAAGATGATTATAATGATGTAGAAGAGGGGAATGGTATTGTCACTTTACTGGTTCAATGCATTTTTCATTCATTTTATCATATCCTAATACAAATTTCAACTGTGGCCTGTTTTAGTGCAAATCAACTATTATGTAATATGCGTATATTTTCATTTATTGCAGATGAAGATGTCTTTTAAGAATCTTTATGGGGAATGATTGTTTACTCATCCTGTGGCTGCCTCTATACTAGCATGGAATATTGCTTCTACTTGACCGCTATATTAAATTATTTAATTACATCAGTGTCTACTTTCTTGTAAATCCTTTGTTTAACTTTCTGCATGACCAGAAGAAATGTAGCTGATTGAGTAATCTCTCAAGTGTTGATTGAGATGTTTAATATTAGTACTTAGTGCGATTTTAGTGATAAAAAGTCTTTTATGTCTGTTTATAATTTTTTATCTTTCCCCCTCTCTCCTCCTATCACCCCCTCTTTATTTCTTTCATGCTTTTACATCTCTTTCCTTTCTCTACATACACTCTCATTTCTCTCTTTGTTTTGCTTTTGCCTTTTCATATCTCTTGTTCCTTCATCTTTCTCATTTCTCCTCTATTCTTTTTGCAATAAGCGGAGTTGTTATTTTTCACTTTTTGTTATTTCTGCAAGAATATTTTGGTGTCTTTTTGGTATCGGCTACCAAACATTGAAAAAATATCAAAATAATTTTTTCACTTAAATTATTATTTTTAGTCTCTTTTTTTTGTTGTTAAAAGTCTTTGTTTTTTTATTTTTGTAATTGTGTTTTGTTTATTATTAATGATATATTACTTTTCTGTAAAAAAATTACACAACATGAAAATTAAAAAATTATTAGTAATAAATAAATTATCTTTTAATATTTTATGCATTTTATATGTAGATAAAAATAACACAAGAAACATGCATTTTATATGCTCCAACGAATTGCGTCTATAATGTTTAATTGTTTTTGCTAATGTTATAAAATACTGAATTTTGTTTTATTTTTGTAAATACCGAGTCTCTTTATTTTACCACTTATTTATATTAAATTAATAAATTTCATTAAGATTTTTTTTTTTTTTTAATAAAATTAAGGTGAATGTGAGGTAAAAATGATCGGTCTTAATTTTTTCTAGAGGACATGTTTTTCTATACGAGGATCTTTAAGGATATAGGGAAATTACATTGACTTTTCTTAAGTTATTCTTAAATGATATTTACGCGCCTTCCAGTTAAGAAAAACCATTCACCTCTCTTATATTTATTAAAAAATTGTATACAATATATTTTTCTACACTTACATCTATTCATATCGTTAACTATATAATACGATTAAAGTTTTTACTTTAATTTGTAAATATACAACTATACATTTAGTATTTGTAATTTTGAAAGGTATAGTTATGTTTTTAGTGACACAACAATAATTTGTATTCTAGTATATTTTTGATAAATGACAAAAAAATTGTTATGCACAATTTTTTACTGTACATGGGAGATAAGTGCATTTCGAAAACTAGAGTTTGTGAGTATCATTTAAGAGGACGTCAAATGAGGTAAGTGCAATTTTTCCTAAGGATATTTGGCGCCAACTCGACTGAGCAATTACACATCATCTGTCGTGATCAGCAAATTGTTGTATGATCTTGAATAGATAGTGATAGCACAATCAAATGTGAAAGGTATGTGTCTCTTTGTACGTTTTTTATACATTGACGGTGAAGTAACAATGTCAATTACAAATAAGGGAGGTTTGAATTGTAATTGCCCGTTTTAAGAAAAAAAATCGTGTTTAATCTCAAAGTATTTAACTTAAGATTAATCTTGGTTATGAAAATAAAATAAGAGCATAACGTTTTTGGTTAGTGAAATCACATAATTAACTTATCTATAAGACATATGGTTAGTTGATTATAAACAAATAGAGATAAGAGAGAGAATATCACACAGAGATATATCCTAGTTCACCCAAAGTAGGCTACGTCGAGTCCTCACAATTGTGAGATTTTCACTAAGTGTTCAAAACAAGATCGTTCTTGGTTTTCACACAGCCTTTCTAGATCAATCTTCATCTATTACAATAAGTTACATTTCAACCTAAAAAAAATTTCCACATGTTACCTTTCAATCTTTAGAGAGGATTTTTACAGATTACCTTTTAATCATAAGAGAATTTTTACAATTTACTCAATCTATTTTCAACACAATAGTCTTGAGTTACAAAATGATGATTTAAGGATTTTGTAGAATCTGAGTGTACTCAACTCTTGTTTGAGTTTATATTCTTGGCTTAAGGACTCAGTAGAATAATTCTGATATCTAGATGGAAAACAGAACTGAACCTTAGCTTTTGCTTGAAGAGCTTATGAACTTTTCGATTATGATTATGATATTGTAAGTGATAGATTGCTTTGCACTTGAAGCTCTGCCTTATCCTTGATCTTGAGGTTCCTTTTATAGACTTCAAGAAGGCTTGTGAAGCTCATTTATCCATTGAAGAGGATCCAGTTGTCTTGTGTCAGTTTAAGTGTTGTCTTAAAGCATGAATGCTCTTGCAAAACCAGAACAATCTTCGTTGCTGTTTTGAGGGGTGCTGAGGTTAAGTTTCTTTGACAGTTGTTGTAACACCCCGAGTTTAAAACACAGCGCGAGTGTATTTTTTTTTTAATAAATAATTAAAATGGATTTTCCAAAATTAATGTCAAGGGAATTAAAATAAAATTTTCATCAATTCATTTCAAAAGAGAACACCCGGCCTGTGGCCACTAAACAGTATCAGAGTGCGGAAGAATACAGCGGGAAAATCATACATTAATTCCCAAAATAAATTACATTTCCCAAAACTCAAGACCCTATACAAAAGTCTAGTCTGATCATGTACTAAAGCTATAGTAGCACGGTTTCCACCGTATCATCTACAAGTTTCTTCTTCACCCAGTTGTCCATCCCTCTACGTTGTCCACAGCTACGTCGTACGTAAAGATCAAGGGAAACTAACGACGTTTCCGTCGTTAGGGTAACCGTCGGTAGGACGGGTTCGGGTAACATCTGAGGGCAAAGCCCAAAGTCTACAATAATAGTAAAGGGTCACCGACCGAAATAAACAAATAATCACATAGCATATATCTCACAGCAACAAATACATCCATGGTATAACATATGACAATGATGAAAATAAAGATGCTCATTTTGAAATTTTCATGACATGTATGCCTTTTCAAAACAACAACCATTTAATATGGAAAACATATTGTAAGTACAACTACCATCTCAGCAATCACAAACATTTATCAGAAATTCAGATTTTACAACGTACTTACACACATCACTTTCCAATCATCATCATATGACCAAAACGTGACCCACCGGTCAAACACCCAAATGCAATATGTATATGCTCATGTATACAATTTCTTGGAATTACCAAGGTGCAGTCGCTCAACAGACCAGCACAATTTAAATATGTATGACTTTAACGGCCCTCAAGACCAGGGTGCAATCGCTCAACAGATCAGCACCAGTGCAGACGCTCAACAGTCCAGCACTCGTGCAGTCGCTCAACAGACCAGCACGTTTGACATATACCAAGGTACAATCGCTCAACAGATCAGTACCTAGTGCAGTCGCTCAACAGACCAGCACTCGTGCAATCGCTCAACAGATCAGCACGTGGTTGCGCATTTCAGGGTACAGACGCTCAACAGTCCAGTACCAGTGCAGTCACTCAACAGACCAGCACTTATATACCAAGGTACAATCGCTCAACAGATCAGTACCTAGTGCATACGCTCAACAGTCCAGCACTCGTGCAATCACTCAACAGATCAGCACGTGAATGCGCATTTCAGGGTACAGACGCTCAACAGTCTAGTACCAGTGCAGTCGCTCAACAGACCAGCACTTATATACCAAGGTACAATCGCTCAACAGATCAGCACGTGGTTGAGCATTTCAGGGTACAGACGCTCAACAGTCCAGTACCAGTACCAGTGCAGTCGCTCAACAGACCAGCACTTATATACCAAGGTACAACCGCTCAACAGATCAGTACCTAGTGCAGACGCTCAACAGTCCAGCACTCGTGCAATCGCTCAACAGATCAGCACGCGGTTGCGCATTACTCTATGGCCCATCGCGGGTACCACCTGACTATGCAATGCATGAATATGCAGTGTTTCTCTTCACTGGAAACAGTATGCAACATCAGTAAAATTCATGCAATTCCATCATTTCTCAAAACATTTCAATACCATTAATTTCATCATCAACACATCAATGATTAACATCAGAACATCAGAAACAGAATGGTCCACACCAGAACCATCAAAAACAGAATGATTCACACCAGAATCATCAGAAGCAAAACAGAATGATTCACACCAGAATCATCATAAGCAAAACAGAATGATTCACACCAGAATCATTAGAAGCAAAACAGAATGATTCACACCAGAATCATCAGAAGCAAAACAGAATGAATCACACCAGAATCATCATAACCAAAACAGAATGATTCACATCAGAACCATCAGAAGTAGAAACAGAATGATTCGCATCAAAACCATCAGAAGCAGAAACAGAATGGTTAACATCAGAACCATCAGAAGCAGAAACAGAATGATTCGCATCAAAACCATCAGAAGCAGAAACAGAATGGTTAACATCAGAACCATCAGAAGCAGAAACAGAATGATTCACATCAGAACCATCAGAAGCAGAAACAGAATGGTTAACATCAGAACCATCAGAAGCATAAATAGAATGGTTAACATCAGAACCATCAGAAGCAGAAACAGAATGGTTAACATTAGAACCATCAGAAGCAGAAATAGAATGGTTAACATCAGAATTATCAGAAGCAGGAATAGAATGGTTAACATCGACAGATCAGTACCTAGTGCAGACGCTCAACAGTCCAGCACTCATGCAATCGCTCAACAGATCAGCACGCGGTTGCGCATTACTCTATGGCCCATCGCGGGTACCACCTGACTATGCAATGCATGAATATGCAGTGTTTCTCTTCACTGGAAACAGTATGCAACATCAGTAAAATTCATGCAATTCCATCATTTCTCAAAACATTTCAATACCATTAATTTCATCATCAACACATCAATGATTAACATCAGAACATCAGAAACAGAATGGTCCACACCAGAACCATCAAAAACAGAATGATTCACACCAGAATCATCAGAAGCAAAACAGAATGATTCACACCAGAATCATCATAAGCAAAACAGAATGATTCACACCAGAATCATCAGAAGCAAAACAGAATGATTCACACCAGAATCATCAGAAGCAAAACAGAATTATTCACACCAGAATCATCAGAAGCAAAACAGAATTATTTCACACCAGAATCATCAGAAGCAAAACAGAATGAATCACACCAGAATCATCATAACCAAAACAGAATGATTCACATCAGAACCATCAGAAGTAGAAACAGAATGATTCGCATCAAAACCATCAGAAGCAGAAACAGAATGGTTAACATCAGAACCATCAGAAGCAGAAACAGAATGATTCACATCAGAACCATCAGAAGCAGAAACAGAATGGTTAACATCAGAACCATCAGAAGCATAAATAGAATGGTTAACATCAGAACCATCAGAAGCAGAAACAGAATGGTTAACATTAGAACCATCAGAAGCAGAAATAGAATGGTTAACATCAGAATTATCAGAAGCAGGAATAGAATGGTTAACATC
>JBBPBO010001984.1:5375323-5409971 GCA_037974295.1 Cicer cuneatum | reverse complement strand
TGCAATCGCTCAACAGATCAGCACGCGGTTGCGCATTACTCTATGGCCCATCGCGGGTACCACCTGACTATGCAATGCATGAATATGCAGTGTTTCTCTTCACTGGAAACAGTATGCAACATCAGTAAAATTCATGCATTTCCATCATTTCTCAAAACATTTCAATACCATTAATTTCATCATCAACACATCAATGATTAACATCAGAACATCAGAAACAGAATGGTCCACACCAGAACCATCAAAAACAGAATGATTCACACCAGAATCATCAGAAGCAAAACAGAATGATTCACACCAGAATCATCATAAGCAAAACAGAATGATTCACACCAGAATCATCAGAAGCAAAACAGAATGATTCACACCAGAATCATCAGAAGCAAAACAGAATTATTCACACCAGAATCATCAGAAGCAAAACAGAATTATTTCACACCAGAATCATCAGAAGCAAAACAGAATGAATCACACCAGAATCATCATAACCAAAACAGAATGATTCACATCAGAACCATCAGAAGTAGAAACAGAATGATTCGCATCAAAACCATCAGAAGCAGAAACAGAATGGTTAACATCAGAACCATCAGAAGCAGAAACAGAATGATTCACATCAGAACCATCAGAAGCAGAAACAGAATGGTTAACATCAGAACCATCAGAAGCATAAATAGAATGGTTAACATCAGAACCATCAGAAGCAGAAACAGAATGGTTAACATTAGAACCATCAGAAGCAGAAATAGAATGGTTAACATCAGAATTATCAGAAGCAGGAATAGAATGGTTAACATCAGAGTTATCAGAAGCAGGAACAGAATGGTTAACATCAGAACCATCAGAAGCAGGAACAGAATGGTTAACATCATAACCATCAGAAGCAAAAACAGAATGGTTAACATCAGAACCATCAGAAGCAAAAACAGAATGGTTAACATCAGAACTATCAGAAGCAGAAACAGAATGATTCACACCAGAATCATCAGAAGCAGAAACATAATGGTTAACATCAAAACTATCAGAAGTAGAAACAGAATGGTTAACATCAGAACCATCAGAAGCAGAAATAGAATGATTCACATCAGAACCATCAGAAGCAGAAACAGAATGATTCACATCAGAATCATCTGAAGCAAAACAGAATGATTCACATGACAGTGTTTAAAACTTGATTTTCTGGAAAACACGAATCTGTATTCGAATACAGCTTCCTTGTATTCGAATACATAAGCTAAAAACTGAGTTTCTGGAAAAACTCGAATCTGTATTCGAATACAGCTCCCTTGTATTCGAATACATAAGCAAAAACTAGTGAAAATCAGCATTCTATATTCGAATACAGCATGCCTATAGTCGAATACAGATGCGAATACAGTGTTAAAATTTCACTTCTGTATTCGAATACGACATGGTCGTAGTTGAATACAGATGCTAAGTCAGAAGCAAAAATCCTTCCTCTGTATTCGAATACAAGGGCTCGTATTCGAATACAAGTTTGAAGACTTGAGTAAAACAAAAGCTTGACAGGTTGTATTCGAATACACTCATGTTGTATTCGAATACACCTTCAAAAATCAGTGAAATTTTTCTGAGACTTCAATACATTTTCAAACTTTTTCTTTTTGAAAACTCAACAAAACATCAAAACAGTTTTCCCACTCTTTTGCAAGCCATAAAACTCAGACCTTTTTCATCAGTAACAACTTTTCCAGAAAAAAACTTTCATCATTTAAAATCCCCTTTCTTTTGAAAACATCATCAACACCAGAATCATCAGAACCAGAAACAGAAACAGAATGATCCACACAAGGATCATCAGAACCAGAAACAGAAACATTAACACCAGAACATGCATCCCCAAGACAACATGCAAAGCATATTCCAGCTTTCTTACACAACCAACACAACATGCAAAGCATATTCCAGCTTTCTCAAACATCAGAACAACATGCAAAGCATTTCAGCTTTCTCAAACATCAGAACAACATGCAAAGAATTACAGCTTTCTCAAACATCAGAACATCATGCAAGCATTTCAGCTTTCTCAAACATCAGAACAACATACAAGCATTCAGTCAAACAGCAAGCATCTCATAGCAGCAAAATACGAACAGAATGCATTTTTGCAATATTCAAAACAGTTTTATGAATATGCATTTTTCACAGTTTAGAACAGCATGCACAACAGTTTTATAAACATGCATTTGATCCTCTTCAAAATAACATGCAAGACATTTTTCAACTTTCCCACATAAATAAAACAGCATTAATGCATTCAACCAACAACAACCATCACAGAATCATCACATATCAACAGAATGCATTTTCTTCATTTTTTTAAAATGTCATTTCAAAAACAGTTTTTCTTCAAAAACAGAAATGAAACAACATCCATTTACAGCCCTAATGCAACTAGAAAGTGGAAGGTGCCCTTACCCTTGCTGCATGTCTGCTACTTCTCACGTCTCTGTTTTCGTTTCCGTTTACGCGCCAAAATTCGGTGAAACTGCTGCCTGAGTTTGCTGCTACGAAACTGGGTTCTCTAGCTCCGTAATGATGTGGGGAACAACTTTAGTACTGGGGGTTTCTGGTTTGGTGCTTGTATTTCCAATTAATGGTACTTTTGAGGAACTCCCTCTTTTGTATTTTGAAATCGAGAACTGGAAACAGATTTTCAGAATGGGAAGGGATGGTACTGTTACATGCAGTATGGGGGGGTATGGAGTTCCGATTTTGCTCTGCCTCCTCACGTGTATTTATAGAGTTACTTAGGTGCCACCTCATCACCAACAATATTAAAATAATGTTGGATCCTCCAGCACTTAATTGTTTTGCAATTAGCCATTAATCCTTAATTAACTGTCCGATTAATTTAATTACTCGTAATTAAATTAATTTAATCTTCATCCAATAATTTTAATTCATCTTCCAAAATAAATATTTATATATATATATATATATATATATTCACTCAAAACATACATATATTAAATATTTTACAAATATCCCCAAAATACCCTTAATATTAATTCCAAAATTAATACACTTTTGCTACCCACACCCCCCTTATTGCTACCTACACCCACCAAATTTTTTTAAAATCCATATTCCGAAAATACCCTTTTGTGTTTTAAACATCATTTTTTCCTTCTTCGTCTTCTTCCCGCTGTTCCAGTTCTTCCCCTTCTCCCGTAAACCTAATTTCCAAAAATCTTCATCAAAGTCCACACGAAAATCATCAATCTTCTTCTTCAATCATCTTCATCTTCTTCAAACATCTTCATCTTCTTCAAACACCTTCAATCATCATCCTCATCATCTTCAACATCATCATATTCAACAACTTCTTCACTATCACATTTTCAACAAGTAAGTACAATGTGTGTTGTTGTTTTTTGTACACTGGTGTTGGTGTTGTTGAGTTTTAAAAGTTGACGTGAACACAGTTGACGAACTGATTCTGGATTCTTGAAAACCGGTTCACATACGTGAACTCGGGAACTCGGTTCACGTAAGAAATACTTGAATTCTAGAATTGTTGTAAAATTGTGATTGTTTTGATTTTCATTATGATATGATTTTGCAGGAATGGTGCGCACTATGTTTACCGACAGGGAGGGTCGTGTTGTACTGGATCAGGGTACTTCTAACGTGGAGGGTCGTCGTGTTAGACCAACGGCTTCCGCACGGGCTCACCGTGCTAGACAAGAGCAAAGACGGTTATTGCAAGAAGAGGCACAACGGGCACAGCAGGTAGAGGCAGAACATGCCCAACACGAAGAGGCCCAAGAAGCACAACAAGAAGAACCACATGCTGAAGGATTTCCTGGTGGTCCGGTTGACATGTCTGTCCTTAGGTCATTTGGCGATCACGTGGCGACTAAACTCTGGGATGGCGTGGTAATTTTGTCAATGAAATGAAATTTTTAATATCTGTTTTGTTAATGTGTTTTAACTTAAATTTGGTTTGCTTAATTTATTTCAGGATCGCGGCGAATTAAGGGTGTTCAACAACTATAAAAAATTAAGAGAAGCCGTGATTGAACACGAAGAGGTTGAGAACCTGAACCTGATGCTGCTGTTCATGAAGATCCTGTGGTTGCAGAACCTGAACCTGATGCTGATGTTGCTATTGTTGCTGCTGTTGCTGCTACTGATGCTGCTATTGTTCCTGTTGCTGCTGATGAATTAGTTGCGATTGAAGGTGCAAACACGAGAAGGGGGGTTGAATTGTGTTTGACTTAACTTGAATCTTTTTCTGTTTTTATACTTACAAAACAAAACTTAATGTATAATTAAAAACAGAGTTAGCGGATAAAAATAAAAATAAAACTCACAGATTTTATACTGGTTCACCGTTAACGAGGCTACGTCCAGTCCCTTCGCCTTGAAGGATTTCACTAATTCAATCTTGAATTACAACCTTGCTACTGACCCTCCAAGTCAGTCTTCTCAATAGTCTAACAATCCTAGACTTCTTGAGGAAAACAACCTTGTCTTCAGCCAATCTGACAACCCCAGATTGTAGAAGAAATCACAACACTATGAATCTAATTGCTAAGTACCTTGCTACCCTTTCTGATTCCCTCAGTTTGTAGACTCTAGTTCAACAACTTAGATACAACCCTATCTAATTGCCAAGTACCCTGCTACCTCTACTGACTCCCTCAGATTGTAGACTCTACTTCAACAACTTAGATTTGCCACAGTGGAAAGAAAATAACACGAGTACTTGCTTCTTGAAAGCTAAAACTCACAATTGACTTCTATGAAAATTTGGGTGTTTGTTGCTTTGGAAGTGTATGACTCTTTTGTGATTTTCGATTCTTTATTCTTCAGCATTAAGTCTCTATTTATAGTTGAACTTTAGAACTTCACTGATGCTTTACTTCTGCAGTATATTTAGATTAATCTGTTTTGAGAATATTCTGGAGTAGTTTGCTCAGATTCTGTTTTGAGCCTTTTGCTCAGATTCTGTTTTGAGCCTTTTTCTCCAATTCTGTTTTGAACATTTTTCATTCTTCTTCTTTAATCCTTATGATCAAATCTGCACCATTGGATCTTAATGCGATAGTCCACATCTGGACCAGCCTATTTGATATTCTGTGATCCTCTGATTTCGGCCATTCCTGGACTGCACAGTCTGTCCCTCTGATTTCGGCCACCACTGGGCCATGGTCTGATTTTCTGATCTGGACCATCATTGGGGAAAGGCACACACATGGTTCAAAGTTTGTGGTGCACTTTTCACTGCCAGGCCATCTTCTAGTCAGAATAACTTCTGGAATAAAATTGATATTTGATTCCTGTTTGGCTGGAACAACTCTCCTTCTGGCAGGCTTTCCATTGATATGATCCATGTTTCCTTCTAATTTTTCTTCCTTCTGATCTGGGCCATCAAAGATATCTTCTGGTCATGTTTTGACATTCCTGGAGTATCTTCTGGTCATTCCAGAATTCATTTTTCTGGAATCCTTTGATCACTGCTTCTGATTCCTTCAGTTTCTGGGGCATTTAACTTAATAATTCAAAGTACAAAATAAGTTTACATAGAGTACATTTGTAAGCATCAAAATCCTAAGTACTTAGAACCAACTTGGTTCCAACAGCGATAATGGTATATTAATTCCAATTTATTACATAAGATAATTAATTATTCATCTATTATTGTAAATAAATTATTTAATGTATTTTTTAATGCAGCGTCGTGCAGTAGAAATTGCAGAAGAGCTTCTTGGTCGGCAACTTGTATTACCTGATGGCGTCGCACTAGTGAATGAATTAATATTGATGATGCGAAGACAAATGGGTGGTCGTAGAGATTGGTCTAACGTAGCACCATATCGCCGGAGAAATAGAGGAACTTAGGATTTATTTAGAGATTCAATATGTATTAATTTTCGAATATTTTTGTTATCAATATTAATTATGATACAATATTAAATATTACATTTGTAAATGTCATATATTCTGCCTCTGATTTCCTCTGATATATTCTGCCTCTGATTTCGTCTGTCTGATATTTTCTTCCTCTGATTTCTTAAACAACACTTTTGAAGTTATTTCTGTTCCTAAGTTTTTTCTGTTGGAACCAAGTTGGCTCTTGCAATTAAAGTTTTGATGTTAACAAATGTATTTTATGAAAATAACATATTTGACTTAGAAGAAGAATGAAAAATGTTATCAGAAGAATAGATCAGAAGATGACGTCACCAGAAGCCGAAATCAGAGGATGACGTCACCAGAGGATATCGTCAGATGAATCAATCTGAGAAAAATGCTCAAAACAGAATCTGAGAAAAAGGCTAAAAACAGAAGCGGAGCAAAATGCTCAAAACAGATCAGTGAGCAAAAGACTCAAAACAGAATATGAGAAACTACTCCAGAATATTCTCAAAACAGATTAATCGAAATACACTCCAGAAGTAAAGCACCAGTGAAGTTCTAAAGTTCAACTATAAATAGAGACTTAATGCTGAAGAATAAAGTATCGAAAAACCCAAGAACTCAAGCTTCAATTCAAAGTTATCTGAGAGTTCAAAAGAGAGAAACACAAATGAGCAAGAGCAATATTTTCTAAGTGTTTTCGAGAGAGAAATACAGTGCAACAATCAGCTTTCCAAAGGCAATAAAAGAGTGCAAAAATAAATGCAACAAACAGCTTTCCAGAAGCAACGTTGCAAAGTTTCAAACCTTTATTATATAACCCGATAGTGGTGTAGATTCCTTCTTCAATCTAGGGTTGTCAGATTGGTTGGAGAAGACTTGACTTGTAGAGTCTGTTGAGTTGGTTCTAAGTACTAAGGATTTTGATGCTTACAAATGTACTCAATGTAAACTTATTTTGTACTTTGAATTATTAAGTTAAATGCCCCAGAAACTGAAGGAACCAGAAGCAGAGATCAAAGGAAAATGAATTCTGGAATTTCCAGAAGATGTTCCAGGATGTCAAAACATCACCAGAGGATATGTTTGGTGACCCAGAACAGAAGGAATAAAAATCATAATGAAACATGGATCATACCATTGGAAAACCTGCCAGAAGGAGAATTGTTCCAGACAAACAGGAGTCAAATATCAATTTTTTCCAGAAGTTATTCTGACCAGAAGATGGCCTGGCAGTGAAAAATTACACAGTCCAGACTTGTTCCAGACTTGACCAGAAGGTATGTTTATGAGTCCAGAACAAGAGGATCAATCCAGATTTGGCCAAGACCATAAGATAGCATGATTCAGGACATGGAACTAAGTCCAGACCAAAAGAAATGAGTTCCAGAATCAATCCAAACCTGGTCCAAAATTAAAGGTAAAATGTCCAGACTGAAATATTTTTTGTTCAAAATAATTTCAGTTTGTTCCAGACCAAAGTCCAGAATCTGTCCAGATAAGAGTAAAAACTTCCAGATCAATGGTTCAAAAATAATTATTTGGTCCAGTGATGGTCCAGATCAGAAAATCAGATCATGGCCCAGTGGTGGCCGAAATCAGAGGGACAGACTGTGCAATCCAGCAAAGGCCGAAATCAGAGGATTACAGCATATCAATTCGGCTGGTCCAGTTGTGGAATATCGCATGAAGATCCAAGGGTGCAGATTTGATCATGAGGATTAAAGAATCTGAGAAAAACGTTCAAAACAGAATTGGAGAAAAAGGCTCAAAACAGAATCTGAGCAAATTACTCCAGAATATTCTCAAAACAGATTAATCTAAATATACTGCAGAAGTAAAGCATCAGTGAAGTTCTAAAGTTCAACTATAAATAGAGAATTAATGCTGAAGAATAAAGGATTGAAAAACACAAGAACTCAAGCTTCAATTCAAAGATATCTGAGAGTTCAAAAGAGAGAAACACAAATGAACAAGAGCAATATTTTCAAAGTGTTTTCGAGAGAGAAATACAGTGCAACAAATAGCTTTCCAGAAGCAACGTTGCAAAGTTCTAAACCTTTATTATAGGGGTGTAGATTCCTTCTTCAATCTGGGGTTGTCAGATTGGTAGGAGAAGACTTAGCTGGTTTAGTTAAGGTGTTGTTATTCCTCAAAATCTGGAGTTGTCAGGCTGTTTGACAAGACTTGGCAGGTATAGTCAAGGTGTTGTTGTTCCTCAAAAGTCTGGGGTTGTCAGGCTGTTTGGGAAGACTGACTTGAAGGGTCAGTGGTGTTGTAATTCAAAGGAGTTTGGATTAGTAAAAGGCCTTCTAGAGGAAGGGACTGGACGTAGCCTAGTTAACGGTGAACCAGTATAAATTGTTGTGTTATTAAGTTATTATTATCCGCTGCTGAATCTGATTAATTATTTATCGAATAATTCAAATCAATATTTAATAAAACAGCAAAAGAAATTAAGTTTGACAAACACAATTCAACCCCCCTTCTCATGTTTGCACCTTCAGAGTCAAGGTGTTGTTATTGTTCCTCAAAAGTCTGGGGTTGTCAGGCTGTTTGAGAAGACTTAGCTGGTTTAGTTAAGGTGGTGTTGTTCCTCAAAAGTCTGGGGTTGTCAGACTGTTTGAGAAGACTTGGCTGGTATAGTCAAGGTGTTGTTGTTCATCAAAAGTCTGGGGTTGTCAGACTGTTTGAGAAGACTTGGCTGGTATAGTCAAGGTGTTGTTGTTCCTCAAAAGTCTGGGGTTGTCAAGCTGTTTGGGAAGACTGGCTCGTAGGGTCAATGGTGTTGTAATTCAAATGAGTTTGAATTAGTGAGAAGGCCTTCTGGAGGAAGGGACTGGACGTAGCCTAGTTAACGGTGAACCAGTATAAATTGTTGTGTTATTATGTTATTATTATCCGCTGCTGAATCTGATTAGTTATATATTGAATAATTCACATTAACACTCAAGCAAAAATTCAAAAGTAATCAAGTTTGACAAACACAATTCAACCCCCCTTCTCGTGTTTGCATCTTCAATTGGCATCAGAGCTCGGTCTCAAGGCTGAGCACTTTACAGTGTTTGAGGAAAGATCCAAGGGATCAACATGTCCAGATTCAATGAAGAAGCTACTGGAGGAAACATCAACAGACCACCTCTGTTTGATGGAGAACGATTTGAATACTGGAAGGACAGGCTGAGAAGTTTTTTTATTTCACAAGATCCTGAACTTTGGGACTTGGTGGAAGATGGTTATACTGCTCCAGAAGATGCTGATGGTATTAAAATTTCCAGAAGAGATATGGATGCTGATCAGAAGAAGATGTTCAAGTTGCATCCCAAATCCAAAAAGTTCATGATCAATGCAATCACGTTCAAAGAGTTCGACAAATGCACTAACAGAGAAACTGCAAAGAGCATCTATGATAGTCTGATTCTGACTTACGAAGGCAGTAAGCAAGTCCAAGAAGCAAAGGCTAACATTCTAGTAAAGAAGTACGAGTTATTCAAGATGGAAGAAGATGAAGACATTGAAACTATGTTTTCCAGATTCCAGACTCTAGTATCAGGATTAAGGGTACTAGAAAAGAGCTACACTACTGTTGATCATGTAAGGAAAATACTTAGAAGTCTGACAATCAAGTGGAGACCAAAGATCACTGCTATTCAGGAAGCTAAAGATCTGAATACTCTAAAGCTGGAAGAATTAATCAGCTTTCTCAGATCACATGAAATTGAGTTGGAAGAAGATGAACCCAAGAAGAAGAACAAAACTCTAGCTCAAAAATCCAAGCAGAAGAAGGCTCTGAAAGTAACATCAGTATCAGAAGATAGTGATTCAGACAATCAAAGTCTGAACTCAGAGGAAGAAGAGATTGCTTTCTTATCCAGAAAGTTCAGAAAGATGTGGGACAACAGAAGGAATAAATTTCCCCAGAGATATTCCAATCAGTCCAACAAAGGAAGTGATGATACACATGACAAGAAAGGTATCATCTACTACGGATGCAATGAATCTGGACATATCAAGTAAGAATGTCCAAATATGGAGAAAGGGAAGTACCAGAGGAAAGATTTCATAAGTAAGAATAAAAGCATGATGGCTACATGGGATGATTCTGATGAATCTTCTGAAGATGAACAAGTAGATTTGGCTATGATGGCTCACACCAACTCTGGATCCAACACAGAATCTGATTCTAGAAGAGAATCAGAAGATGATGAAACTGAGGTATATTTTGAATTCACTAGATCTGATTTGATTACTGTTCTGAATGATTTTTTAAACTGTGATTACAAATTATCTTTAAAACTGAAAACTCTTAAGAAAGAAAATACAAATCTAACAGAAGAAGTTAATGTTTTAAAGAATCAGATTGCAGAATTTAAAATAGAAAGTGTCATTCTTGAAACTGACATTGCAGAATTGAATACAGAGAATGTATATTTGAAAAACAGTTTTGAAAATACCACAAGTAATTCTGATATGCATGAACAAGTTCTTCAAGAATTTCTTGATAGTGGTATGGAAAGAAGCAAATATGATTCTATGATTTATGGAGTCAGTAGGAATGGAAATAGAGGTATAGGATTTGAAGAAACTATAACTGAACCTAAACCTGTGCTTAAACCTGTTCCCTCTGATATAGTGTGTACTGGTTGCTACAAGAAAGATCATTTCAAAGTGTCTTGTCCTATGCTAAATACAAGGGAAAACAAGAAACTTTTCAAGACTAACAAACCTGGACTCAACCAGATTTGGGTACCAAAAGATAAAATTGTCTATGTTGCAGATGTTCTAAGCAACCAAATTGAAACACCAGCCATGGTGCCTGGTCAATGGATGATTGCAATATATGAAAGGAAAAATGTTTATGTTCCAACATCTACCAAGCTAAAGCAAAGTAACTCTGGTGGAAGAAGAACTGGTAAATACAATGTCTATCAGAACCAAAACCATAAGAGGAACACGAAATACCAAACCAGACAGAGAAATCACACATATCAACAAAACTGGAACTACCAAAGGAATCAATTTATCATCAGTTCCAGAACTATCAGAGGAACCTGATATATCAGCAGAAAGAGAAGTGTCAGTATCGGGAGAGTTCTTCAAACACTCCAGTAAAATTCATCAAGACCACAAACCAGGAAGGGAATTCAAATTCCTTCATCCAAACCATCTAATCACAGAAAATACAGATTCAGAATCTGAAAATCAGAAACAAGAGGATTTTCAGAGTAAAACTGAAACTGTTGACATAGAGGTCACATCTTGCTGTAAATACTATTATTGTTTGATATTTATGTTTAATATGATAACAAGAAGCTTGATCTTAAAAATCAAAGCTAGATAACTATTCTGCAGGTTTTCAAACTATCAGAGGAACCAAGTGATTCACGTGATGTGAACACTTCAACAGAAACAGTATTTCAGTGGTTTCAAAAACAACCAGAAACCACCAGAAGCAGAGTTAATGATTTGGCTGTATTGAGTTCATTTTTAAATTATTTGATTTGTATTATGTTATATGACAAATAGCTTGACCTGAAAAGTCAAAGCAAGATGAAACTGATGTTGGTTTACCAGAACCAGAGGAAACCTATGCACGTTTACTAGAACCAGAAGCTGATACAGATCTACCAGAAGCTGATTTACTAGAATCAGAAGCTGATGCAGGCAAACCTATTTCAGTGGTTTTCTTCTGCCTCTAGTTTCCTCCTTCTGATTCTTCTGCCTCTGATTTCCTCCTTCTGATTCTTCTGCCTCTGATTTTCCTCCTTCTGATTCTTCTAGTTCTGATTTTCCTCCTGATTCTTCTGGTTCTGATTGTATTGCCTCTGGTTTTTCTGCTTCTCATTCCTCTGATATTTCCTCCCTCCGATTATTCTACTTCTGATGTTCCTGCTTCTGATTCTTCTGCCTCTGATATTTCTTATTCTGATGTTCCTCCTTCTGAATCTTCTGCTTCTGATTCTTCTACCTCTATTTTCCTCCTTCTGCCTCTGTTTTCCTCCTCTTGATTCTTCTGGCTCTGATTGTCTTTCCTCTGGTACTTCTGCCTCTGATTTCCTCCTCCTGATTTTTCTGCCTGATTTCCTCCTTCTGATTCTTCTGCCTGATTTCCTCCCTCCGATTATTCTGCTTCTGATTGTTATGCCTCTTGTAAGACCCTTAAATTTAAAATTAAATTCATATTTAATTTTAAGTGTATTTGGGAATATTTGTAAAATATTCAATATATGTATGTTTTGTGTAAATATATATATATATATATTTGTTTTGGAGGTGGAATTAAAATTATTGGATAATGGATGAATAAATTTAATTTCGAGTAATTAAATTCTCGGGCCGTTAATTAAGATATTTTAATGCAAATGTTGGGTGAGGTGGCATAGATATTTGGTAAGAAAGAAACAATTCCTCTATCCTCTGCTGTGTCAGTTGCATTTAAGTGGATATTTAAGTGAGAAGCTCTTCCTTCTTTCCTATACGGCGCCAGTTCTACTTTATTGTTTTCTTCTTCTTTTGATATTTCTGAGTGTTGGTGAAGAAAAACAGTTTACTCAAAAGTCATCTTTCTTGAAAATCTGAGTGTCGAATCAGAAAGTTTCGAGTACGAAAGTTATTCCTCTGATCGTTACGGAGCTAAAGAACTAACTTTCGTAGCGGCGAACGCGAAACGGGAGTATCGTTGACTTTTGTCGCAGAAGCGTACGAGTTAAGAGAACGTAACCAAGGTAAGGGCACCTTCCAACTTTCTAGATTGCATTTACGGCTGTAAATGCATGTGTGATGAATGATTATTGGGTTATGTATGTGAAAAACATTGTGTTATGTTTTGGAAATCAAACTGTTTTGATGTTCCTGCTGTTTTCAGTGAAGGAATTTATTATGTTGTTGTGTTGATGATGTATTGTTTGTTGTGTTGAGTAAGAAATCATTCTGTGGCGTTGAATGATGATTTGGTTGGTGTTGTATTGGAGATGATCCAAATGCTTGAGCTAGTCTGTGTGGGACTGTTTTGTGGTTGACTTTCTGATTTTAGTGATTCTGTGTTTTTGCTATGTTTTGTTAAACAATCTGGGTTTGATGGTGGTTTCAAAAGAAAAGGGATTTAAAATGGTGGAAGTGTTTTTTCTTGAAAATCTGTTGTTGATGCTTAATGAAAAATGTCTGAGTTTGAGGTTTATAAAGATTGGTAATTATGATTCTAGGGCTTTGGTTGGTTTTTCAAAGGAAAAGGTTTTGAAAATGTGTTGAAGTTTCAGGAAAATTTCACTGAATTTGAAGGTGTATTCGAATATGGCTTGAGTGTATTCGAATACAGCCTGCAAAGCTTCTGTTTTCTTCAGATTTTCGAACTTGTATTCGACTACGACCCTCTGTAGTCGAATACAGTTTTGACAATTTTGCTTCTGACTTAGCATCTGTATTCGACTACGACCCTCTGTAGTCAAATACAGATTTACAACTTTTGCCACTGACTTTGCATCTGTATTCGACTACGACAACCTCGTATTCGAATACAGAATACTGATTTTTCACTATTTTAGCTTCTGTATTCGAATACAAGGGAGCTGTATTCGAATACAGATTCGTGTTTTTCATAAATTCAAGTTTTAAACATTGTTTTATAAACCTTAAGTGTTGGGGTACCTTGGGAAGGTTGGTGGTGAATAAAAATGGAATTTTTGTGATAGTTTTGAAGTGGTGGTGATTAAGTTTTTGAGACTTTACTGAAGTTGTGGAAATTCTGACTTTTGCACTGGGAAAGCCTCTGTATTCGAATACAAGGAGTCTGTATTCGAATACAGGGTGTTGATTCTGCCCTGTTTGGCTTCTGTATTCGAATACAATGAAGCTGTATTCGAATACAGATTCGTTTTTTTTTTTCAGAAAGTGCAGTGTTAAAACACTGGTTCTGAATTTTGAGAGTTGGGGAAAAGACTTTGATAATTAAGAGTGGAACCTTGAGGTAATGCAAAGTGATAATGTTTGCTTGAAGGGTTAATCATTTATGTGTAGATGATGGTATTGATTGTACTGAAATGTTTTGAAAAATGATGGAAATGCATGAATTTTACTGATGTTGCATACTGTTTCCAGTGAGGTGAAACACTGCATATTCATGCATAGCATAGTCTAGTGGTACCCGCGATGGGCCACAAAGTAATGCGCAATGTAAGACCCTTAATTTTAAATATTAATTTTGAAATTATTGTCAAGGGCATTTTGGGAATTTTTGTAAATATTTAATATATGTATGATTGAAGTGAATATATATATATATATATAAATATTTATTTGGAAGATGAATTAAAAATTATTGGGTGAAGAATTAAATTAATTTAATTTCAAGTAATTAAATTAATTGGACCATTTAGTAAGGATTAAGTGACTAATTGCAAGATAATTAGAAAGCTGGAAAATCAGACAAGTGGCAAGTGAGGTGGCACTTTGAGAGCCTATAAATAGGAGTGAGAAGGATGGCAATTTCAGAACACCATTCCTTCCTCCATACTGCCCATATTGCATGTACCAACTTCATCACCTCTCCCATTTCTGTCTCTGTTTTTCTGCCATTCCCGAACTGAAACTTTAGAGAGGGAAATTCTTCCCAACACCATTAACTGAGAATCCAAGCCTCAAACCAGAAAACCCCCAGTAGTAAAGTTAATCCCCACCTCAATACGAAGAGAAAGAACCAAGTTTTGCAGCAGCAAACTCAGGGAACAGCGTCACCGTTTTTGGACGCAGAAAAAGGAATGCAGTAGGAACCAGAGGAAATAGCAAAGCACGCTACAAGGGTAATGGCACCTTCCATCTTTTAGCTGCATTAGGGCCATAAAGTGTGCTGTTTCAGTTCTGTTTTTAAAAGAAAAACTGTTTTCGAAAAATGACATTTTGAAAGAAAATGCATTTTTGTTGATATGTGATTATCCTGATGGTTGTTGCTGGCTATTTTTCTGATAAAACATTGCTGTTTTACTTATGGGTGAAAGCTGGAAAATGTGTGCATGTTATTTTAATGATGATTAAAATGCATGTCTTAAAACTGTTTTGAAATTAGCATTAAAATGCAAAATGCATTCTGTTGGTGTTTGGTGTTCTGTGATGTTTGTTTGTCATTTTGTTGTGTTTTGAGAAAACTAAAAAACATGCATGTTTGCTCTGGTGTTTTTGGGAAAACTACATGCATGCATGTTTGCTCTGGTGTTTGAGAACTCTGAGATGTTGCATGTTTGTTTCTGTTGAGTGTGAACACTGAAATGCTGCATGTTGTTCTGATGAGTGAGAAAACTGAAGTGTTACATGATGTGTTGATGGTTTAAAAAGCTGGACAATTCTGATTCTGTTTTGTTCTAGATAATTCTGATGATATGAATGATTCTGCTTCTGGATGTCTTGTGTGCCTCTGATGATAATGATGATTCTGCTTCTGGTTGTTCTGAGTGATCTTGATGATATTGTTGATTCTGATTCTGGTTGTTTTGTGTGATACTGGTGGTGTTGATGGTTTTTAAAGAAAAAGGGATTTTAAATGAGGAAAGGTTTTCTTGAACAAGTGCAGAATCTGTTTGTTGGTTGGCTGTTGTTTTAAAAGAATCAGTTTTGAAAAGGGTTGAATTTTCACTGGTTTTCGAAGGTGTATTCGACTACAACATGTGTGTATTCGAATACAACCTTCCAGGTTTCTGTTTTATTTAAAGTTTTCAACCTGTATTCGAATACGAGCCCCAGTATTCGAATACAGAGGGAAGAGTTTTGCTTCTGTATTCGCTTCTGTATTCGACTACGACCATGTCGTATTCGAATACATAAGTGAAATTTTAACACTGTGTTCGCATCTGTAGTCGACTACAAACATGCTGTAGTCGAATACAGATTCGAGTTTTCCAGAAACTTAGTTTTTAGCTTCTGTATTCGAATACAAGGAAGCTGTATTCGAATACAGATTCGTGTTTTCCAGAAGAACAAGTTTTAATCACTGTCATGAGGGTTTTGAAGTGTTGAGAAGCTCTGAGATGGTTTAAATGATTTGAAAAGAAGTCTGTGAAATGGTCTTAAAGAGGAGAGAAGGATGTTCGAAAATCTTTAAGTGACAATGGGATAAAAGGCTGAATTTTTCAAAGGTTGAACTCCTGTATTCGACTACAGTCATGCTGTATTCGAATACAGAATGTTAAATTGCAATTTCCTGCTTCTGTATTCGAATACAAGGGGGTCTGTATTCGAATACATATTCGAGTTTTCAGAAAATTTCCAGTTTTAAGAGTGTTTTGAGAACCATGAGTGTCTGGGGAATACTGGGAATGTTGTGGTGAGTTAAAATGGAACTTTTGATGAGATTTTGAAGTAGTGGTGATGAAGTTTTAAAAACTTTACTGATGAAATGAAAGGGGTTGATTTATGCACTGAAATCTGCCTCTGTATTCGAATACCAGATGGTTGTATTCGAATACAGAGTGTGAATCTGCACTATTTTTGGCTTCTGTATTCGAATACAGAAGAGCTGTATTCGAATACAGATTCGTAAATCTCAGAAAAATCTCAGTTTTAATTCTGTGTCTGAATTTTTGAGAGGTTGGGAAAACATTTCAAAGTGTGAATGATTAATTCACTGTTAATTCATGATTGTGATATTGTTATTTATGACTGTGCTGAAATATTTAAATATGATTGAGAGGCATGAATTTCTGTTTTGCATTCTGTTTCTAGAGAAATGAAACACTACATATTCATGCATTGCATAGTCAAGTGGTACCCGCGATGGGCCACAGAGTAATGTGCAACCACTGGTACTGGACTGTTGAGCGTCTGTACCCTGAAATGTGCAACCCCGTGCTGATCTGTTGAGCGATTGCACGAGTGCTGGACTGTTGAGCGTCTGCACTGGGTATTGATCTGTTGAGCGATTGTACCCTGGGTGATATCAAACGTGCTGGTCTGTTGAGCGACTGCACGATGTGCTGGACTGTTGAGCGTCTGCACAGGTGCTGATCTGTTGAGCGATTGCACCCTGGTCATGAGGGCCGTTGAGATGTGTTGGTCTGTCGAGCGACTGCACCTTGGTGATTCCAAGAAAATTATGCATGAGCATATATGCATTACATTGTGGGATTTGACCGTTGTGTCATGATTGTTTATATGATGAATGTGGAAATTAATGTGTGTGAGTGCTGTCCAAAATCTGAAATTTCTGAATTTATGATTGTGTTTTGTTGATGTGTTGGTTGTACTTACCGCATATTCATCATCATTAACTGCTGTTTTGAAAAGGCATGAAAGTCATAAATTTCCAAATGAACATTATGATTTTTCTCATGAATTATGCCATGATTAGATGTTGTTGTGCAATACATGCTATGTGAATATTTGTTATTTTCGGTTGGTGACCCCCTTGCTATTATATTGTGGACTTTGGGCTTTGCCCTCAGATGCCTCCCAAACTCGCGCCGCCCGCGGGCACCCGAACGACGGAAACGTCGTTGAATTTCCTTGACCGCTGCTCGCGCACTGCTTGGGCTTTCGACCCCCTCTCAAGCAGAGCGACATATACGGGGTGGTTGGAGCGGATAAGTAGGGCCGACGGCGTGGAAGACTTCGTGGAGCGCACTCACGCGAGCATAGATTTCCCCGTGCCTTCTCGCCTAGTGTTAGAGGCGCACAGAGTGTTTGACGATGCTAAGGAGTCTATAGAGAGGGTTGAGACGGAGGCCACGGTAGGAGTGGTGACTCCCAACCCTGTGGTTGGAAGGGAGATACATGAGTCTGATACGGCAGAACAGCGTGATGAGCTGAGACCAGTAGCGACCGAGATTCCGGGTCCATCTAGGATTTCCGACGACTGCTACGAGATTCTGGCACCGCCAAAGCGGCCACGAGTGTGTATTGACTTGACTTCGGAGGAGACCGATCCCTCTATGTACGAGGATGAGGAGGAGGTTACGTCGAAGAGAGCTGCAGAGTTAGAGGAGACTTGTGTGGGATGCGGAGGGAATCCGTGCTACTGCAGCTTCAGCGCATGATCAGTTAGACTTGATGTATTAGGTTTTGGGTTGTAATTGTAATTTGCATTATTTGGAAACACTGTACTATTTTCCGCTGAACCATGTACTCTTATATTTTCTGTTGATGACAATTATATTTTGGGATATATTTAATGATTAAAAACTAGTTTCCAAGATAAGTACGTAGTGTTAATCCTGATGAAGTACTTGATTTACGTTCATCGATTAATCTATAACGTATTATTTTACGAAGAATTTTATTTTTAATTCTTTTGAAATAATTTTTGGGAAAACTCATTTCAATTATAACAACAACAAAAAATGCACCCGCGCTGTGTTTTAAACTCGGGGTGTTACACGCAACCACGTGCTGATCTGTGAGCGATTGCACGAGTGCTGATCTGTGAGTGATTGCACTAGGTACTGATCTGTGAGCAATTGTACCTTGGTATATAAGTGTTGGTCTGTGAGCGACTGCACTAGTACTGGACTGTGAGCGTCTGTACCCTTAAAATGCGCAACCACGTGCTGATCTATGAGCGATTGCACGAGTGCTGGTCTGTGAGCGACTGCACTAGGTACTGATCTGTGAGCTATTGTACCTTGGTTTATGTCAAACGTGTTGGTCTGTGAGCGACTGCACGAGTGCTGGTCTGTGAGCGACTGCACTGGTGCTGATCTGTGAGCGATTGCACCCTGGTCTTGAGGGCCGTTAAAGTCTTACATATATAAATGTGCTGGTCTTTTGAGCGACTGCACCTTGGTGAATCCAAGAGGATGTATTCATGAGCATATACATATTGCATCGGGGGATTGACCGGTGGGTCACGTTTTGGTGATATGATGATGGTTGAAAATCGTTGTGTGTGTAAGTGCTTTTTGAAATCTGGAATTTCTGATGAATTGGTGTGATTACTGAATTGATGTTTGTGCTTACAACATGATTTTCATATTAAATTGGTTGTTGTTTGAAAAGGTACAAATGTCATGTATTTTCAAAATTGAGCATTCTTATTTATCATCATTGTTTTATGATGTGCCAAGAATATGTTTGATATTGCTGATATAAATGCTATGTGGTATTTGTTAATTTCGGTCGGTGACCCTTTACAATTATTGTCGAAAATTGGGCTTTGCCCTCAGATGTTAATCAAACCCGTACCCCCGACGGTCACATTAACGACAGGGAACGTCGTTAATTTTTCCTTAATCTTTACATTGTGGGCTACGTCAAGGGATGGACAGCTGGGTGAAGATAAGACTTGTGGATAATGCGGTGGAGACCGTGCTACTATAGCTTAGTGTATGATCAGTTTAGACTTATGTATAGGCTTTTGAGCTCAGTGGTTGTAAATATTTATTTTGGGAATTATTGTAAAACTTTTCCGCACTCTGATAAATATTTTGGTGGATTAAGAATCCAGTTTTGATGTATCTTTATTTTAGTATGTTATAAAGATCAAGTTCCCAAAAATATCTCATTCGATTAATCATGATGTTGTTGTTTAATTACCTTACTATTTTGGATTACGATGTCGAATGATATTTAATTTGAATTGATTTTAATTCCCTTGAAACTAATTCTGAAACTCTTTTATTTATCTATTCGTTTTAAAAAAACAAAAAAAAATACACTCGCGCTGTGTTTTAAACTCGGGGTGTTACACCTCTGATATTTCTTATTCTGATGTTCCTTCTTCTGAATCTTCTGCTTCTGATTTTTCTGATTCTTATTATTCTTTCTCTGATTTTTCTGCTTCTGATTCTTCTGCCTCTGTTTTCCTCCTCTTGATTCTTCTGCCTCTGATTTCCTCCTTCTGATTCTTCTGATTCTGATTTTCCTCCTGATTCTTCTGGTTCTGATTGTGTTGCCTCTGGTACTTCTGCCTCTAATTTCCTCCTTCTGATTCTTCTGCCTCTGATTTCCTCCTTCTGACTCTTCTGCCTGACTTCCTCCTTCTGATTCTTCTGCCTGATTTCCTCCTGATTCTTCTGCCTAATGTTCTGCCTCTGATATTTCTTATTCTGATGTTCCTTCTTCTGACTCTTCTGCTTCTGATTATTCTGCCTTCTGATTCTTCTGGTTCTGATTTTCCTCCTTCTGGTTCTGATTTTCCTCCTTCTGATTCTTCTGGTTCTGATTTTCCTCCTTCTGATTCTTCTTTTCCTCCTTCTGATTCTTCTGGTTCTGATTGTCTTGCCTCTGGTTTTTCTGCTTCTGCTTCTGATGATCCTGCTTCTAATTGTTCTGCCTCTGATATTTCTTATTTTGATGTTCCTTCTTCTGAATCTTCTGCTTCTGATTATTCTGCCTCTGATTTTTCTGATTCTGATTAATCTTTCTCTAATTTTTCTGCTTCTGATGTTACTGCTTCTGATTTTTATGCTTCTGATTTTTCTGATTCTGATTTTGCTGCTTCTGATTCCACTGCTTCTGAATCTTCTGCTTCTAATTCTTCTGCCTCTGATTTTCCTTCTACTGATTCTTCTGATTCTGATTTTTCTGCATCCGATTTTCCTCCCTCTGATTCTTCTGCCTCTGATTTCCTCCTTCTGATTATCCTCCCTCTCATTTTTCTGCATCTGATTTTCCTCCCTCTGATTCTTCTGCTTCTGATTTTCTCTCTCTGATTTTCCTCCCTCTGATTTTTCTGCTTCTGATTTTCTCTCTCATTCTGATTTTCCTGCATCCGATTTTCCTCCCTCTGATTCTTCTGCCTCTGATTATCCTCCCTGTCATTTTTCTGCATCTGATTTTCCCCCCTCTGATTTTCCTCCCTCTGAGAACAGATTAAATTTGTAAAAAAAATGAAAAATCGTACGGATATTCTGATGGTATTTCTGATGATTTTTCTGCCTCTGATGTTAATTATACATTGAAAAATAGACCACCCATCTAAAAAATTGTGCGATATAGTATCAATTAATTTTTTATTTACACGATACCCTGTTCACTGTGTTGTGGTATTCCCAAAACGCATCGGCCTAAGAAAGAATGACCAGTTAGTTTTTTGGCCAATTCGTGGTTATGGATACCACATTTTACATGCAAATACCATCCCTCACCAACACTTGATGGTGTTCCTCTCAATCTAAATGGGCATTCACAACCAATAATTAATTTTGTCTTTGTTCTTGGTCGTGCAATCGCAGTTTCAGATCTAAAAATGACAACGACCACTCCATTTTCTCTTCCAACATTTCTAGCCCATTTTAATAAATCCTCCCTCGTGTCAAACATCATGTCGGTGGTAAACACATCAGTCAAATCATTCATAACCGGTTCAGCTCCTTCATTCGTCACGTCTTCAACTACGGGTTCCACACCATCATTCATTGCATCAAAATCACCATACATTTCATCAAAATCACCTTCCAAACCATCTTGAATTTCCTCTAAATGTTCCAAACCCTCATACATTTCGTCACTATGGTATCCCCCTTGATCCATTTACCTGTATCCAAAAAATAACATATAAAAATTTCAGTAAAATGCAGTAATTCTACTTGATTTCAGTTCAGGTAAACTTTTGTGAACTCAATTCACGTATTTACGTGAACTCCGTTCAGTTACTCATAAAATTTTCAAAATAATGTATTGTACGTCAATTAAATTCACATATGTTGACGTCAACTCACTTCACGTAGGTTCCCGTGAACTTGGTTGACGTACGTCTTAACTTTGTTACTAAATCACTCTTCACGTGAACTCAGTTCACGGAAGTGTTAAATTTTTAAATGCATGTATCGTACGTGAACTGAGTTCACGTACGTCTACGTGAACTCGATTCACGTACTCGTTAAAATGTAACTTAAATGCATCGTACGTGAACACACTTCACGTACGTTAACGTGAATTGAGTTCACGTATCATGGGTTCAAATGAGTCCATGTACACAGACAACCTCAGTTAACGTATGTTTACGCGAACTGAGTTTCCGTAATTTCTTCAAATTCGAAATATTTCATACGTATGTTAACGCAGTTCACGTACGATCGCAAAACGTACGTTGACTGATTTCACCTAAAATTTCCAGATTTCAGAAAAATTAAACGCAAATACAGCAGAACGGGAAGTGAGCTATGGATGATTTTTAGGTTTTTTGAGGTTTATGTTTACACTGCACTTGAAGAACGGGAAGAAGAGGAAGAAGGAAAAACGAGAAGAAGAGGAAGAAGGAAAAACGGGAAGAAGACGAAGAAGGAAAAAAAGATCATTAAAAACATAAGGGTATTTTTGGAATTTTGATTTAAAAAAAATTGGTGGGTGTGGGTAGCAATAAAGGGGGTGTGGGTAGCATTTTTGGAACAAATATTGCACATGAATAGTTTTCTACAAAATAAGGCTCACAAAAAAAAAATCTTTGGGATAATTGTGAAAGTCAATTCAAGTCAATTAATTAATCAGGTCCACAAAATACTGCTGTACTTTTGCTAAGACAGATTTTTATATATTTTAAGCTTCTTGTCCTTAATTATTCAAATTTAAAGTAGTTAGTTTAACTAATAATGTCCGTTATTAGCAAGGTTTTTAAGAAAAATAATTGTACAGGATCAGTGTAAACTAATTCTATATTTTATATTAACAATTAATATGAATTATTGATTTTATATTCTCATCTCTCATGATTATAACTTACATTAATTAATAACTATATAATTAATTATTGATGTTATATGTCAACGTAAAACACAATTTTATGTTGATAGTGCATTGTGGTTAAACTCATTTATTTTTAAGAAAAATTAGTAAAATATATGTGCATTTTGCACGAATTGTGCTTATTGGTATCTTTGTTGATGGTCTTTTTATTCACCGTCGATGTAATATTTAAAATTTAAGAGAAAATAGTCATTTAGTTTCATAAAAATGTTATTTAAATCGTAAATAGTATTGTGTGATATATTGTTCTTAATACAATAACATGATCAAATATCATATCTTGTTCTAATTTTTAGAACATAGCCACCAACAATTATGTTTTTTTAAAAATTTTAGTTAGAAGATATTCAAAATATATAATATAAACGAAGTATATATTTTTATTTTAACTAACTAATCCGTAAAAAAATCATCTTTCAACTAATATACTAGGAAAAAAATATTTGTTTATAGTTTATAAAGTAAATTATAATTAGTCTATTATAATTTTCTTCAAAATTTTGTCTAAAAATTATTCAAGAAACACAATACTAATAAAATATATTTGTCTTTGTATATGTTTTATATAGTGTGTGATATAAGTGTCTCTCTTATTAAACTAACTCTTATGTAGTGCGATAACAAGAGTATCATTCAAACACATTGAGATTGATTGTCACTTCACTCATCATCACCTTCACTATGACACCCTTACTTTTTCACTTGTCTCTCCTCCTTAACTTATTAAAGATTGTTGACTTGTTCACGAAAATGCATTCTATTAAACATTTTTATTTCTTAATTGACGAACTCAGTATGTTTTCTGTTACTACATCGGAAATTTAAAAAAGATATTAGATTATATATTATATTGAGGGTATTTTATTCTTTTGAGGCTTTAGTATTTATACTCTTCTCTTGTTTTATATTGCTTACACTTTTATATTCTATTAGAACCCAAGTCTTTTTTTTTTTCTATGACTCTCTATTGTTAATAGGACATTATTAAAGATATTGTCCATGGTTTTAAAAAAAATAATTATTATTATTATTATTCTCCTAAAGAAAATCAAAAAAATTATATTGTTTAGATGCGTAGCAGAATTCTCAATCAATAAAAAAAAAACACAACTAACAATTTTCATAACTAGAAATGCAGGAACAAACCAACAATTTGAATTCATACAACAAAGCGAACATAATTTATTTATAATTTATAATTTTAAACCTATGCCATTCAAAAGTAGGAATGGTCTATGATGAGCAACTCGCATTGTGGAGCAAAAGAGATGAACTAAAGCTCAATTTAGAGGAATTTAAATCAAACACCAAAAGATTATCCTCCAATTGATGTCCACCAATAACAATTGAAGCTTTTGCAAAAGACATTCTTGGCTCTGTCCCTCCATCAACAAATCCAAGACATGCTACATTTTTCTTCACATTAACCATCAAATTATTTCCATAAATACTCCATTGCACTCCCTCTTGAAGCACAAGATCAACTCTTGGTAAAGAATTTTCAATGTTGGTTGATTCAAAACATGCCTCAAATGGTGCCACTGATTCCACTTTCTTTAGCTTTCTATCTGAAGCTTTCTTAAGAAAATCACGAATGAAAGGCTTGTAAACAGAACGCTGCAATTCAGTGAAAGGACTCATTGTGCTGATTTTGGTGCCACCATTTCCTTTGTTGTCAATAGACAACAATGAAGGCTTTAAATTCACAACTTTTCCATCAATCTTAATTGCTTTCACATCAATGAAATATTCAATGGAAGGAACACCTTGAACAGAAACTGCACCTGTTGAAACAGGATTAACAATTAATGGTGTTGTTTGAATAAATTTATAGAGTTCTTGAAAAGGGTCTTTTCCAATTGATCCAACAAGCAAGTTAGTGAATCCTTGTTTGTTTGAAGAAGGTAAACAAAGAGAAAACTTGGGTGGAAGTTCATTTTTCAATGCAAGTTGTGTTGGTAGTGAAAGATTTGATCTTGCAAGACCAATGATTCCTTTGGTGATTTTTGGTAATCCATTAAGTGGTGAATCATTTCCAGTGAATGATGGATATCCATCAGTGTCAATGCAGCTACTAAGCAAGCCAGAAATTTTTTGCTGTGAAATGAAAATAAAATCTTGACCAAGTCCACCACCAAAAATGAAATTGGCTAATGTGTTTATTGTATTAGCAGCACATGTGTTGTTTGTGCAACCTGGTTTGAAAGGACCATTGCAGCCAATACATGCAACATCAGGACATTTTTTTGAGCCACATTCAATAGGAATGTAGGATGATGAATTGTAGTGAGTGTCACAATCATACCAAAGATTTTCACCAGCTAGATCAATGGCTAGATTGAAGTCTTTTCTAGGAGTTCCTATGCCAAGTGATGTATAGAATAGATTTGTTGATGGATCTTTTTTTATTGGGAGGATATAGGGGTTTGGTTTTGTGTTAGGAGGTTGAGATAATGATAAGCAAGAAAGTGAGAAAAGGGGTAATGATAGGAGGAAGAAATGGATGATAGAATAAAATGAAGACATTGTGAAGATATTGGAAATGTTGTTGGTGATTGTGCTTAGTTGATGTAGTTTAGGTTTCCTTTTATAGATAGGTTGTGGAGCATATTGTTTATGACTTTAATTTGATTACCGTACATTTTAAGTGATTTGGTCAATAAGGATGGCTATAAAAGACTAAACTCGTATAAAAACTTGTATTGTATAGAAAATATAATTGATTTATTAAGTGTCAATGTAAGTTTTTTTCTCCTACATCATAAATCAATCTTTAAAATTCTAAAATACACTTCTAGAATGATTTTTTTGTCTTTACTTACAACTCAATTATTCAATTGAGTTCGATAAAAAAAAAGTATGCGTCTCTCAAATTTCAACTTAAAAGAAAGACATCATCTATGATACTATCTCAAACATAAAAATAAATAGATATATTATTTTATACTTAAGTATTGTTGACGGTAAGTCATGAGAGTTTTATTTGCAACTCTTATACATAAAACATAAATTTCATATACATTCATTCAATACTTTATTTTCTTTTAATATATTTCTTCTTTTGTCACATCACTTCCTTTATTTTTATCTCTCTTGAAAAAAAATAGTTGTATGGGTGTACACCAATTTTTCAGTTTTATTTATCTGTCTTTGTCATTCAGCTTGTTCCGAGTTGTTTCATACGGATTGAGTCAAAAACTAATGGATAGGTAGGGTACAATAAAACTATGTCTTTGTTTGTTTGCCATTATTGACTTCCCGTACATCTGTCCTTCGAGAGACCAAAGTTAACTAATTTTTAATCCATGCACTTGTCAAATTTGTCTACAATTTAATAAATTTAATTTTGATGCAACGTAAGTATAAAAAATTACACTATCGTGTCTCAAATAAAAGTTTACATTATCTATAAATCATAATTAACCGAATGTGTTTCTTTTATGATAAAAAAAAATATATCATATATGTGTTCTTTAAAATAATTATAATTATTATCAAACATATAATATATATTTACACTAAACATATGAAATATATTTACACTAACTATCGGTATGTATCAATTGCATCAATTTAAAATATCATTTCAAACTTTATGCAACAATCTTTACAAGACAATAAAAGTTATTGAATGACACTTTAAGTACGGATTTGATTGATTTATTTGAGTTTATTTATATGCACGAGAATTTGAGTCTGTTTGAAACAGATTATAAAAACAACTATTGACATATGGTTATAAATTGTTTTCGACTGATTTTTATAAATTATTTAAAATATAACTTTATTTTAATTTGTGTTATAAAAATAATTTTTACATATGCGATCATACTATAAACGTTTATACTATAAGTTGTTAAATACATTGTTTATTCAAACAAGCCCACATGTATCAGCATTGTGTCATATCAAACACTAACATGTGTCAAATATTAAATATGTCTTCAATTTGAAGTGTCGGTGCTACATTGACATTAAATATTGTCGGTGCTAGTTTTTTATTATGCTATGTACAGATGAGTTTTATAATGATAATAATGTTTTGTAGATGGTATTAACGACAAGAACAAAAAACAACTTTAAGGATAGAAAAAAAACTATTTTACAGCGATAATACATAATTTATATTCAGTAGTTTAAGTTAAAAACTGATATTAAAAAAAAAAAAATTCACACATGTAATTTAGAGTTTTTTGTCCTTAAATTTATATTTTGTTTTTAATCTCAACTACATGATAACTACCCATTGGGTGCTAACATGACACTATGACATGACAACTTCCTATCACATGACAATTACCCATTGGGTGCTTACGTTACACAATGACATTATGTCGCCATATATTGATTGAATAAAAAATGACATAAAGACTAAAATAATAAGAATCTTAAATTCCAAGTAACCAATATAAATTTTGTTTTTCAAATAACTAAAATTAGAAAGTCACCATACATGATCAAAAAACATATATTACACTTATTGTTATGGCCATTGCTATTGTGCACAAATCATTTAAGTGGTGGTGCATGATACAAACCAAGTTCTACCAAATCTAATTGTGCACCCTCTACATTAAATCTCCCTCCCCACCCCTCTTCCCCTATCCAGCCACTGTGCTGCCCATGGCGACCTCCCCGTACCTCTCTAACTTAATGACAAAAATTAATTGCTCTCGATGAAAAAAAATGCTCATGATATTTCAATTTGAAAAGTTCCATAGATGTCTTTATTCATTATTCACGTATACAGAGGTTTGCATTTTTTTTATTTCTACTTTTGGATTGTTCTTTTCTTTTTCCTTTACATTCGATTTATTTTCAGGCAACAATTTGTCCAAGCTGTATGTTCAAAGATTCATGACTTTTGTGTGGCATAAAATTGTGAAAGGGGTCATTATTCTTAACTCTTATGATTTTTTCCAAATATTAACCAAAATCTATGAGCAATTTTATTGAGTTGTTGACCAATAGTGGAAGCTTCACAATGAAGAGGAAGGTTGTATTGTTGTGGGTGGCATTGGCACAAGAAAGAACTTGAGGTAGAGAAGGAGAAAACGAAGTGAGAGAGAGAGAGAGAGAGGGAACTCAAGTGTGAAAGACCATTATAAGGATCATTTTAATCCAACGGTGAAATTTACTCTTGCACTGTGCACAACATGTATCACTTGTACACGGTAGCATTAGCCTATTATTATGTATGTCCAGTTGATCAATTGGTAGAAATGATAGTGCATGTTGATAAGAGCCCATTTGTTGTTCTCCTCGTAAAAGCATAACTACTCCGACTTATTGATTGAGACCTTGTACTACCACTAAACATTAATTGGGACATGGTGGCCAAAAACAAATACAGTTACGGTAGCCACCCAACAAACCTCTCACTTGAATACATGAACCTGAAATCATTGTGGATAAAGCTACCGCCTAGCGATGTGCAATACAGAATGAAAAGCTTCAATTTTATAACATGGAACCCAAGCAAACTAGATGTGTAATATTGTTGTTCATCATAGATGTCTATCACGTAAATTGATTGTTTTTTGATAAAATGTGCACTCCTTTTAATCATTGTTGAGTTTTTGCCAACAAATCAATCGAACATTATTCACTAACTGATACAACATTTTTTTGATACAATGGAAAGAAACAAAATCAAAGAGCGGTGGGATTCAAATCTAGTATAATGCACCAAAAAATAATGAAAATCAAAATAAAGATACATCATGATACATAGAAATGCACCGGTTAAGCTACCTCATCAAAACGCTACAAAGACAGGTAATCGGGTTTCACTCTGCAAAGCCACCAAAACTGTGTCCTCTCTACTCGTCTGTCACACATCCGCTAGAAGCAGGTTTCACATTTTTAATATACTGGATCCAGAAAAACAATGCCTTTGATTAGAACAAAGTTAGCTCATATTTTAGTGTCCACAAGGTGCAGTATGTGTAATTTTACTAGTTCGTTTTTAAGAGTTAAAACACAAATACATTTTTACTTGGTCCTCTAATTTCAATAAATATATATTTACATTCCTATATGGCTATATTTTCCTTTCCATCAAACACATCATTATGACCTCTGTATATTAAGAATGTCAAAAGCGTTGAAGATATAAGCACAAGAAACAAAAAAGTAACAATCTCTGTAAAATATTTAAGCACACTCTTTTCTGGAGAGTTTTAAGCATCATACCTTGTACAGAGCTCCTTGGTTAGCTTTGTATGGTGGAGCAGTCCATATCTTCCTGCGTGCCTGCATCTCCTCATCTGACACTAAAGTATCAATTCTCTTGTTCTGAATATCAACGTTGATAATGTCTCCATTTTGAATCAAACCAATTGGTCCGCCTTCCTATACAATCAAAGAAGCACTTAAAAATATTATTGAAAGCTACAAGAAACTACAGTTACGATTTTCCTAATCTCCATAAAGTGAATACACTAACATGTCACAGAAGAAATAGAAAATAAAAACACTACAGTCATAACCTCTTCCACACGTGTGTAAATCCAATTTTCTTGGAGAAATTTTTTCAAGTTCTCACTTAGTTCCTCAAGTATATTTGCTTTCTATTTCTAATTAAAAACATCAAAAGGAGTAAACTTATTCATAACTCCAGTAAAGCAACATTATCTTCAATAGTCACAAACTAATATACTAAACTCACACGGTTACAACAAACACCCACTAAAATAGAATAGCTTGAACGTTGAAAAATGCATTCAAGTGCACTTGACTTCAGCAGTATGCATTTGTCTAAATAGACAAACAGGGTCACAAACTCGGTCACTTTTACTTCTCTGAATAAATTTCAAGAGGAGAAAAAGTAGAACATGCACAAACCACTGTTCTAACCCCTTTAAAATAGGGTACCACACTACCACACATGACATTCAATTATGGTATTGCTAAGTCAGCATTCATTCTCACTAAGTTTCTTCAGTTAAAACTTAAATACATTTCCCTTAATGATTATGTTCATACTCCAACATCATTGTGTTAGAGAGGGCAGAAACAAATGGTAGTTATAGGCAGCAGTTATGTTATTAGCCAATTATTTAATAATAGAGAACATGAAGGAAAAGGGTGTAGGCATTATATTTGGGACTAGATATTGATTGGGAGAGAACAAGCTCTTGAATTCTTGGAAGGGAGAGACCAAGACTCTCAAATTTCTTGGATAGGAAGTGTCTCTCTTAATTTTGCTTTGTTCTCTCTCTATAATTATGTAAACTAGATTTCTTGTTGTAATCCAAATTCTGGCCATAATAACCAGAATTATTCAATAAAAGTTGTTTATTTCCTTTAAATTTCTATGTTTGGTACCGGTTTCTATCAGATTGCAAAGGAATTCAAGAACAGACAGCCATTTTGACCATGCTAGATTGCTTTCAAAGAACCAAACCAGCTGGTTCTATGAAAACTGAAATCCACAGTACATCTCCATGAGCAGAAGAAATTTTCCAGGAACTTTGTAGTTAATTTTAAATAAATAAAAAACACAAGAAAATTATCGATCAATATTCCTTACATAAATTAATTGAAAGCATACCCCAAAACCATTTGACCAAATTTAGAGATTGCAGTTCACATATGATGCACCTGAATATACTTAGCTTAGCAGTAGTATTAAAATGATTAAAAAGCATGGTCAATTCACCTGTGCTTCGGGGCAAATATGACCAACCACAAACCCATGTGAGCCTCCTGAAAATCTTCCGTCGGTCAATAAAGCAACATCCTGCAACATCAAAAGACAATATCCTTAAGAAATTCCACGTCATCATGGTTCTCAAAGCTTGAAAAAAGGCATTCCCGTTTCTACTAAAAACACTAATGACTGGAGAGCATCTTTGTACTAAACACACATAGGGGGTAAAAAATTATAAAAACAAAGGTTCATGTTTATTGAGTTTCTAATATATGGAAAAAGTAAAATAAAAAATAAAAGTATAAAAATCGTAAAAGTCTATCGGACAATTCATAGTAAAAATGAACAAAACCCTGTTATAGACTAAGTAAATAGATAAGCATGAAGATGATACAATTATACACGCTAAGACAGACCTTTCCAAGCCCTGCTCCCATTATTGCACTTGTGGGTGTTAACATCTCAGGCATTCCCGGTCCACCTTTAGGCCCCTCTCCCCTGATTACAACCACTTTTCCCTGAAATGGTGAATTTCATACAGAGGAAATCAATAAGATTTTCACTTAGTTCTTTGACTGAGGTTATATCTGTGTAAAAAAATCAATAGTGACAAGGCTGTGAAATAGTAGCAATTTGAAATAAATTCATAATAAGTATGGTTCAAAAGAGAAACTCTTCGGTTTGATTAGGAAACGTTAAATTCAGAGTTGACCATTACAAGTATAGTGAAACTTTTGCGGCTCACATTGTTCTCGCACTAGTCATGACCTCATCGTACATATGTCTGATTGCTAAAGTGTACACAATACAAACTCTCTTTTTATCTACAGTCTTCCATGAACTATCTCTAGGAATCCTTTAATATGAATTTTCCAAATCAATAAAAACGTGTAAATATTCTTTATTACTCCGAATTCCAATCTCTCCACTAGTCTTGGCAGTTTAGTTTTACCTTGCAAATTTCCAACGCTTCCACTATACCATGTGGTCGCTAGGCCATTTTGCAGCAACGATACCCAACCCACATTCTCATTCCATCATGCTTCCATATAGTACTTACTAAAACTCCGATTAATTTAGACCTAACAATTTGAATTTAGAATAGGTCGATTACTTTTCTAGCACATATTAATTAACTAGTAAACCTGTCAAAAATATCAATTCCAGACATTTTATTCAAACACCAGGCTTGAGTCTCTTGACAGCCCTACAACAAGCACTGTCCTTAACTCCTTATGCACATTAAATAAAGAAATACCTTAAAAGTTCCTCATAGGTAGCTCAGTTTGTGAGCTAAGGGATATCCTAGGAGCATTAAGAGGGAGGTCCCGAGTTCAAACCCGGAAACTAGCATAACCACTAATTTCTATCATTTGCTTATAAAAAAAAACGAAATACCTTAAAACTCGAAGGATCCTCTGAAATGGCAGCAATCATTGCCTCCTCTCCTTCAAAAACAAGTGCGGGACCTGTAGAATAATCCGTGTCAACAATAACTCGTGGTATGGACAATTATGATGGAAGCAAAGTAAAAAAAAAAATTATAACTCTAAGAAAACAGCAGGAGAAGGTTCACCAGAGAAGTACAAGCCCTCTTTTCCAGTAATTTTAGCAACAGAACCCTGTGGTGCAAGGTTCCCATATAATATTTGAATGTGAGCTGTCTTCTTGATGGGATTTTCAATTGGCCTTATTACTTCCTGAATCACATATCATAGAAAACTTATAGTTTATTATAAGATCATTTAATGAACAATCAAGCAGTTGTAATTGGGGATCATTTCATTACAATATGGTAACATGTAACAGAAACAACATGCTCATACCTGCCCTTTGGTCAAAGGAGGGAAAAGTTCTGCATTTTCAGCTAGGGTCTTTCCAGTGACTAGAGAGAAGGTATATGCATGTTAGCAGTGTGTATATTTTTAGGGGAAAAAAATACTCTATTAAACAAAGGCTAGAGGAATACCAGTCATACAGTCGCCATCTAAAAAGCCTTGCTCAAGAAGGTAGCGGATAACAGCGGGGGTCCCACCAATCTATCAAAAAAAGAAAAGAAAAGGGAACTTCAAACATAATTAACAATGGTTATTAAAATAGGATAAACACTGGGAAGCATAACCAGGAAAATTATTAATGATAATATATACAGAGGGAATGAATTGGTCAACAAAAAAAAATAAATACATACCTTATGAACATCTTCCATAACATATTTCCCACTAGGCTTAAGATCAGCAATGAAAGGAACTTCATCACTAACCTTCTGAAAATCATCGAGAGTCAAATCAATGCCAACAGACCTGCAAAAATCTTTACATGAGGTTTCTCTGATGATTAAATATATCAATAGGCTCACTGTAACTAAAGTTTTACTCACTTGGCAATAGCAATTAAATGCAATACAGCATTGGTAGATCCACCAAGTGCCATAACGATAACCATTGCATTACGTAGTGATTTGCGAGTGATGATATCTTGGGGCTTCAAGTCCATCTTCAATAACTCAAGAAGATATTTCCCAGCTAACCGACACTCGTCCAACTTTAGTGGATCCTCAGCAGGGGTAGATGAGCTACAAAAACAACCGATAAGGATAAGCACACTAAAAAAGACAACCTCAACAGTCTACACGTGTACTTACCTATATGGAAGAGACATTCCCATAGCTTCTATTGCAGAAGCCATGGTGTTGGCTGTATACATTCCACCACAAGCCCCAGCACCAGGGCAAGAGTTGCGGACAACATTTTGTCTGCGGTCCTCACTAATCGATCCACTCACATATTCTCCATAGCACTGCAGGAAAACCAAAAATAAATGAAATATTAAAACATGAGTAGCATAACCCTGATAGTACAAATTCAATTATTGATGCACAAGAAAAACAAATTTGTAATATGATGGACTAATATTTCACACATTAATAATAACCATTTTTTCTTTCTTTAGAAAAAAAAAAACTCTAATATTCAAAGAAGATGGTGCAAGAACAAAAGGATAGATCATCCTCCTCAACAATAAAAAGGCTTGTTCGGTTTATATTTCCAATTTTTACTTTTAATCACAAAAAATACTACCTTTTTTAAATTGTGTCCTGTTTTCATAGATTTGTACACAAAAAAAATGAAAACAAAAAAACGTTGTTTCCACTTTTTCCAATATAAAACCTTTGGAAAGAGAAAAACAAAGTGAAAATAATGTGGCACTTTTGTAATCAAAATTGAAAGAAAACTGAAAACGTTTTCTAAAAGCAAACAAACATGAAGAACTAGGAGAGATCTTTTAAGCCTATGATCTCAATCCCTCTCCAGTTTTACATTGTTCATCGATTCTATCAGCTCTGTTTGAATGAGTGCACAATTAATAAAAAAGGAAAAAATATTCAACCACGGTAACAGATGAGACAATGGTTTCTCGTACCTGAAAGGCAGACACAATGTCGAATGTATCACCTTGAAAGTGACCAGGCTGGAAAAAACAGAATGAAGATCAACAAATATATCAAGGTTGGAAGTAGGAACCACATGTCAAAAACAACAATAACAACAACTTCCATAATTTTCTAGGAGGAAATAAGCAATCGGTAGGTTATAATAACTGCATAAATGTCAAATAAAAGGCATATACAGCCTGCGTAAATAAAACATCCAATGCAAAATATTACCTAACGGCTTTAACTCCACTTCTCTATTAACCAAATATCCCCTGAAGTATATCAATTTTATTCAAGGGAATTCTAGTCTAAGTTAAATTGCACTAAAATTCCCAGTAAATATTGACAAATGCAAACCACCATCACAAGCGGTATAATCAACTTCAAACAAAACCATATTCATTGTCGTAATTTCCAACATTAAGCCCAATCCTACAACCATTACTTCATAGAAATCATAAACAAAAACAAAACCACTCACAATTAAAATTAAAAAATAAATCCTCAAAATCCACCCTGCCTACACATTTACCAGATAACTTCCGTAACAAATCAAGATACTCAAATTGATTCATGTCTTGAAGAGTTAAATAGTATACTCTCTATAGCACCAACACTATCGATCAAAGGTGTGTCTAACAATAGTGACACGTGTGATTACATTCAATTAATTCATTTGTTCAAATTATTAATGGTGTCAACATGACAGTGCCATGTCTGATGTCAATGACTCACACTGTATACTACATCATATTGACGAAAATTATCACCCGTTTAGTTTGGTAATTTAAGCAAACATTTGAACCACCATACCTTTATAGTCCCACCATAAACCATAATACTCGGTCTATTAAGCCGTCCCATTGCAATAATTGTACCTGGCATCTATAAAACAGTGATACGAATAAGATACATAACAAAAATTGAAACATTAAAAGAGCAATCCAACAACAGAATCCAAAACAAAAACAAAAATAAAAAAAATTCAAAAAAAAAAAAAAAAAAAA
>JBBPBO010001984.1:5316474-5375310 GCA_037974295.1 Cicer cuneatum | reverse complement strand
AAAAAATCAAAAAAAAAAAAAAAAAGATCTTACATTTTTATCACAACCAGGGATGGAGATATTACCATCATACCACTGAGCCGCCATAACAGTCTCAATGCTATCAGCAATAATGTCTCTAGACTGCAAACTATAACACATACCTCTAGTCCCCATAGAAATAGCATCACTAACTCCAATTGTATTAAACCTAAACGGAACCATACCAGCTTCGGCAACACCTTCTTTAACGACCTCAGAGAGACGGAGGAGATGCATGTTACACGTGTTTCCTTCGTACCAAACGGAGGAAACTCCGACTTGAGGCTTTTTCAAGTCGTCATCGGAAAGGCCAACGCCGTAGAGGACAGCTTGCGATGCGCCTTGTGATTTAGGTTCGGTAATGCGAGAACTGTATTTGTTGAGCTTGGTTTGGGTGGATTGTTGTGGAGAGGGGGAATCGAGGGAGATGGAAGAAGCTTTGACGACGCGCCGGGAGGGAGCGTGGGAGAGAGTGGGGAAAAGAGGAGAGTAGGTGGGAGAGAAGAGAGTGGACTGCATCGTTGTTAATTAGACTGTGAGAAACGGCGGAGGAGAAATGAAATTAAGAGGGGGAGAGGGTTTAATAGAGGTGGCCGCGGAAACTGGGTTTAGGAATTAGGAATTAGGAGTAGGTACAAGGAAAATTAATTTGTTTTTCTTCTATACTAATTTTTTAAGTAAAAATGGTAATTATAAAATTTTCTTTAAATATTTTCTCCTGTAAAATATAGACAAATAATAATAATAATAATAAGGCTAAATAGCATCCGTGGTCCCTTAACTTAATTTTTTGTAACGATTTGGTCCTTTATCTTTTTTTTTTCCCATTTTAGTCCTTTATGTTTTTAAATAATTTCAGCCTCAATCTTTAAGTGGGGTTCCATTACAAAAAAAGTTAAAAAGTTACCCCTCCGTTTCCTTTTCCCTGAGGTTGAGTTTGACCCATTTGTGAAAGAGGCAGCCATAGATTTAGAGTTTTGTGAACCATAAATATGATTTTCCATGGAAGGGAGAAGACGATGAAGGAAAGAGATGACATGGGAGAAGATAAGAAAGGAGATGAAGGGAGAAAGTGAATGGGAGAAGAAAGTTAACCCTAAATCAAACAAAAGAAACATAAACGTGAGAGAAAACCACGGAAAAAGAAACGGATAGTAACTTTTTAATTTTTTTTTGTAACGGAAGGATCAAAATGGGAAAAAAATAAAATAAAAATAAAGAACCAAATCGTTACCACAAATTAAGTTAAGGGACACGGGTGCTATTTAGTCTAATAATAATCATGTACAAAAAGTACCATGTGAAACAAAACTGGATGACATGGTGAATTTATACTGTGTAAAACTATTAAAATTTGTATTATAAATTTAAACTCGTTGGATCTTAGATAGACGAATGAGATTCATTATTACGTTAATTGTGTGAAGCTAATATCTGAAAAATTCAGCTCCATTTTATTTTAAAAAAATAAAATTTTATTCTTAAAATAATTCAGAATGAATTTGTCTTTTCAAAATCACAATAAAAAAAAATAATTTTAAAGAGGTTATTAAATCTCTAATAATAATTAAAAATGATAATTTAGTTTTTAACAAAAATTAATAATTTTTAATTCCAGAACAAAAAATCAGAGTGAGTTTCACCTTTTAGAAGCACAAAAGAAAATTAGTTTTAAAAGAGACAATTAAATCTTACAATAATTAAAAATGATAATAAGGTAGTTTTACAGCAACAATAAAATTCTTAAATAATTTATTCAATATTAATTTCTATCAAATAATAAAGTTTTAATTCAGTTTTCAATTATTGTTTAAGTGTAATTTTATATTATATTGATATTTAATAAGAATTTATTATTTTACTACTTCACACCAACCACTTTAATGTGTATACACTTATAAAAGCGAAATGATATAGCAAAATATTAAACTACTTTAAAAAAAACAATATGAAGTTCTCATTTTATGTCATTATAGAATTAAATTACACTAATAATAGAAATTTTTAAACACTCCATAAAAAATATTCCTTCTATTTAACTAAATTTATATTTTATGCTAAATACAAGTGCTAGTTAATCTTATTTAATTTATTTACCAAAAGAGTCTTGTATAATTTTAATATATATATATATATATATCAGTCAAAATAGTTTTTACGATAATTTATTTATAGGAGTTTTAATGGGATTGAAATATTCTATACTATTACCTTAAAAGATAAATTGACCAGTATTTGATATTCTCAAAGAACTAATTAATTTTTATTTATAGAGAGCAAATGAATTTTTTTTTCTTGAACCTTTATTCTAATGAGAAATGATGCATTCGAAACTAAAAATAATAATTAAAAAAACTAAAATTATGAAAACTATTTTTTATCCCACAATCTTTAAATAAGAGGATAATTATTTGACCAATCTCTTATGTTTTTACTAATTTGACCGATTGATGGATGGTTTTAAATTCACAACCAGAGAGTTCAATGTCCATTTTTTAAGTAAAGAAATTATTTATTTTTTTAAATGAATAACAATATCTCATAAAATTAATCACTATCTTTTTTAACACATGGAGTAGTCATGGTACACCAAAAATTACTTATTCTTAATATTACGAGCAGTGGCGGATATTTTTAAGACACGAGGTAGTCACGAGTATACCAAAAATTATTTATTCTTAATAAACATACATATACTATAACATTTAATTACTATATATATTATACAAATGAAATGTTTCGCATAAATTAAATAAAATTTGAACAGGCATTGCGGTAACGATGCTTTTTGTGAGTATAAGGAGTCTTGTCTGACTCTCACCGTACTTTTGTTTTTGTATTTCTTTGGTAATTTATTTGTCAAAAACAGTATAACTATAATTCAAACACTGAAATATAAATTGCACTCAAGAAAAATTAACCAGTGCTCCTTCAATAAAATTTGTGGAGCTTGGTCATTCATTATGAGATACATTTGTTTAGAAAATAAATATAAATGTGTTCATGCACCCGCATCATTTTTTGGGTCAAAAAGCATTTGATCATTAAAAAAGGAAAGGATTTGTTATGCATTAAACTTGGACCTTACGATCAGAAAGTGTTGGGCCCATTCCTGGTATTTAAGTTTTCTTATTTCGATAGAAACTCTTTCCTAATATTAGAAACCAAGTTTTTTTTCTATTAAAAAGAAGAAAAGAAAAATAGAAAACACCAATTTTTCAGGATAAAAAGCAAGTATAATGTGTTTTTTGCGCGTTTATTACAAGTAATGACCCGTGCAAGATTTTAACGTTGATGCAACTAGTTTTTTTTTCATGCAGTATGAATATAAAAAAAAATTACACTACTAATATATCGCAATTATTTATATGTGTGACTATAATTTTAAAAATAATTATAATAAAAATTAAATTTTTTTAAAATAGACTCAAGATTCAACAAACTATTTACTCCATTATGAAATATAAGTAAATATAGTAGTTAAAAATTTAATGTATTTAAATTAAATTTTAACTAAATACATCAACCTTTTTAATTATTATTTTTATTTATAATCAAAATATTTCGTAATAATATAAAAGCAGAAATTTTAAAATAATTAATACTCTCAAAATTATCCACATAGCCATTATCCTAAAAGTCAGGAAATGACAAATATAAGAAAAAAATCATTAAATAGATTGCTAATTGATAGTATTGTCGCCAATTGTACTCGATTTACAGTGCAATGCATCAACGTATCCAAGCAACTAATGCACCAATCAATGTATCCATTAATTTTTCATTTTTATTATAATTCCCCCAACAAAATTTACACATATGAAGAAAATAATTTTTGTATGGAATTAAAAAAAATTATGTTTTTAATAGTAAATTAAATAAAGATATTTTTATAAAAAAAATTATTAACGCATGTATAATTTTGAAAAGAGTCTTACATTAAAAGATAAAGAGAAAAATAAAGTATGATTTTATAAAATTAAAAAATTATGATTCACTAATCTTTTTTGTCTATTATTCACTAATTATTTAATAACTGAAATAGTACTAAATCTTAAATTTTAATTCAACTCATAAAATATCGATATTATTAAATTAAATATCACGATTCAATTTTAAAATCTCACAAATTATATATGTGAATTTTTAGCGGTATTTACGATATCTTAAAATAAACAAGTAAAAAAAAATTATAGTACTGGTGCTTGTGCTTGTGATTTACATTGTTGACGTCTGCCCATGAGCCAAAAGGTCCATCCACGGTTTTGGAAATTATTTATTCGAACTCCATAAAATTTTATACGCGGGGATGTTGGCATCAAGTGCAAGGGTGAAAATACGTTGTCAGATATTATTTTATATTAATATTTTTAAATAAAAAATTAAATATATTTTTAAATAAATGAAAAAACTAATAATTCAATTAAATTAAGTAATTTTTTGAGATTTAACTGTTAACGAATTTTACTTTATATCACATATCATATTTTAATTTTATTTTATTATAATGTATTTGTATATTTAAAAAATTAATGTAAAATAATATAATTAAATTATTAAAACAATAACGAAGTATTTTTATTTATTGGGATGACACTGGTTTGCGGTAGTTATGTGCGTAAATTAAATAATAAATTTTTCAATTTTTATCCTTAAAAAAATTATTATTTACATTTAATGACTATATTTAAAAGGATTGAATTTGATTTTTATATAATAATTTTTTTATAATTTTTTTTTAAAATAAAGTATAAAAATATCATATGATTATCCTAACATCTCAACTATATTGGCATTCTAAATTAATCGTTTATCATTTTCAACACTCTAAAATAATATTAAAAATTAAATAAAAGAAAATACAATATGCTTTGAGAAATATATCAAAATCCAATAAAATAATCTCCAAAGATACATGAAGTATTGACTCGTTAAAAACCTTATAAAAAAACATATCCACATATTGATTTATTTCTCTAAAAATGTAGAAAAATTTGTTATGTTGTCATTTCAAGACAATTAAACCATATATTTATAAGCTAAATTTACAAACTGTGAATCAAATCCAATCTATATATAAATCTTCACCCATTATTATAAGTTTAATTGTTTCAATAGCAAAAATTGATCTCGTAAGCTCGTCATGTAATTAATACATTTGCAATCTCCAATTCAAAACAAAACAATTCAGAAAAGTAGCATAGTTATCTCTGAATATGCCTCCACAAGAATGATCAAGACATCAAAATGCATCACAATTAGCATTACATTTAATCAAATGCTCTTTGGGGGACGTTAAATCACCTCCTTTATGATAGGCGCTTTAGGAGGATGAATTTTGACTTGGAAGGACTTAAATAATTTGAAATTTCTAAATAGAGTTGAAAATTATGCTAGAAGTGTGATTGTGAGATAAAGATACACCTTTTATTTCAGCATATTTTTGAATTGTGATATTTCTATGCTTTATTGTGTTTTATTAATGGGCCAAAATTATCTATATTTATACTAGTTTTATGCTTTAAAATGTTTTCAGAATTCATGGTGTCACACTTGTCACGATGGCTTCACTCAAATAAAAATCCATTTAAATCATCCATTATTCAAAACGTTAGTCATTTTATTTTTTGACGTTAACCAATAACTTTAACTCCGCTAAAATATTGATGTGGACGATGATGTGTGAGAAGTATATTGCCACGAGTAAGGATGACATGGTTAGATAACAAAATGAAAGCGAGACACACAATGTGTGTCTCCACTAAAACCCCAAAATTTGAAATTTTTGAAATTGAATTTTTAATTAAATTATGTATTGTGAAATGATCAAAATTACGATATTGCAAGAGAACTCCATAATATTTCATATTCAAATTTTGAAATTATTAATTTCATAATTTAATTATCAACATGTAAATAATTAATTAATCTGGATGATTCTACGCCATTAAATCAACGTTACATCGCAATTTTTGTGTCTATATATTTGAGAAAATGAATGGAACTAATAAATATTAAAATGAGATGACCAATTCTATAAATAAGTTAAAGTAAATAGACCAAAAGTGCAATTAAATCTTATTTGTCAAATTTGATTTCCATTTAATGGAGTGACTTTCATTAAAACTAAGTTTCAATTAAAATAATTTCAAAAATAAAATTTAATATATAATTTTTTAAGATATATTCATCATTTAATCATTAAAATATATTGGATTTTTCAACTTCAAATATATAAAAACGTGGTCAAATAAATTTTAATAGTAAAATCACGAATATAAACCCATGATTCAAATATAAGAGGATACAAATTCCTTTCTACACAATAGAAACAATTTTTAAAATTGAAATTTGAGGATATTTTTTTCTTATATTTAATTTTTAATAAAAACTCTCCATTATATCATATATTAAAATTTATATACGAAAATTTTATATTTTTGTACCTTTAAGAAGTTGTAAGGTGGAGATACAACTACAATTTTTTTTTCTCTTATAAGAGATCGCATCGATGCGACTATGTGCTGCCTTTTATTATTATTATTATTATTATTATTATTAAAAATGACTAGTTGTTAATTTAATAAATAAAAAGCAATATTAATAAAATCAAATAAAATACATTAAAATGCAAAATGAATACATCAAAGTTAACGCGGTCGAATATATGTGCCAAAACAAATAATGTGTTATATTATTTTAACAACTCCATACTGTTTTTTAGTATATTGCAAATAAATTAGCAACTCTATTATGTTTTGTTTACAACTCCTATTTTTTCTCCTATTTTGTATTATAATAAATACAAAAAACTAAATTAGATTAATAAAATAAAACAAATTATCTTAAATTGAAAAGAAAAAAAATTTACGCAACAACTATAACAACTTTAAGTCGTTAAAAAAAGTTTGACGAATTCGACGACAACCTATACGTGAAACTGAAGAACATTTATTTTGTTTGACAAATAAAAACGAAATTATATTAATAAAATCAAACAAAATAAATGTACCACAGTTCTACAACTAGGCTCTTGTTCGTGTAGTAGTTTTTCTCATTTTGATGTATTTTTTTCTCACGTAATATATTTTTGTTCAATTTAATGTATTTAATTTGATTTTTTTAATATAAATTAGTTTTTTTTTAATTTATTAATAAAAAGAAGTTGTTAATTTATTTTCAATAGATTAAAAAATAAAATGGAATTGTTAAAATAATATAACACAATTTTTAGTCTTTTGACACGTCTACTCAACTATATACTTTGTTTGATTTTATTAATATAATTTAATTTTTTAATTTAATTTTTAATTATTAAATTAACAATTAATCGTTTGTTATAAAAATAAATGACAATATATAATCGTATCATGGAGATATAATTTCTATAAAAAGATTTCAAATAGCATCCGCATTTTACGATATTTTGAAGGTAAAAAATAAAAATAAAATATATATAAATTTTAATATAAAGCACTTAATTAAAAAATAATATAAAAATAAATATCCAAAATTTGACAAGAAATTCAATTTTACAAACTTCACCCCTCTTTATAGAAAAATAGACTAATAGAGACAGACAAAATGGGATTGATTGTAATGCGAAACAAATCAAACAATACACACCCTCTGTCTTGCAAAACCAACGGTGATGATATCATGCCTCGTAGTACTCTCATAATAGCTAAAGCCAAAAAGGTATCTGATCCCGATTCTCGTGCTAGTAAGAACCTCATCGCCATCGTTTGGTCCCATATAACAACAATAAACTATTCAGTTTAAAAAAATATTTTTTAAATTTATATAAGTCTCACAAAATTATTTAAATATTAACAGAATCTATCGGAATTTGAATTAATTAAAAAAATATATTAAAAAAATATGGTAAAGAGTGTACTAATACTATTACTATTCGATTTAATTTAATCTGTCATAATCACAATCAGTGACGGAATTATAGATACACCAATATTTTAATTTATACCGTGAAATGACCAAAGTACCCTCTTCGTTCCCCTCTATATAACAAGACACACCCTCAAATATCATTTCCCATCCCATCCCAAACTGTGTAATTTTTATTATTAGTTTTTTTTTCTTTATAAAACACCACAAGGGAGGTGAGAGGGTTAACTTAGTTTTAATTTTTTATTTTTATTTTTGAGAGAGTGAAAAAAAATAAAAATGTTGGGGATCTTCAGCAGCTCCGTGGTGTCTCCTCCAGAAGAGCTGGTGGCCGCCGGTAGCCGAACTCCGTCGCCAAAGACGACGGCGAGTTTGCTTCTGAAAAAGTTCGTTGAGGGGAAAGCGTCGGCGGTGTCCCTGCAGGTTGGGGAGCACGTACAGTTGGCTTACACACATCAAGGGGAGTCACCGCGGCATCCCAGGTATATTTAAATAATCGCCTAAACGACGTCGTTTTGTCATGTGAAATTGTTCTCATCACACTTGTTAGTTGTTGGAAAGTGGAATTGGAAAAAGGTTCCTGATTATGGAGCTTGTTCCTCACTGAACTCGAGAGAGAGAAAAAATTAGAACAAATTTAAAAAGTGAAAAATAAATAAATTACTAGTTAATTCAGAAAGATGGATTAGTACAAAACTTTGTTGATGCTGCCGATTGATTGTTGAGATATATCTATCAATTTCATAATTTCTCTATTTGGTTGTCCTAAACCGGAAATTATGGAGTACTTTTTACGAACAGTTAGTTATCTTTCTTTAAACGAAAGTCTGAGAAGAGTGCTATTTTATTTACTTAATTACGAATTGTTTAATAGAACTATAATTTTTGGTTAAATTTAATCTGCCTCTTGATCGAACTTTTGAGTTACTTTGGTTCATTTATGTGAACAGAAAGAAAAATAATAATAATAATAATAATAATAATAATAATAAAACTGGGAGTAACAATTTGGGTGGTGGGGTATGTCATTGAGTGATCCAAGGTGATGATTGGATAATTGTTCGGTGAAAAGGAGACTTAGGAAAATCTTGGGCCTATAAGATGTATTGAAGATGAGATTTGACTAATATCATTTATTAATAATTAAATTAATTAATAGTTGATATTTATTAACTTACTCATTTTATCAATTTTTCATCCTCAAATTCATATATATGATAATAATTATGATTTGCGGATTCATTTACTCTTGTTCTGCATGATTGCCACGTCGTGGCACAAGAAAAATAACGTAATTTTGTTTTCTTCATATAAATAAACACAAGAGATGTCTAGTCTAGTTAACTAAAAATCAATATATTCTTTTTAACAAATGCATTTACTTGTACTTTTTGTCTTTATTTTATCACACTTGTAAAAATTATCTTATTTTAAAATTAAACTTTCAGTTTATCAATGATTCACATTTGTTGTAATTTAGTTCATAATTATTATTTCAAAATGATGGTTTTTTTTTTTATCATAAAATCAATATTTTTCTTCAAAGATAATATTGGAGGCATTAAATCATTATTTTCAGCGCAAGAAGTTACTATTTTAGAGATAACAAATTTAGGTTTTAGGTTAACACAAAAATTGTAGCAAATGTAATAATTGAAAGACAAAAAAATTACCTTTAAAATAAAAAATTATTTGAATCATCAAGAGTCTAATTAGATAGAGAAATTTTATCATTAGGTCTAGCCGTCATATCTTCTCTACCTCTATTTTGTTTCATCTTTTTTATCATATAAGATAGGTGAATTATAACCACATTTGGTCCAAAATCACTTATTTACATCGTTTTTTTCTATCACTTTATCAGAATAAGTAATTTTCACATAAGTGTGAAGTTTATTTTTTTTATTTTTTATTGCAGTGTTTATTTAATTCAAATTTACTTTAAAATCAGTAAATACAAAATCAATTAATGGCTTCGGCGCTATCAATGTTACAAATATGGATGTATTCTGATTACTTTAATTTTGTTAATTTTGTAGACAATTTATTGTTTTATGCTGTTAATCTAGATGTTGTGAACTTGTTCGTAAATTAATCATTTTGGTATTAACGAATTCGTATGTGTATTGTTCTCGATCAATATACTATTTTAATTTGAATGAATGAATATAATTTTTTTAAGTAAAAAAAAGTATAATTAAATATAACATATAAAATAAAGGCTAAATAGCATTTGTGGTTCCTTAACTTAATTTCAGTTAACGTTTTAGTCATTTATCTTTTTTTTTTCTTTCCTATTTGGTCATTTATTTTAATTTTAAGTGACAATTTGATCTTTTATGTTTTAAAATATCAACAATATTATCATTCTTTTTTACAAAAATTCATCAAAATTTTCAACCAAAACTCATAAAATTAATTATATTCTTCAATATAATACAAATTTCATTAAATTCAAAACTCAAATATGCAAATAAACTCATATTTCCATCTCTAACAAGATCAAATAAAGAATGAAAATATGAATTTATTTGAAGATTTGAGTTACGAATTTGATGAAATTTGTATTATATTAAAAATATAATTAATTTTACGGGTTTTGGTTGAAAATTTTGATAAATTTTTTGAATTTTTGTAAAAAAAAGGATAATATTGTTAAAATTTTAAAACATAAAAGATCAAATTGTCACTTAAAATTAAAATAAAGGACCAAATCGAAAGAAAAAAAAAGATAAAGACTAAAATGTTAACTGAAATTAAGTTAAGAGACCACACATATGATATTTAGCCTAAAATAAAATTGAAAGTTTTAATATCAACTAGAATAATGGTTTTTTTAAAGAAACAACAAATGTAGCATGAACTATAGTAACATTGCGGTATCACCATATATAAAACTGTTACATCGGAGTACAAATTGTAATTGCATATCTTTATTTAATATTCTAGTCATTGCACCCAATTTTTTTTCTTCTAGTTAAACAATTTTTTTTTTAAATCAAACTATTTTTGTAAGACAATTTAATTATTTTTTAGTAGTTTATTATTGTTGATGTTGAATTTTAATTATTTTATGATCCAATCTATAATTTATTAATTTTAGTATCTTTTACAAAAGTATTTAATTTCACTTAAATTATTTAAATTTTAATTTGATTTCAATTATTATTCAATTTAAATAATCAAATAAAATTTCAAATTACTATTTCCGTTAAAACTTAAAACTGTTGGAACAATAGGTGTTAGGCAAATACAATGTTGGACATACTGGGATATAATTCTCAACATCCTTTTCATCATATGAGTCTTTATCTCTTCCACTCCAACCATCTAACCACCATATATCCCTAATAAAATACTTAATTATAATAATTTTAAAATAAAAATTAAACTTGTGTCAAGATTGATTGAGAAATCAAAATTGCATAATTACCATAACATAGAGGCTAAACAGTGTCGAGTAAAAAAAAAAGAGACTAAAGCGTAATCAACATTTTATTATATATTTTTAATCACTTATTAATTGAATAGTTACTTTATTTATAGCTGTCATGTTATATTTTTGTGTGTGTTGTGTTTAATTCAAAAGTATTGACTCATTGGAAGCATGATAGATAGTTTTTATAATAATTATAATAAAAAAAGAATGTTGAATATGACTTATATGTAGTATAAGAGGGGATGGGAGAGAGTGCTCAATTATTGAATACGACTCGTATTCATGAGTATTATTATTATTTGGACCATGATATCATAAATAACATTTGTAACATGGAAACCTTAATTTATTTATATAATAATACGAAACTACAAATGTTCTACAAATTAGAGACATTGAGATTATTAATCAAATTTCGTTATCAAATATGTTGCATTTTTATTTGCGATTTCTATATTTATTATTTTAGGATCGCATTGTTTTTTTAAAGAAAGAAGCATGATATATAGAGTTCCAACGGAGGAGAATGTATATGAAGATAGTTGATAGTGAGATATTCTTTATTTGATTGACTGACATTGAAAAATCAAAATTCTCTGAGTTGTCTTACCCTTGTTCGATGTCGGTTTCAAAGAGTGTTGTTTAGATAGGAATTAAGAAGATACTTATGGATTTCATAAAAAAAAATTATTATTTTTATGATTTAACAAACATATATTATATTATTTTTAAGATTTAACAAACATGGCTGATACATGACTTTTTTCATTTTTTATAGCATTCATTTCTTTTCCAAATTAAAACACCATTATCCTACATTTTAGAATAATGACGAAGACGACTCTGTAATCTAAAGTTTAACCTACGTAGACTACTTTAAAATTTGACAAAAATTGTTTCAATCACGGTTTACATTTGACACTTTCAATTGATTCAATTTTAACATAACCTCGTTAATTACTCGACCCCAACCTCTTTCATCGAATATTTTTTAATATAAAATACATTTTTATTTTAATAAAGAAAAAAAAGGAAAAGCTGAGTAAAACATGAAAGAAAGGAAAACCCAACAATTAGGCCCACCATCCTTAATTATTAACATTTATTGTATATTGTACGCATATTAAAAAATAGGTGATGAATTTAACTTTGATTTTTCAATTTTTTTAAGATAAATTGATAGGGATTTATTAAGGTACACCTGTCTATATTTTAGAAAGAGTATGTTAGTAAATTATAATTAAAAATTAATTGAATATAAATGTATGTTGCTAAAATACTTCTTCTAAAAAAACAAGTGAGTGTATATTAGCAACTTCCAGAAAATTTGTTAGAATATACTTACTATTTTTTTAAAAATAATATGTTAACAAATTATAATTAAAAATATTAAATAGATTTTAAGGTACATGTTGCTAAAATACTTTTTCATATAAACTAGTGGGTTTATTATAATATTCTCTTAAATTAATAGTATTAATAAAAGATATATTTAAATAATAATAATAAATATATCTAATAAATTAAAGAGTTAATTATAGTTTTAGTTATTTATTTTTATTAATTCAAGAAATTGATCTCTCTATTTAAAAATCTGATAATTTTTGTACTCATTCTAATTTTTTAACTAAAAAATAATAATATGACATTTTTAAATAATATGATATATAATATGATGATATTTAATGATTAACACTCATAAAATCACAATAAAACTCTGTAAAATTTAACTTACAATTTCAGAAATTTTCATTTTTATAATTTAATTAATGACATATGAAAAATTAATACATCTAGATAATTGTATATTATAAAATAGTATGTCGTATGATTTAAAAAATGTGTCAAATAATCATTTTTTTAGTTCAAAAATGTAAGAGATATTACTATTTGACTTTTAAAATAGAGATATAGATTCTGTAAAAATTGATGAAAATAGATGGACTAAAATTATAATTAAAATTAAATTAAAATAGAATTTATATATAAGATAATTTTTCTTCATCTAATATTTATGATTAGAAGTTTTTCATTTTTTATTACGGGAGAAGTTTTTCAGCTTGAAAACGACGATTCTGTATTCACATTAAGCCTGTGCACATTCTTGTTCACCGAAGCGGAAAAACTATTGTACCACTCATGCCTTGACGGATTAAATTATTACTTTTGACTAAACCGCTGAAGACTTATGTTTATTAAAAAAACCCATGAAAACTTCTTCAGCCAAATTATTATTATTATTATTATTATTATTATTATTATTATTATTATCCTGACAGATGCCAAATTCGTAATTGAATTTCTTTTTCTTTTCTGCTACACAAATTAATTTTCTGAAATACTACTTAAATCTGTTTGCTGCATGTTCAAAAGGGGTCGTTCTTAATATTATTAACAGAATTATACATTTTTGCCAAAAATTAACCAGAATTATGCATTTTGATTTTGAAATTCCTTAATTTAGACGAGCAAAAACTAAGTGATAGATAAATATCACGTAGATGCTGGGTCAAGATGTCTTTGTCGTATCATAGCCTTCCTTTACGTCACAATTTGTGTTTCTCTGATTGAATAAATATATTTGTTTTATTATGAAACTGATTTAATTATTATTTTTTGATTAATGATTGAATTATTATCGATCTATGGTCCTTATTCCCTACATCAACAAATTCAACTATACAAGCCAATTTTTTTTCCGTTTAAAAATTAGAATAAAATGTAAAAAAGTTATGGTGTGCAATCGTTATTCAACTTGACTCCCTCATATTGGGGATTTTTTTTTTGGATGGGATATAGGGAAAAGTTTAAACACTTCGCATTCCATATACAAATTAAATAAACGGATGGGCAATCTTAAGCTGTATTGGTTTGCATCAAGCTTCATAAAATAATTTGCATCAAGAAAGCTGTATTGATAGAAACTAGGAAGAGGTGTTTCCTCCATTATGTGTCCTCCAATAGTTTGAATAAATTTTACTTTTGATCTTTATTTGAAATAATTTTTTGATCAGATTTAATTTTCTTTCGGATGGACTTTAAATTATTAGAATTTAATTCTTTTGAAAATCAGAGACTAAAACCCTAAAATAAAACTTCTTTTATTTTATTTTTTGGTTTATTTGCAAAAGATTAAGAAAAACTATAAATGAAAAATATTGTCATTTTATAATATAATATTTTATTTATTTATAAAATAAAAAATAATCCTTCGAAATATTAACTATTGTTTACTAACCACCATCATAAACATATAAATATATAGTAGAATATAATAATTTTAATGTGACGTAGATAATTTTAATTTAAGGATAAAATAGAAAAAAAATTAATATTACCTTGAAAATCTACGATAACACTTATTTTAGAATATTTTTTTATATGTTTAATACTACTTATTTTTTTATTAAAAAAAAGTTATATTTTATGTATGAGTCAACTTTTTATCGATTAAACTCATTTTTATTTGTAAAATATCACTTGTTTTAAAAACTATATGTTTACTTTTATGGGGTACAAGCCAACAAACTTCATTGACATGACACCACTTATTATAAAAATGAGAAAAATAAAATATCAATACAAAATTTTGATTTAACGATTGAATTAGTGAAATTTATTACTTATATTGAATTATCAAACAAAATAACAAAATTATTTTTGAAATAAACGGGGAAATATATATATATATATATACTTCTAACAAGTGACGGTATATGTAAAAAGAAATTAGTATTATTTAAATAAAATAAGAAAAAATGTGTTTGATTCACAATTAAAGACATAATTCCCTCCAAAAAAACAATTAGTATTATTTTTATTCACCCAATTTTAGACAAAATTCCCTCCCAAAAAAACAATTAGGACAAAATTATTCTAGCGCAGTTTTGTCCATATTCCATAACTCTTTAATTTTCATTTGTTTTCTTTGACCAATAAATGATACAAATTCCGTGGTCACTTCAATGCTTCCAATTATTAGCCACTTTGGGTCTGTATTATCCACTACAAAATGTTGACTTTCTCATCAACTTCTGTTTTATTTCAAGTCCATTGCTTTTGTGGTCCAAGGAGCATGGAATGAGGATAAGGATAACGTGGAGTAGGTTGTTGGGACCATATCATGAAATAGAAAACAACATACTCCACTATAAGACAACGATGGTGAAGAGAGATAAATAGAGAAGTGAAACTTGAAAATATAATATTAATAGGTGATGATAATGTGATATAAAATAAAAAGAGAGATAGAAAGGGTGAACACACTTGAAAGAAAAAGCATATAGGAGAAAGTGTTTTAAAAATAATTTAGTATAAAAAAGTGTTTGAAAATAAAAAAGATTAGAAACATTTAAGTCCAATGCACTTTAGATTTCATAAGTGATTTCTAAGGTCGAAAAGTGTCTCATCGTTGGATAGAAGTCATTAGATACTTATGTGCGTCTTCCAATAGATAATTTGAACTTTAGTTCAATACCTTGTGGGAACTAATCCTTTTCGGTAATCCAATTAATGTTGGTTCAACTAAATTCTAAATCACACCTACTACTTAAATGAAAAGGTTATATAATCTTACCTAAGTTGGAAATCATGTCTCCCTCTCAATCACATCATTAGTTGCTACTATTTCACTATCAATTTTTAATTAGCTTGTTAATTTGGTTAAATCTAAAGAGTAGGAAGGGATACAAACAAACCAACTAATTGGAACTCAATTTTTTCTTTAATCTAGACTAAATGATAAATAAATTCGCACACAACTGCGTCCATAAATATAAAATCCTCTTCACATTTTCTCTTTTTCTTTTTATAAAACTTCTTTCAATGTTTCAACCGAAGTATTTTTTTTACTCACATACCCTAATTATCTTAATTTTTTTTTTTGCAATTTATAAAAAATATTACAATAAAATATAAATTAATCCTCTCACTTCAAGAATAAATTAATAAAACCGTATAAATTGTCAAGAAATTTAATATTACAACCAATTGTCTTATATACAGGACAAATGTAGTCCTAGTTTCACAGGACAACTGTTGTCTTATATACAGGACAAATGTTGTCTTACAACCAATAACTTACTAGTATTTGGTAAATGAGTATATCAACGAGTGTGCAATTATTGAAATTGAAAAGGTAATAGTAAGCAATAATAATAGTACTAGTGTAATAACCATGTTTAATACAAGACATGTGACGATCAAGTTGGTAGATTGCACTTTTTCTAAGTTTTGTTATTGATTTAATGATTATTATCATTAACCTATAGTAATCTAAATGGCGAGTGGAAAATGTTAAATGGCAGATCATTTGCTGTTAAGGATGAGATATTCTGCTTGTTTGAAGGAGCTCTTGACAATTTAGGGAGCTTAATACAGCAATATGGACTTGCAAAATCTGCCAATGAAGTAGTTCTTGTCATTGAGGCTTACAAAGCTTTACGTGATAGAGCACCTTACCCTGCCAATCATGTTGTTGGTCATCTTAGTGGTAGCTTTGCTTTCATTGTTTTTGACAACTCCACTTCCACCCTTTTTGTAGCTTCCGTAAGTAATCTATATACAACCCTAGTCTCTATTTATAAGCACTTTTATTAATACTTTTCATCTATATTAATAAAAATAGGTTAGTGTATGTATCAATGTTTCTATTCTTATTTCAAATCACATTTCTGATGTATTGTCGATTTTGGATCTTGTGTGCAAATTCTCACAATTTTATCTTTAGTAAAAGATACCTTGGTGGGTTGAGGAGTCAGTTTTGTCTTGATTTTTAAGTAATGTAAGATTTTTTAGTGTACTGGAGTAATAGCCTCCGGTAGATCAGTCAAGGGGCTAAAGCTCCTTATCTGGCGTGTCAATATTCCAACCTCAAGTCACATTTTCGAGATATTATCCGCATTGGGACTTGTGAGGAAGCCTTTGTGGTTTTGACCTTAGTTAGTAAAAGATGTCTTGGTAGATTGAAAAATGTAAGTGTTGTTTATAAACTATCATTACCTTTGATTCCAAAAGAATGTGAGACTTTTTGGATGTACTAGAACACTTACTAAAAATGTGTTTTATTTTGTTTTTCATCTTTCAATGCACCTAGTAATATTAATTAAGGGTGTATTTAAAAATACAATAATGAATGTATCTAATACTTTTAAATAAGACTTATATTAAGAGACAGTTTTTTCATGCTAAATTTTGTTTATAAATAGGGATATGGGTACCATATGACTTTTTTTGTTAATTTTTACTTAGAGAATTTTGCTTGTATTGTTTTTTATAGGACCAATCTGGAAAGGTTCCTCTGTATTGGGGAATAACTGCTGATGGGTATGTAGCATTTGCTGATGATGCTGATTTGCTTAAAGGGTCTTGTGGAAAGTCACTTGCTTCTTTCCCTCAAGGTTGGTTTAATATCTTTTGAATTTTCATTCAAGAGTGTCAAAATTAACATTATATCCTATAAAATAAATGTGAGTTTAGTAAGAATACAAATTTTTTATTACTTTGACTTAAAATCAATTTTGCTTTCAATTTTTTGGTTTAACTGAAAGTGACAGAAAGGTATCTTGCTTAAAGTTAAAAATTTAACACTTAAGTTTTACTACATTGAATGTGCTTTTAGAGTCTTAATATTCAAATATTAATCATTTCACTTCAAACTCAATTTCAACCAAATAAACTTCATTTAAAGTCAGGTTTATCAAACTATCACTTGATTATGTGGTCATATGTATTTGTCAAAATAAATTTCTATTTTCAATGTTCTTGCAACTATTTGTAGTCGCTGACCCAAATCAAATGCTTATACATTTGATCTGGATCAATGTTGCAACTGCATCATGCCGTTGCATATGACAAATAATTTTGACTATTAATTTGAGATAAAACAATTTAAATTATCAATTCATCAACAACTTTAATTTTTTAATTATTGTTAATTTAGATCTAACAGTTGCGATCGGTGGATGCGTCACATAGTTACTCTGCATGGAATCCGATTCATAAATAGTGAGCCGAGATCAGATCATTTTCCTCTTTCAAGATGACATTGATTAATAAATATGACCAATTTATAAATAGAGGGTGAAGCAAAAAAGAGTATTTATAATGATATTGTCTCTGTTCTGTTTCTTTTTTTCCTAATTGTTGGTATGTAAATTGTACAGGATGTTACTACTCTACAGAAGTTGGAGGCTTAAGATGCTATGAGAATCCAAAGAATAAGATTACTGCAATACCTGCTAAGGAGGAGGAATTTTGGGGTGCAACCTTCAAGGTAACAATTACATGAGTTTAAATAATAACTATTATAACTCTTGGTTCTCTTTGAATTTTTTTTAAATAGAAAATGTTAGTTGTTATTTTGTTAATAGAGAAATTGGACTATTTAAGGAACTTTGTTACATTTATAACTTATGTAATATTCTGAATAATCAGGTGGAAGGGCCAGCAGTTCTTGCAACCACAAAGTAGATATTGTTTCAAATGGAGTATCATATGATGCATTTGTTGAGTAATGTGTTTGTGTGGTTGTGACAGTAAAATATGCATGAAAGAGCCATGTAAATAGCTTTACTGTTAATTGTGTGAAGAGTGGGAGTGTGGAACTAGTCATTGTAGAGTTTTGTGTTTCTAATGTGCTGTTGTGCTTTCCAATGTAATAAAAATATATGTGATTCTGTAGTATTCTCATTCTATATAAAAAGATGCGTAGATACAAACTTCCTCCTTTCAACTAATACTTCTATGGCTCACTTAATCAAACTGAGTAGTTCACTCAAAAGAATAAAATAAGTACTTCAATTGTTTTTTTACAAATCAAATGTAATTGTTTTTCAAACTAGAGTATTAGTGTATATACTTTAAAAAAATAAAATTACCATTATTTTTTTTTTGACTCAATAAAATTATCATTATAGAGTAAAAGTTAATTTGTACCTCTCAATCTGAATCTTTTATGGATCTTATATGTACTACGACGATTCTTCTTCTTCTTATTATTATTATTTAACAACACTATTATATTTTTCATAGATTTGCACAACACTTTTTTTACCAACAATTCAAAGACATTCATATGTAATGACCACACAAAGGTTACCTTGTACAAAACTAAAGTGAATGGATGTCATAAACAACATGACTACCTTAAATAAATAGAACAAACAAATTATTTTTTAGGAAAATCATACCATTAACTTGACACATTTTATAAAGCGTTTCTGTGTCTTAAACTAATGGTTCCCACAGGTACTGCACCATGCAACAATTATAGAGGATCCTGGTATGTCCGAAGATCACAAACATCATGAACTGGCAGGACAAATATCTTCCAAACTGCAAGAAAGATCATAGGGGCTTATTAGTCACTAAACTTTCTCATAATCAAACATGTTTTTCAAAATTTTCAATAACAAGCTACCTTTTCCCCAAACATTCAATGATGTCACCAGTGACAGTTGATCTTTTCTTATTTGAGAAAGCAAGGGAAGCTGCCTTCCTCATCATAGCAGAGCCAGCAATGGATCCCAACAATGCTGGATTTTTACAACTGGAACAAAAATATAATATTCAAAGATGATGCAACATACCTAAGCAAAATAGAAAACGTTCCTTGTAGAATCTAGGTAATGGTATAACCTGAGATTTGAATCTGGATCTGCAGCTACAATATGTTGGCGTGCCCATGATAAAAAGACAGCAACACTGTATCAATTAAAATAAGTTTGTGTTTACTAAAAAACCTCAACTGACATTTAATTTCTATTTTCTACCGATCACTATTATTTTCGTGTTAACCATTAGGCTCCCAAGGAAAATAAGCTTTGGTAATCTGGAGTTCGGCCGAGAGATAAGTAAATTCTAATAAAAAAATGTTCTAGCAAGGGATCAAACTCAAGTACTATTTGAACGATTTGACCTTAAATGAAGCGCATTAACCACTTGCAATTCAACTACTTGGTTAACTGAATACTAATTGATTTGCTTTAACAATATTATTATAGGACCTTTTTTTCTAATATCCAAGGATGGAATAAGTGAAAACTTCAGGATGCATTACTCAATTTCCAAACAATAATGTTCACAAGGTCATTCGACTCAATGAATTAGTGTAATTGCAGAAGCTTAACAAATTAAATTACTTTGACAGCTTAAACTATTGGTCAACTCATGAAAATACCACAGTTATTTTATGATTTACTTTTCTCTTTCAATAAATGAAAGCAAAAGATTCAATCACAATAAACAAGGAAATGAATGATTGACTCCTCTCTTCCTATTTTTTTTCATGGATGAAGCCTTTAAATATTTCTACAGATTTTTCTAGACATCTTCATTTGTTTCTGGAATGTACTTATAGATAACAGTAACAAACTAACAAGGGAAGGAGAAGATAAATCAATGATAAAAATAAAGAGAACTCTATATGACATAAAGAAGAACAATTTAAGTATAATGAGAATTGAGAACACCATATGACATGAAAAGAGCAATTTAAGCATACTTACAATATCAAAAACTTTCAGGAAGGAGTTTCACAAATATTAGTATTATGAAAAAGAAATTACTTGCCTTCCAGAAAGGATGTCACCTTGGCCACCACAGCGTCTAGGAGAACCGTAGATGCTTACTGATTTGACTGCACAAATAACAGCCCAAATCAAATGGTTCCCCCACATAACATTTTCTCTCATCTGTTGTAATTTTTTTTCTAAAGCTATTCAAGGTAGCTTCTCAACACAATCCGAACTTTGACTTTTTGTTTCCAAAGTCTTACCCAAAACATGTAAGTTTTCATCTGTTGTAATTGTATATAACATGTCATTCGGCCACGTGCAACTGTAGTATGGCATGCGGCATGAACATTGCACTCTTGATTGGAATTGAAAATGTGTTGGTCAAGTAAAAGAAGGAAGAACAAGGAAATGACATTCATAACCCCACCCACCCAAAAAAAGAAACAAGATAGTAAGGAAAGCCAAGATTTTAATATTTATCGAAGATCTACCTGTGTCACCATCGCTTATTAGATCGGATTTTCCTTTTTTTAGGATAGTAACACCGCCAATTCTGCAAAACGTAGTCCACAATTGTCAGTAAACTTCTGAACTTAGTACCAGATAACAATGAGAAATCACTCAAACGTATCTGTAATCCAATCAGACAACTTATCATGCTCTAGTTCTTTATGTTGAAAAAGCTGTTAATTATCTTTTACCAAGAAATCAAAGGATCATAATCAGCCTTCACATGCATATGCCATGAATCTGCCTGAGCATCAAGCTGATTACACAGTTACCGATACAGTGCATAATCAAGAAAGATTAAAAATTAAGAACTCATTCCAGTTAGAATTAGAGATATCAGAGCTTTATAGTTACAGAGACGGCTCAAAAAAAGTAGAATGATCTTACTGTTTGGCAAGAGATAGCACTTGCTGAGTGGCATCTTCATCATTTACTTCAGAACTCAGGACTTTCTGTACAAGTCTCTTATATTCATTGACATTTGGGGTTAGAACAGCTAAGGCATAGCCACTAACAAGGTCAAGATTATTTGTAACAAGAAAAAGTCCATCCTGAAATATGCCCCATACAGTAAGCAATAGACACATGTTAATTAATCAGACTTCAAGGTGTCAAAACCTCAACGTACATACCCCATCTATCACAATTGGGATGTTTGACTGTCTTGCATGTCTCATGATTTCACTCACACAATCCTGATAACATTGTACAACTGTTAGTTAGTAGTAACAATGGAGGACAGGGGCAACAGGTAAGGTAACAGGATACATATACATGCATGTTAACATATAAATGCATACATACTGAAAAAGAGAACAGCCTTTATCACAAAGCAAACACAAGAAGCTAAAGATAAATATGCCATTTCCAAGTGTATAATAAAACCGGGATCAAGTGAGTCAAGTGAATCTTATGAAGAGAAAGCGTACTAGAAGAAACGGGTCTCTTCCAAGGCCTGGACCAATGACTAGACAGTTAAATCTTTCTATCCATTTGTCAACTTCAGCAAGAACCTTGCTTGATATCATTTTCTTGTCCTCTTCCCTGAAATTAGTCTCTCGTTAAAAACAACATTCACTTGGTATTGTTTGAAATGTGCAGTCAGAAAGATGAAGATTCCATAGAGGTCATACCTGACACTATACGATTCTTCCAATACAGGGTGCACAATCAACTCCGGACTATAGCTTTTGATGACAGGAGCAGCATCTTTTGTACAGAATACATGAGACAAATCTGCACCCTGCATGGATGAAAAAAATGGTAGTATGATTTTCATTCAAGAAGAATAAGTATAGTAACTTAGAAAAAAGAGTAAAAAGGAAGAGTCCAGATACTAACAATTTTTAAGGCTGAAATAGCAGCAAAATATGGGGCACCTGTATATTCGCGGCACCCTCCAATAACAGCTATATTCCCTGATTAGATACAGAAGCGAAAAACATTTAGATATTTCTTATTCTCTATCAAGAAAGAGAAAGAAACAAACATAGATATAAGTAATACAAAGTTAGTTCTTGAGACATAATTGACAACATATTACTTTCTAAATTTCCTTAAAAGTTAGTCCTTGAGACATAATTGACAACATATTACTTTCTAAATTTCCTTAGATAAACACAACTCACCACAGCCTCGGTAGGGCTTCCATTGCCAAATGAAATGAATGAGATATCAAAAACCAAGGACATGGAAATGTTTAGAAAACATAAAGGCAAAAGACGGAAAAATCAAAATAAACTTAGATGTACAGTAAATAGGCTACCACATGTCTCCGAGGCATAGCTGAAGTGGTTAAGTTAAGACACCAGAAGGAGTTTGAGAAGTCGGTTTAGAGTTAAAACCTTGACTATTAACATAACATACTAATACTAATAACTAACATTTGCCTATTAACAGAAAGGCTAGCACACATGGAATGACATAAAGAAGACACATATTTTATTTTCCTTTGATATCATGTCATCATCATCACCATTTATAAAAAAGTGTGAAATATATTGTAGTTCCTATAAAAATTAAACTTTTTGTTTTTAATCCCCCTACTAAATTTTCAGTCCTACAAATTACAATGAAAAGCATATTTATAATCCTAAAAAATGATAACATGGATTTGCAAGAATTGTGTACCTGCCTGGCCTTTATGTCTACTAGAATCTAGGGCAGGAGTAATTGCTCTAATAATATTCTCAGCATTAAACTCAACAGACTGCATTTTTCCAGAACTATAATTGGTGTGATGATCAATGCCACCTCCACCTCCACCTCCAAGAGATCTTATCAAGAACTGTTGCCTTCTGAAAACAGGTGAACAATCCAGTAGCATACAATTGTTTGCACAACGCAACAAACATAACTTGGAATTCATTAACATCACCAAACAGCAATCCCTATTCACAACCCAATCATCATTATCTTACAAACACAAACCCCCCATTTCTCATACCAAATTCATATAAAGACTCAATTTTTTCACAGAACATAGCACACCAACACAACCAGTGAATAAAGGGAACCAATAAAAATAAAAATAAAAACTTACCAAAAAGAAGCCCAAAAAGGAACTAAGCTCAGAATTCAGGAATAGTGAGAAAGTTTCTCTCTTTTCCAATTCTTATTTATTATTTTTTTTAACTATTTGTCATAGGATGACTCACGTGATGTCCACGTGTTCCCAATTTGGTAGATACTCAAAACGACACGTCGTTTTCAAATTTTTTGTTTTTTTTAACAATTTGTAGAAACATCCCCATTCGAAAGAGAGGAAATTTGTTATTGAATTGAAGAGGGTATGGCTCCGATTCCGAAATCAGATATGAAAATGAACGCAATTAGGTCAGGGATAGTTGTGTTAGGAGCAATAGCGTTTGGTTACTTGAGCATTCAAATTGGTTTCAAGCCTTATCTCGAGAAAGCTAAACTTCAGCAGCAGCATCAAAATCAGCTTCACCAATCTGATTCTGATTCTGATTCTCACTCATCTTCAACTTTCAAGGAACCCTTCTCTTTCCCTGAACGCAATTCGTAAAATTATTTGCTTTCTTTTTATTTGTATTTTGGGAATAAACTGTTTTATTTCATTTGGTTTCATAATTTTGTGTTGCTTTGTTTTGATCCAAAAGAACAAGAAAAAATTATTCTGCTTACCCTTTGTATAATTGTTTGTATTCAACTTGCTTCTTTCCGGTATTTTCTTAAAAGTAATCTATGTTAGTTGGTTACAATTGTATTCAGATTTTTTTTCCCATGTTGTAATCTATGTTAAAATTTAAAAGTAATGATATGTTAGATCAAAAGAGCTTATTAGTTGTTTTTACATATCATACAAACAAGCACTTAAAATGCCTTCTCATAAATGTTAAGACATGGTGCTTGACAATTGCATGAATCAATCTTTCACACCATGTATGTTAATCACTTATAAAATTTAAAAGAGGAAAAGAAATAAAAAAAGGAAAACAAAATGAAATAAAATCCAATAATCCTTAGTGTTTGATGTCTAAGAAACACTTAAGCAATAGGTTAATATTTCCAACCCAGAAAATTAACATAACAATTGAAAGTAAAGAGACATGTTCTCTCCCTAAAAACATGTGTGAGTGTGACACATTAGTTTCTGAAAAAAAAAATTAAATAAATCAGTTCAATTTAGTCTCTAAACCATAGTTTGTCATAGAACTATATAGAAATTAATGACATATACCTTTAATCAGAGCTCAAAGTGGACTCAATAGTGTTAGTGGTAGTGACAACAATTCCTATGAAACCGGATCATCAAATACAATATGAATAGCTTTGTTTTTCTCATCATAACAATAAGAACCCTTTTTTAAACAATATTGTGATTTCAAATAGCGATTAAAAAGATATATTTATATATTTTATCAAGTTCAATTCAGCTTCCAATATACTTTTTAAAAGTGTCTATGAGACTCAAAGTGATCAGTACTAGCAAGGACATGAAGATGGAGGGTTTTCTTTTTCCCATCATCATAATAAACCACTGTTTTTTTTAAGCAATATTGTATACAACTTTAATTTTTTATTTTTGTATTAACCATCCAATTTGTAAAAGAAATGTGTCAGGATTCGAAATTTGGTTGCGAAGCAGACTAAAATCAGATTCGTGGTGTGGACCAAAAACACTGTTAACCTTAGATTTAATACTCAATCCTTAAAATGAAAGAAAAAGGATGTGATGCTTCTCCACAGTTAATCCAAAGAATTCTTTTATTGATTAGACTTAAAATATCTTAATTTTATAGAGATAAAAAATAACCTAACAAAAATCTATACTTATATTATAAATGTTTTTTTGGAGCCACTATCAATTGAGGCCCATTTTTTTGACGCTAAACTTAAATTATAGTAATTTAATTTTATAAAAGTTAAAAATATATTTAACAAAAAAAAAAAATACTCTTATATTAAAAAAAATGAAATTTTTTATTAAGCCATGTGTATTTGAGATGCTTGCACAACCCAATATAGCTTGCCCTCACGAATGCAAAAGTATTGTGTAGATTTAGAGCAAAATTAATTTGTAAAATACATTTTTAAGAGAACCTAAACATGAAGTCAAACCACTACTGACATTTAAAACGGACATTTGAACATTAAATAGAAAATTTTAATCATATAATCATACATTATAATTAAAATTTATTTAAGTGACATATAACTATTTAAAAAAACATGACTTTTTATTCTAATATTTATCATTCATAATATAATCGATACTTAATAATCATTCCTCTCATTTGTATTAACAATAGCAACAATAAATCAAAATTAAACACAAATTACGGTTATTAATTTTCTACAACAAGTTACGGTTATTAATAAAAGAGGAAAATGTTTTGTAAAAAAATGTCCAGCGTGACACCACAATCCAATTGGAAACAGAATTTCCCCACTCTCTTCATAACAACGTGGGGCACGTCGTTTCCTTTATTTATGCCCTGAAAAAGTCCAATAACTCTTCGGTTTTTTATGATTTAAATCACCCTTACGATAAAGATTTTGCATATTATATCTGATATCACAAGTATAAATTATGACATTAATCATTATGAGTATAAATACATATAAATAAAACAAGAAGTTGTCACAAAAAATAAAATAATAAATAAATATACATATAACAAGAAGTTGTCACAAAAAAATAAATAAATAATAAGTCATCATATTAAATGCTCCTTTGCTTGTTGAACACCCATATATTTTCTTTTCCCATATGGCTTATCATTTACGATATTTAACCTATTATCAAGCAAAAGATTATATAAAACGCTTCAATTTTTTTAGGGTGCATGAAAAAGTGCCATATATTGCTTATATGCTACCCTTCTTGTTTTGTATCATCTTCCACTCTTCACAAACCGCCACAGTTAAATTAAATTAAATTGATACTACAAATTTTAATTCTAGAATTGAATGTCTTCTACTAAGAATTCTCCAAATCAACACGTGGAAGACATGTTAGTGTTTGATACATTAAGGAAGGTGAAGCGTTTAAGGTTGTTGGAACCGTCTCTTGGTGTTGTTGGATTTTTCCTAGTACTTGCCTTTACTATATGTTTTTTCTTCTACTTGGATTTTAGAGAAATCGATGGAAAATTTGGTCTTTCGGATCAATTAAAGAGGTTGACTTGGTCAACGCAACAAGAAAATAGTAGAGTTGAGTTTCTTGATGAAAAGTGTGATGGGTGTGATTTGTTTGAGGGTAATTGGGTTTGGGATGAAAGGTATCCATTGTATGAATCAAAAGATTGCAAATTTCTTGATTTAGGATTTCGTTGTTCTGAGAATGGAAGACCTGATTTGTTCTACACAAAGTGGAGATGGCAACCCAAAGATTGTAATTTGCCCAGGTACACTTGAGATTCTAACTTGTTTCTGTTTTCACATTATTCACTTTTTGCATAGAAAATTAATTAAAAAATTTAATGAGTAACGACAAAACTAAAACCAATTATCATTGTTTTCACCGTAGCTTTTTGTAGATGTTTTGTATATTGTAAACAATATTTTTGGTTCTTGAATATGTGAAATGCTATCTATTGGTCTCAATTGCAAATATATTTTACTAGTAATTTTATGATTCAAATTGTTCAATAAAAAATTTAAATGAGGGTTAAAGATATATTGGATGATTAAAAAATATAGGACTATCTCCTCATTTTGTTTCATTGGATGATTTATATTTGAAGTTTGTAGTATTACATTTGATTTGTTAGTGTTGAATTGTTTGATTTGATGGTTATCTAAATGAGTGATGATTTGAATTCAAAATTGAGGAGGGAGGTAGAAAGTACAAATATTGAGAGAGACATTGAAGAGCAGGTCATAGTGTGACTTTGAACAGGTCTAACTCTTACTTATCTCTCATCTTGAGAGTGACCTGCCATTTGCCATATTTATATTATACAGACGAGGGGATTGAAAATTCACCAGACAAAATGGTTTTGGATTAGGAGCTGGATTCAAATAATTTCGTTTTTTTAAATCTAAAATAATAAACTTATAATCTGAAATGTTCAATCTTAATTGAACATTAGAGTAGCTGTGTGCAATAGCACACACCCATATCTCTTTCTTCCTTTTAAAAACAAAGTTGTTAATTTTGTAAAAAAACAAAGTTGTCAATGTTTTTCCATATAGATTCTAAAAAACAATAAATAAATAGATAAGTATAACAATTTTATAAAATTTCCCTCATTGACTATTGACTATTAATAATTGTCATGAATTCATAATAAAATAAAATGATTTTAAAGTGGCACACAGTTTTTTAATTTGCGGTAAGATTATATTAAAATAATTAATAATGTATTGAAAAAGTAATAAGATATTTATTTATTTATTTTTCTTTCTAAAACACATTTATTTTGAGCAATATTGGTTTTTGTACGGTACTCAGGTTGTGGATATTTTTTTATTATTTTATTGCAAGTAAATTTTTTTATATATTAATATATAAAATAATATTATTTATATATTTAAATTTATATTTTATTTATAAAATTAAATTATAAATTAGTTGATAACTAAAAAATTAAGTGATAGTTGATAATTTGTAATTTATAATTGAAAAATTATCTGAGTAAAATAAAAGTGTTTGATAAATTTATTTTTTGTAAATACAAAACACATAAAAGTATATACTATATTTTAATTTTAAATATTTTACTGGATGTATATATTTAATCTCAATCAAAATCATTACCTTGCCCGTACCATATTCTCTGTATAAATTTTTTTGGTGATTTGAAATACTTAATAGTCTTTTGGAGAAAAGAAGAATCCATAAATTAATTTAATACAAAGTCGATAAAAGACTATCAATTTAATAGAGAGTCGATAAAATACTTGATAGTCTTTTGGTGAAAAGACAAATTTAGAAATTAATTAAATAGAGAGTTGATAAAATTCATTAGTATTGAGACTCTGACAATTTTAAAAAATAGAAAAGATTAAATATAATTATACATGTTAGTATTTAAAATAATTTAAAAATAAAATGTCAAATATTACTTAAATAATAATAATTGAGGGCTATTAAAATTTTGGGGGTAAGGGAGGGGGTGGAACCCACCCAAGGTAGAATATAGGTATTCTTGGCGAATAAAAAATTTATAATTTTGTAATTATTTAAATATTCTTTTTTGTATTCTTTTCTTTAAATTATAAATAATTCATTTGTAATTAAAATTTTCAAAAAATAATTTTAAATTTTATTAAAAAAATCAATAGAAATCAAAACAAGACTATTTAATTTATCACGTAAAATAATAGATTTCAAATAAAATTTTAATAATTTTAATTTAAAAATATTTTTGTATTATTCTATAAGATGTGCATTCATTAGAAAAACAAATAAACATCTTCAAGTAACTCAATATTACCTAATTTGATTTTTATTCAATTTTTTGGATTTTAGCCCACAAGATTATAGGGAAATGGACCATAGTAAACCGAGTTTCAATAGGACGGAAGATATATATATTCTCTCACTTTGGATTCGACATCCATACTCATTAGTATACAGTGTCAGAATACGGTGTCAATTTTAGTGTGCTCAAATAATACAACTATATAAAGAATATGTTTGACTTTATTTAATTAGTTTAAATTTGACAACACATTATTAGATGTGTGTATAGAACATTTTCACAGTAAATTTTGATACATAATTACATATGATTGTCATTTTCTTTTCTTTTATCTAATGCTACACGTTGTATTTGTGAAAGTAACAATTATAATGAGAGAGAAAAAATATGATGTTGGTAAAACTATATGTTCACTTCTTTTGTTTATTTTAGCTTAAAAATTTTCAGTAAAAAAACAAACTTTTGATGAAAGAGTTGATGAACTAATCTTCAAACTTTGGGTTTTCACTAATTAAAAAAAAAAAAAAACAGATTCAATGCAACGATGATGTTGGAGAAACTAAGAAACAAGCGTCTAGTATTTGCTGGGGACTCAATTGGAAGAAACCAATGGGAATCACTACTGTGTATGCTCTCTTCTGAAGTTCCTAACAAGGAATCAATTTATGAAGTAAATGGTAGCCCCATTACAAAGCACAAAGGGTTCTTGGTGTTCAAATTCAATGATTATAATTGTACAATAGAATACTATAGAGCTCCATTTCTTGTATTGCAAAGTAGGCCTCCAACAGGAACTACTAAAAAGATTAGGACAACCTTGAAATTGGATCAAATGGATTGGAACTCTTTCAAATGGAAAGATGCTGATGTTTTGGTTCTTAATACAGGACATTGGTGGAATAATGACAAAACCATAAAATGGTAATGCAATCTTTCTTGGTTTTAATTAATACTCTATCTAAAATAAAATATAAGTAAAAATATATCTAAAAAGTTTATGTAAATTTAGATAAGATACATCTAACTTTTTAGATATTTTTTTTTTTTATATTTCAATCATTGTATGACATTTATCCATATTTTTTGTGTATAAAAAGGATTGAAGTTTTTTTCATTGTTGTCTAGGGGTTGTTATTTCCAAGAAGGTAAGGAAGTTAAATTGGATTTGAAGGTAGAAGATGCATATAAGAGGTCTATGGAGACAATATTGAATTGGATACAAGATACAATAAATCCTAGCAAGACTCAAGTTTTCTTTCGTACTTATGCTCCTGTGCATTTCAGGTTTGTAATAACTTTCTTCCCATGTATGATGAATTAACATTTTTGAATATATATGCAAAATTGTTGAAAAAGTAAATTTGTGTGACATGTAAAATACAGAGGTGGAGATTGGAAGAAAGGTGGAAACTGTCATTTGGAAACACTACCAGAGCTTGGTTCCTCATTGGTACCTAAAGATAATTGGTCACAGTTCAAAATTGCCAATTCTGCATTAACAGCAGACACAAACAATACTTCACAAGTTTTGAAGTACAAAGTATTGAATGTAACAAGAATGACAGCTCAGAGAAAAGATGGACATTCATCTATATATTATCTTGGTCCTAATGCAAATCCTACACATCGGCAAGATTGTAGCCATTGGTGTCTTCCTGGTGTACCTGATACATGGAATGAGCTACTTTATGCATATTTTCTCAAACATGAAACTTCTCATTAGATGGAACTTGGAACATACTATACATTGAAATTGTGTAAAAAGGGATATATGATGCTGCTGGTAGACCATAGTGATTAGATATGGAAAACAACAACAGTAGTGTAATTATCAAATTTTGTTATTTTTACTTGAATTGTGAATACAATACACTCATGATGATACATATTCAAATTATTGTTTTAGAAGGCTTGTTTTTATGGCTCCGTTGTAAAATTGTTCAGTATGCGGGTTCAAAAACAACCTGTTCCCGTTTCTTTTCACTTTGGGTGAAAACACCACCGATCTAATTTGTAGAACCATTGGTCTATTTTTTTTTCACATACATCTAACCATATAAATATTTATATAGATATTTTAAGAATTAAAATAATAAAGTGACACGAAATCCATTATGCACTTGGATTGAATATATGTATACCATTCATAAATATAAATTATATTAAATAAGACAATAGATTTATTTTTTGGTAAATTGAGGCAATAGTTTTTTTTTTTGGATAAATTATCGTTCTTTACATAAAAATGAAAAGATTAATTTTTTAAAATAATTTATATTTATTTAAGGAGTTGACATCTTTTAATATATTTTTTTATACATATTAATTAAATCAAAATCCTAATAAAAAAATAGATAAGAGACTCAAACATTTACTATTTATTCCAAATATAAATAAAATACACTATTAAAATAAATGTGTATATCATTTCACATTGAAGAAGTTGAATGATTAAAAAAGTAATTAATTATTATGACGCCAAAAAGAAAATATAATTATTACATGACATAATTTTAAGTATTACAAATGCCTCATATAAAACCTAATTGAGAAATAAAATAAATAGGTTCAAATATTACTAAAACTATAATAAGTATTCGTTTCATTGGTGCTGAAACATAGTCGGGGGTTTTATATGATGAATTTACACTCTATTTTTATTTTAATAAAATAATGTAACTTGGAAGTAAAATATAAAAATTAAATTGTATTTTTTGAAAAAATTAATTATTTCTCTTATATTTAAAGATAAAATTTCTAAACTATCGTTTTGTATAATCTTTGATATCTTTAATAAGAGTTTAATTTATATGGTGTAAAAAATTATATACAATTGACAAATCATATAGGTGATTTAACCATTTTTTGTGTATAAATTAAATTCGTTTAATGATCCAATTTAAGCAATAGACAATAAACTTGAAATTTTGATGATTATGATTCTCAACATTGTTGAGAAAAGAAGAGGAGGAAATAGTAGCATAGCATGAAATGCAAGCATACGATAACAGTTATTAATTAAAGAAAGGTTTCGATTTGAAGGAAGTTGCATCATCAATGGCAGACGCGTTCTTCTCTTTCTTTGTTCTCCTTCCTCTCATTCTCCTCCCCTTCCTCTACTTCCTCGTCCGTCCCCGTCCAGTCAAGATCCCAATCACCAACCGCCACGTCTTCATCACCGGCGGATCCAGCGGCATCGGCCTCGCCCTCGCCCACCGTGCTGCCGCCGATGGAGCCCGCGTCTCCATCATGGCTCGATCCATTAGAAAGCTCGAGGAAGCTAGGGACGCCGTCAAGCATGCTACGGGAATCGAGGTGGCTGTTTACGCGGCGGATGTGCGGGACTATGATGCGGTGAAGAAGGTGGTCGATGAAGCGGGGCCTATTGATGTTTTGTTATTGAACCATGGAGTGTTCTATGCGTTGGAGCTTGAGAAGATGGAATTGAGTGAGGTGAAGTTTACTCTGGACGTTAATTTGATGGGTTGTTTGAATATGATTAAGGCTGTTTTGCCTGCTATGAAGAATAGGAAGGATCCCCTCCCTGCTTCCATTGCTCTTGTTTCTTCACAGGCTGGTCAGGTATAATTGGATTCTGTATGCTGAAAATTCTACCAATTAATTGTCTTTTGTTTTACTAGTAACTAGTTTGTGTTGTTGCTGTTCATGGCTGTATTGTGTTGTTGTGATTTTTAGTGCAGGATTGATTGATTCTTAAGTTAACTAGTTTTAGCAATGACATAACTTTGTTTCATTGGAATTGGGTGTCATGATGATGGTGCCCTTGTTGGGTCATTTTTGGCTAGGTGTTATTACACTCTGATTGGGCCAAATATGGTCATAAGATGTTTGATAAAAAGCCCCAAGGGAGTTCTGCTTTTTAGGAAAAACATAGTGAGTTTAGTGACTTATGAGACTGACTCCATTTTCTATACCTTTTCCACATATTGATTGGCTGCTGAACAATGAATTAATTGGATAGTTCCAAGACAACTTATAGTCGAATTGCGCTTGCGGAAGGAAAAGAAATGATCTCTTACTAGAGAAGACGTTTGACTGTGGATTCTCAATTTCTCTTTGTTATTGATTGTGTTTGGAAGGAGTTGATAAGTTGCTTATTAGGCTATAGAAGTTGACTTGATGCCCTCCTGGATTCTGCACGATCTGTGTGTAATATTACTAATGAGTTGGTAGGCTTAACTATTAGAGTTGGCTTGTTAGAGTTGATGGGGAATGCCCCTAGACTGCATGATTAATATGATTGTACTGTCTTTTATATTAGCAAATAAATGAAGCTTACTATGGTAAAACAAGTTTTCAATGGTTTCATAATGCAATTGCAAAGATTTTCACTAAAATGCTCTACAGTATTTCAGCGGCAATTATGGTTTGTGGATATACACCACTATTTGATACTATTCTAACACAGTTTGTTATTGAATATAATTCACATAGATCCTATCATTTTGAAAATGATTCTCACATATAGGAATAGATCCACATGGTTTGGCGAGAGACCGACATGAATTGTATCCAATAATAGAGAACATTTTGGAAAGATGGTGTTGCCAGTGTTTTTTCAAATATCCACTTCCTTGGGTAAAAGTAAAATGTCGGTGCCTGTTTTTTGTTAGTGACCATCAACAGTGTTGTTTCCCTACCAAACCAAACCCCCAACCGTTATAAGGTATTATTTTTCAATATGTACTTATAATATGCTCTGGTTAATCAATTATGTCCTAGACTGTTGGGGATGTTTTGGAACAAGAAACAGAGCCCCATTGGGTCATGTTTGAATAGGGAAGAAAGTTTTTTGAATAGGGAAGAAAATCATGGATTTTCATATGATCCTCCAAAATCCTCATTCAAGTGATTGAAAATAACCATTTTACTAATTGTTCTTTTCCATTCTCTTCTCCTTTTGTTTTGTTTTCTTCCCTTCATTTCCTTTGCGTTCCAATATCCAAACATATCATCTCACTGGTTAGCCAATATGCAGTTTTACTAAAAGTGTTATAAAAGCAGGATGCTGTATAGTACTATTATTACTTTTGGCATATCAATTAAACACTTGGCACAAGTAAAATATTATTTGCATTAATATTTTTCTTCGGTGAAATATTCATAGTATGACTCTTCAAAGTTTATAACTTGATCATTGATGGAGAGTTGATCTAATGATGTTTATATCTAGGTGGGAATTTATGGTTATGTAGCTTATTCAGCTAGTAAATTTGGCCTCCGTGGTTTAGCAGAAGCATTGCAACAAGAGGTTATACAAGATAATATTCATGTATCTCTGATATTCCCTCCAGACACAGATACTCCTGGACTTGTAGAAGGTATTAAATTGGATGTTTGAGTTCATTTCTTCACACATATTACACATGTTACTTTTGGCAATTGAACCAGGTTGATTTTACATTGAAAATTAGTTAAGTAGCCTTTTCTAAACAACTCATTAGTTTAGTTCAAGCTCAATATGGATGTGGAAACAGGGCCTGCAATTGAAGTGCTTAAATCCACAACTCTGAAGTTATTTAATTTGTGAAACAAATTCTGCATCAATTGCTTGATGATTTTGTTAGTTACTCAGTATGTATTATCCTCTTAGTAACTCTAGCTTCCTTATTATGAAAAGATCTTTGGGTATATTGTTATGTGCGATATTGTTAGCTCAGTCCTAAATCCTAATTCGAAATTTTTATGCCAAGTCAAAGCACAAACTGAAATGTTATTTTTGCAGAAAATAAGAGAAAACCAGAGATCACCAAAATCATTGCAGACTCTTCTGGTTTTATGAAACCCGATGAAGTTGCTCAGAAAGCTTTAGATGGCATAAGGCATGGCAGATTTATCATTTATTGCAATCTGGAGGGACTTGCATTAGCCCTAGCAACTGCAGGTTTATCCCCTCAGAGGTCATTCTTAATGGCATTTGTTGAAGTTGTTACTGCTGGAATATTACGTATTGCCGCACTATGTTTCCAGTGGAACTGGTATGGAAGTATAGAAAAGTGGCACAAGCAAAGGAAATGTAAGGATCTGTTTACTCGCTAAAAACATTTTTAATTTTCATTTTCTAAAATTTTCTACAATGAACAATTATGGCATTGGAAAGATGGAAGACTCTATTTTCGAAAACAATGAAAACATTATTTGGGGTGTAACTGGTTGATTTGGTAACCTTATGATATGCACACACAATCATTACCACATCAGCTTCTCATTTGTTACCTCAGTACTAAATTAACGGATGCCTAACAGTGGGTATGTATAGGTTAGGTGGGTGAACAAATTAAAACGTTTTCTAATATTAAGGATGCACATGGAAACTGTTGAACAATAGGAGGTAGTTTAAAATTGGGTTACAAAATAAACTTTGGACGTGGCTACTTAAGGGTAAGTGTACATTTGATGTTAGTCCTGGACTTGTTTTGCATGGTTCCTTGGCTTTAGGAAGTCACGATTTTTTATTAAGGCATTCTTTCTATACCTCACTTAAGATTGATTTTATAAATTTTGGTTTTGGTTAAAGTTTAAGAATGGTTCATAGACAAATTTAAATGAAGAATTGATGTATGTTCTTGTTTGATTATTTCTTCTTCATACAGGTTCACCTGAAAGCAGCTGATGCACTCTGTGCTCTATGCTCTGTTATTTGGCCTTCGTTCACACTGCTCCACAATGAAATTCATTTAGGTAAACTAAAATGATTGTTGACAAATGAGGACTCCATACACATTTAGTTGTTCAACTTTGTGGTTTCTGATTTTCATCTCCTGATACTTGATAGAGAGTATGTGGTCTACCTTGTTAACCCGTTTTCATTTCTCACAGTTTTGTAAGTAAACGAAATGATTTGCAATTTAGTATCCTAAATTTTTTTGAACCATTCATTTTGCACTTTCTATTTTTCACTGTCTCAAGTTGGCCTCAAGTGTTTTCTATTAGTAAAAGGTGCATGCTCTCTAGTTCTTTAATGTGTATGATGTTTTGCTTCCGTTGGTGGATTAATTAGTAGTTATTGTATGTTTATTTAAATCAAATATTTATTTTAAGCATGAATGAAGATTTCCTTACATCAAAGATTCTGTGTTCGTAACAATTAACAAATAGACTTTAGGTTTAGCCAAATATCTTCGACAGGGACTGTGCTTATTAGCCATTTGGCTGTGTACTGTGAATTTAAGGTAAGAATCAGTTTAATTTTGCACCAGAAATAGGAATAGGATTTAGTTGATGATTTAGCATTTGTTTGGTTTGACGTTTCGGTCTTCAATTGTGTGTCAAATACGGTTTTCACTGCATTTTGTTTTAATAGAAGTTCCAAAACTAATCTTTTGCAGCAACATGTTTTTTACCGTGGATTTGGTGAATGTGTCACAGAAGCAAACTTATCAACTTTGCTTTTAGAAGAAGCTCAGTAATGAATAAAATTAAAATAAGAGTGATGAGAAAAATATCGGTTAAGATTATATATATTGCATGACAAATTTTCTTTGAATATATTCCATTTCATTGATTAATTTTTCATTATTATTTGAGGTTTTTTACCTTCTCATCATGCATATGCACGTGTATACAAATTATCAATTAGATCCACACAGTCGAAAAGTTGAATGGCGACCGGTTTTGACACCCTTTCTTTGCTACTGTGGACATTGAGTTTATGTTTGGACAACAAAAATTGTCTCAAAGACTCGAACATTGGCTCAAGTATTTTCTCTACCCATTTTTATTTTGAAAAACAGAGGCACCTTGTGTTCTTGAAGGAAGCAAAGAGAGGAACTAATAAATTGGGGCTTTCGTGCTTTGGTGGGTCTTCGAGATCCACGTTCATGAATAGACGTCTGTAATTCAAATCAATAACCATCTTTCAGCTAATCTAACATCCTCTATCTCTTAAGACCAACAAGGAGTGGTGATTACACCTTTTGAGTTGATATTGCCTTGACTCACCCACCAGGGATGAACCTTACAAAGGAACCCTTAGTTTTTCAGAGCATTGGATTCTCACCAATGTTTGCATTACTTAAGTTGGCAGTCTCACTTCCAATTTGTTCAATTCTGCTCACGCTGGGACTTCTTTGTTAGACGAAATACTCCGTTACCGATCCTTTTTTCTATTCCATAGTTTTGGTAGGCCACTTAGCCCCACTCATATTCGACCCAAGAGTGCTCGATAATTGAGCTACATTACACACTTTTGTAGGGTGGATACTTCTAACCAAACCTTATGGTTGTCTCTACACTCCTCGCTCCTCGCTCCTTTATCACTAAGTTGTTTATATCACTAAGCTGTTTATATTTAAACCTCAAAATAAACATAGAAAAATACACAAAAGATATTTTTGTAAATTGTCTCGGACAAGTCTCCATGGGGGTGTGAAGTACGATCCCTTCCCCATCCCCAAACTATCTTGAGGGGGAAAATTTCTCCCCATCCCCATCATCGTAGGCCCTCCAGTGAGTATTTTCCATAAGGATCCCTGTTAATCGGTGTAAATTGACATCTCTAACTTTAAACGCTTTTGTAATCAGTTACGTTGGATTGTCTAGAATATACTAACTACGTATTTAGTGTCTATAATTAAAAAAAATTTATCTGTGTAGTTGTTTTTGTATTTTGTAAAGACTAAAGTCAAATAATTTTTTCAAAATAAAAAGACAAATATTTTGTCTTGAAAGCCCTAAATCAATATTTATCAATTTTACATAGAAGACCTATTTTTTTGTTGTTGTTGTTGTTATTCAGGGAGGGCTTATCTTTGACTTCATATCTTTGACTTCATTATATTCACTACTTTTGTATGAAATCATTTGTATGAAATCTATTCACTACTTTTGCAGTATGCTCGAATCATTTACGTTGTAAAGTTTCCCTTTTTATTGGCAAGTGTTGTAAAGGTTCGTCAGTAATAACATTACTTTTTTTTGGGTATAAAGTAATAATAACATTACTTTGGTAACGTTTGACTACTAGTGTTTTAGTATTTTTATTTCCTTTTAACTTGTTCTTGTGTTTATTTTACCCTTTTTTAGGTACCAAAGTTTGGCTTCTAGAAATTAAATATTTCATAATTTTTTTTTTCTTTTTTGTGTGGAATAGATAGTAATTGATAAATACTATTATAAATTTACACACAACTATAAAATTTCGATTCGATTCGAATCATAAATAAAACGTTTAATCTAATAATATCGTTGAATTAAAACTTAAAAATAATAGTATTCTAGTAGTATAAAAAACAAATGGCGTAGCAAAATATATGTCGTTGGAATTTCTCGGTACTCATAAAATAAAATAATATTGTTGAGGCGACCGATAGAATATGAATGAAAAAAACGGGTCAACTATTTCAAGATCTATATAAAATTTTGACACTACATCTCAATCCAAAATCTTAAAGGATTATCAGAATTATAGTTCCTATATAACATATAATATTTAATTTATTTTTAATTAATATTAGACTCAACTACTCACATCTTAAAATCCAACAAATACAAAATTAAAATTATTTTAAAAATAAATAAATGTAAAAAATAATCTAACTTTAAATGATTTATTTATTGTTGGATACAATATTACGCTAAATCTACAGTATCATAATGCTAAAAAAATACAGTGAGTATCTATAACAGAATTTCAAAAAAAACATGAGTATCTATAACAACAGTGACTTGAACTCGGGACAACAATTCTATAATTTATAATAAAGCTCACGTGACCACCGACATAGGCGAAGCAAATTGTGAATTGAGCTGAGAGGCACATTGGCCACTCACAATCGATCCAAAAACTCTAGAGTACTTAATCATACCACAGCTAATTTCATCTCAATATCATGACAAAGTGCTTTTTGTTTACAAATTATTGTTAAAGTCACGTATTAAAAATTCAAAAGTAAAAACTTTGTCTTGGAAATTGTACATCCAATCTCTAACAAAATTTAAATTTTAAAAAAATAATAATAATATTTCTACTTTTGAATTTTTTAATTAGTAGTATAGAATATATGTTAGCAAGAACTAAAATATTATTTATTTATATAATTCAATGTGTGTTAACATAATAACAAAAATACATTTAAACAAGAATTGAATCATAGATCTTTCACTTAAGTCTCAAATAAGTAACTCAATTGATAAGTTAATAGACATCAAAAGACATACAAGTTAGAGATCTAAAATTCAATCCTTAAAAACTAATATAATCATTAACTTATTAATATTTATCTATCAAATAAAAATAAAAAAACCTCTCACTTAAGAATATATATGTCGGTCCATATTTTATCTACTTAGTACTTAATGATCTAGCGTATGCATCTATTAGACCAACACTATTGGATAACCCTCATTGCAAGTTACACATCTAGATCCATTGAACTAAACAAATAATATTTGTCTGATTGATTTAATTTTAACTTAACCATAAGCAAACATAAGAAGATGAAAATCAAATAAGAATCTTTTGTACACAAATTTCATTTGTCGCCTATATACATATGAAAGCTTCGAAATTTTTTAGCCATAACTTACTGTTTTTGGAGATGAGGATGAAAGGGAATGAAATCCATTCACATCACAACCAATAAATGCAGTTTGTAGATTGAATATTTGGATCAAGATATATCTGGATATGGGCTGTTGCCTGCTGTTTCTCATATGTTTTTGATCCATAGGATAATATCACAACACACTTCCATGATTCTTGTGGGCTCCATATCCAGCTTGGCAACTCTGACTATGGCCCCACCAACCCACATGACCACCCCCCATATGGCTTAACTCACCCATTCTTACCTTTTTCCCCTTTATAAAACTACATTCACAATCAAAAAAAGAGATACATACATACATAATTGAAAGTTAGAATAATTAGAAACTCATTTACTTGGTTTCATACCAAATTAGAGAATTTTTTAGATTGCATTATTGTGGAGGTTGCTATGGAACTAGAAGATGATATCTTATTTGCAAATTTGAGCAAGGAAATTGCTCTACTAATTATGGATGAAGATGAAGATCCTCTTGCTTATCAACCAACTACAAACTCTATTCAGGTTATTTACTATTTGCACCTCCTCAAATACATGCACCACATAATCACATATATTATTTCTCTTCCCATAGTTTTATCTTTCTCCTTCCAATCATGACATTTTTAATTTAGAAGATCTTTTTCTTACTCATTATATAATCTTAACAAGCTTAAATTTTTTTAAGTGAATTTTTTTTTTCTTTCGAACCTTAGTAATTAGTAATGATAACATATATGATTAATATTTTGTTGAAAGTGAAATCCAATTTACGACTTTTCTATTATATCATTTTTTAACTCTTTTACTTCAACCACCGACTCAACCTTAAATTTTGTATTAACAAACTTGTTTAAACTTATTTCCATTGTGCAGGCTTTTTCTAGGGCAATTCATCCTCCTCCACAGGTTGATTTCCTCTATGAGCAGGCTTTGATGAGAAGAGAAAGCAAAGGAACAGGAGTGTTTATTCCACAGGCAACACAGCCAAGAAGAAAGCAAAAGAAAGGAAGATCTAATTCATACTCAAAATATCAAAAGCAGTCTCATGATACAAGAATGATTTCTCAAGTTCCTAACAAGAATTCTTTCAAACCGATGAATTAATGGATGAAGTTTTTCAATCTCTACTGATTAATTAATTTGTTTACTATGTTTAATCATTTATGTGTCTAATAATTCTTTAGCCTTTAGGCAATAATTGTATGGCTAATCAAATTCTATTATTATTTATATAAAGGTGGTTAAAATGGGAAATTAAACCATATATACACCTAATTAATATTAGTCATCATAAAGGAGGGTTCAACCAAAGGTTTTGTAACCTTTCACTGTGTGGTGCACAAGCATTTTGCGGATATCTATTTTTGTATTGATAAGTCTGTTGTTGTTTCGGCAGTCAATGATATTAATGATAGATATTAATCTTTTTTATTAGAGATGACAATAAAATTTACGTGTTCACAGGTATATATTCGAGCTCGTTTCTATTTAGATAGAAAATCTGCTTTGATTAGGTATGAATTTTCTCCAAAATTAAAATTCAGGAATAGAGATGAAGTTGGATGTTAATATTCGACATGCACCAATTAATAATATTATTGTCATTTTTAAATTATATATATATATGCACATATTTAATATTTTTAAATATTAAAAATTATAATTTCTTTTCCATAGAAAATATGATTTTAATTTATTTTTTTAATTTATTATAGTATAATAATAATTATTTTATTATATTAATTATAATAAATATAATTTTTAAATTTATTATTTTGTATATGAATGGATGCGATTGTAAGGCAAGGAATTTTGACCACTGTCGCTTGTTGAGCTGGAGACTTAGATTTTACATCCGATAAAAAAACTCGTCCCCTACGCTCTCATATCTAGAGGGAATTGTAACTCAATCTAAGGTAGAAAATATTTTACAGTTCATTAAGCACTCACAAAAAGAATTATATTTACCTTCATTCAATGACGCTGACTGGAATCGAATTCCCAATTTACATATCTAATACTGACATTTTTATCACTAAATCAAACCATTTGAATTATTGAGAAATATTTACTTAATCACAAACGTAAACAAATAGTATTTAAATACACTCACGCAAAAGAATAAACAATAAAATTATTTATATTTTTAAAATTATTAAATAATATATATTTTTGTGTGAATATCTCTAATTAAATACTATTTATTTATATTTGTAATCAAACAAATATTTCTCTAGAGTTATCATATCCTTTGTTTTTGTTTACATATGTGTGTGTTTGATTAAAAATAAGTGTGTGTGTGAGTGAGACTTCATGCTTAATTTTATTGATAAAATTGGAAATTGGAAAGATATATAAAAATTGAAAGGAAAAACTTGAAAAGGGAAATAACAAAATATAAATTGATCTCGTGTCAAATTAAAATCATTGACATTTTAAATTTAAGGGATGAGATTCAAATTTCATACGAGGGACAATTGTAAAATACATTAATATCATTGTTATTAATAATAATTCTTTTTATCGATTTTTTAAAATAAAAAGTAAGTAATATTAAAATAATCGGTTTCGATCTCTTCCATCTAGTTTTTCAAATTTTTGCTTAATGCTTCCACCAACAAGCTGTAGCAATATGTTGAATATATATTGGTGATTTCCCAATTTCATTAGAAGAATCAATCAATATTGTTGTGGCCATTGCTTTCATCAAGAATCCTAGTGCTATATATAGTTTCACCTCAAATGAAATTCCAAAGCATGTTTTTCTAATAGTAAACAATATTGCTATGGCCTCATTTGAGACATGACATGTTCCAATCACGACTTTTGATAGTGAATAATATTATTCGAACTATTGCTTTCCTGCAAGACAACCAGAAAGAGAAGTCCAAAAAGTCACTGAAAATATTTATATATATATATAGTACACATTATCAAATTCAAATATACTAGCTAGATCTTTACCACTGTTTTCATGAGGAAGAAAAAGATCCTATTCGCACCGTTGGAAAAGTGGTGTATATGATTGAATAATTAGCTTTAGGATTTGCCTTTAACGACCAATTTTCCATCTAATATTCTCGCCCTACTTAGCAAGATGTGTGGAAACGTAAATAAATTGTGACTAAATATTATATTAATAGAGTTTCAACTCGGTACTAATGATTAATGCTACATTTTTGCTTATATAAAAAAAAAAATCAATGCAACATTAAATAAAATTTATTAATCATTTGAATTTAATTGTTTATTATCAACATACCTCATTTAATAATGAACTTTATTAAACATAAATTTTGACTGTGGCTAGGAATGTCCTAATAAATAATAACACTATCTAAATATTTCAAGTAAAACAATTATTTATTGAAAAAATCAAATATTTCAATTTCCAATGCATTAAAACATAATTTTGAATAAAAATTTACTATTTTAGTCTCTTAAACAATGTTTTTAAAATAATCATTAACATTTTCTATTGGATTGAAGGCCCAAAAAGAAAGGGCCTAATTAATTGGGCCAAAAGAGAGAAAGGCCTGTTACATAGATATTGGAACATTGATTCTGCAGCACAAACACAAATTCTGAGATGGCAAACGTTGTGATGAATCGAGCTCGTTCTTCTTCTTCTTCATCCGTAAAATCAGTTATTGGAATCATCAGGTCTTACGCAAAGCTTGCAACTGGCTCTGACATAGTCTCTTCCGCATCCAATGTTTCTCTCCAGAAAGCTCGAACTTGGGACGATGGTGTTGCTTCCAAATTCTCCACCACCCCAATCAAAGACATCTTCAAGGTCCACGCCATTTTTATTTTTTCTCTATTCCGTTCCAATTTTGAATACCTTTTTTTTTTATCTTCATTTTTGTTCAATTTTATATTGCAGGATAAGAAAGTTGTCATCTTCGGTCTCCCAGTAAGTTAACTTGCAATTTTCTTATTATAATAAATTCCTATTTATTATTTATTTTTATTGTCTTTGTTGTTTTGTTGCATTTGTTTTGGTAAAAAGTATCTTCTACTTTGTTGTGTTGTCTCTTTGTATTGTTGCACTTGTTCCAAACAAATGTGTTTTTTACATTATAGCTTTGTTCTAAACCTATGTAGCACCAACCTTCAATGTGTGTCTCGTGTTTGTGCGAGCATCATTGGCCAACGCCTTATTAATTTTGTTCATTTTAATATGAACAACAAGCAATTGAACAGATTTGATTGATTAAATAATAGTATAACAAGTCTGGAGCAAAAGAATATATCGGCAATGATAGTGCTTTTTTTTTTTAATGTTTTGACTATCTCTCAGGGTGCATACACGGGAGTTTGTTCAAGCAAACATGTTCCTCCTTACAAGGATAATATTGAGAAGTTTAAGGCTAAAGGAATCGATTCTGTTGTTTGTGTGGCTATTAATGATCCATATACTATGAATGCTTGGGCTGAGAAGCTTCAAGCCAAAGATGCTGTAAGTATTTCACTTTATTCTTTTCTGACTATTATTAAAGGCTTTCTATGCTTTTTGATTGTTTTGCTCTCTTTCCTTTGTGTTTGCATTAGTGATTAGTTTTTACTTTTTAGCTTTGTAGTGCAACTGTTGTATTTGTTTAAATGCATTACTGTTCTGTTTATATTCCTTATTTCTAGCATCACTAGATCACAACTAAAGGATCATTCCAACTTCTAAACTCATTTTTAATTCAGTTGAGGATGTTCCTTTTCTGCATTGTCATTTTGTTAGTGCTAGTCATGAGTTTGTAGATTATAATGCATTGACGACAATTTGTATCTGCTAGTTTTAAGTTTAAAGATAATAATGAGAAGGGCAAGAGACATTTTGTTTCAGAGGTATTTTTTTCCATTCGTATGTAGTGATTTGCCTAGAAGAAATATTTGGAAGTTGTACTAATTGTTGGTGTGCAAAAAGAACAGAAAATTGTTAACAATACACTTTTTAACATTCTCTTTTAAACACATTCAACACTCCCTTTCCACCTCTTTAAGTGAGAGATTAAGAATGATGTGCTAGAGCGCAGGTTCGAAAGCGCAATACCCCTCTTCTACACACTTAGTGTGTGTGAGTTTTACCGCATAGGATCTTTTTGAAACAAAAAATAAACATGTCCTACACAGTGTCATCCGACTCCACAAACTCCAATGCAAGAAAAAAATCGAACATTCTGATCCGTTCTTTTGAAATAAGGTCACGACTTTGGAGTTTCTCTCAAAGAGCATGTTGCTTAGCACTCCTCAAAAGAATAAAAAGGGTTTATGAGATCTTTGGTTTCTGGGAAGTCTATAGTTTCTAATGCATGCAAAAATTGAGCTCGTCAATGTACATAATATATGCTCAGTAACTCAATATAGAGATTTTTATGGTGATTATCATGCATCAATCAATACCATGATAATAAATTAGCATTTGGAAGAAAAAAAATCTATTTGCTCCCTTGTGGTATTCACATTTCCTTTTTTATCTTTTCAAGATTGAATTTTACGGAGACTTTGATGGAAGCTTCCACAAAAGCTTGGAATTAACTACTGATCTCTCTGGTGCTTTGCTTGGAACCAGATCTGAAAGGTATATTGTATACCCTCCTTGAACTAAGATCAGGCTCATTGACACAAGTACTGAAGGAATCACCAAACCATGGTAGCATAGCAAAGTTAATGTATATATTTAATAGTGTGTTTAGAAGTAAGAACACAACACATGTATTTTAATGTTTCAATATAATTAATAATATAGTTTTTGAAATAGTAGTTATTGTTTTTGTGTAGATGGTCGGCATATGTGGTAGATGGAAAGGTTAAGGCTCTTAACATTGAAGAAGCTCCGTCTGATGTCAAGGTTTCTGGCGCAGACACAATTTTAGGACAGATTTGAAGTTTCTGTCTGTTGGTTTTTATGAATATAGCAACTCTTCAATAGTTTTATTTTGTGATCAATGACAAGTGTTCAATAAAATGTACCTGATGTTCCAGCTGAGCTGATAGAATGTTATTTAAGAATTTGTGTTGGTTCACTTGTTTTTGAGTAATTGTATTTCTTTCATCTTAGGATTCTACTTCTTTCTTATGAAATGAAATTCATAGTATCTTTTTATCAAATGAAATCCTAGTCATGGCAGCAACAAAGACTACAAGAGTAAGACATCTCTTGAAGGGATTCATTTTCCAAGGGATTGAACTAAATAAATACTTTCAAAATTGCGGACCCAGCAAGATGTATTTTTGGTCTTTCACAACTTCTCAATTTAATTTTTGTATGATTTATGTTTTATATTTCATCACTCTTTAATATATTTGGTCTCACTTTAGAGCATGGTATTTCCCCCTCTTTCGCAAAGCATTGACATGATCTTTTGCTCCAAATTGAACGGTCTAGATTCATTTTTGTTATTTTTAACTATAAAATAAAAGTCTATGTCTTTTTAATCGTCTGATATCAATCATACTAGTTATAGTTCGTATTTAGTATTTGGTCATGTGGTAAAAATTGATTTGTAAAATAGTTTTAATTAAAAATAAATTAAATGTAAAGTCATTTACATTTAAATATATTTACATAAAAAAAATTAAACTCAAACAATACTTATTATGGAGATAAAATCTTCAAATTTCTGAGTTAAAATTAATTCTACATGTAAAATTCGATTGCACTAAAAAATGGGCATTATGTTAAACCAAGGTGGCTTACCAACAAACAAAGGTGGGGTTGGTTGGAATTGGAAAAAAAACAATTAGTGGTCCCTTTGTGATTTAGTCCGATTTTGACTCAAACGAGCATGGTTGGATTCGGTCCATATATCTTTCACATCATAAATTAATGCAACAACGAATTATGACATCCACAACTCTGTTTCAAAATTATTAATGTATTCATTCGTGTCAGAGAGGAGAAAACCTCTAAAATCTAAATTATTATTTCATTAAGCGAATCAAGTATTGGCATGTAAAGAAGAAAAAACAAACAATAAATAAACATGGATGAAAAATCCACTGGCCTCTATAAATTGATGATACGTCATAGTTTAAATTCCTACAAATCATGGACCATTTGATAACAATGCAGGACGCATACCGACACCAACACGTACATTGGTTATCAAAGTCGTCTCTTGCACTTTAGTAGAATTGAATTGATGACCCCAAGCTAAGTCTTCAAAGCATCATGTCCACTCTATAATATAGATAGATAGACAGATAGGAAATAAATTCAAAGCATTAGTCACTTTTTAATCAATATCATTGAAAATTACTCCAACCATGTTTATCACTTCGAAAAGTCAATTTTGTCACCCATTTTCTTTTAGTACAGCAATAATAACTAATATACAAGTGTTTGTGTGTGTGTTTTCACTAATAACATAACTAAATTGAAAGATACAATTGAAGTTAACTGATTCATGAATCAATTATTACGGACGAGCAAAAAGAGAAATATAGTTACATAGGTACGAAATCAGTTCATCATCTGTGACATCTACCCATCTTGTGATTCCAAAATCAACAGTTTTATTGATCAACTCATGAGTTGAGTAAACTAATCTAATTAAAATATTTTCATTTTTTTTTTAGAACAAAAGAAGAGTGGGGGATGGTATAATCCAATACCATGTTGACATTATAGGGTTTTAGATAATGAGAAGAAAAGAATAATAAAGACAAATATATTGTTAAGATAAGATGAGAGGAGAAATTAATGTTATCATATATTCTAACAGTGTAAATCAAGAATACTTAGAAAATACAGCATCAGTTAACTTATTGTAATAAACTACTTCTCAAAGGGGTTTGATAGATGGAGATGGACTAACCTGAACACATGGAGGAATTTCCATTCGACCAGCAACAGTGCTAGAATCGTGTAAGGGAGCATCTGAACTAACATTATGAACCGCGCCTCCACTTGCTTCATTTGGAGAATGCCCAATGCCTTTCTCGCCAACGGATTTCCCATTGGGAAAGCCTGATGTTCCCCCATTACGGACAGGAATGAGAGGAGAATTGGACCTTTTTGAGGCAAGATCAAGGCGTTCTATCATACGTGAAACTCCAGCTATGCCTGCATTCATTTCACGCTGAACACCTTTACTCAGCTCTTTCACTGTGACATTACGAGCAAGTAACTTCTCTTTAAGGCCACGGGTACTTTTAGAAATTGATTCCTTATATCTGTTGCAAGATTTAACACGTGTTAGCACTGAAGGGTAATCAGAGTTAACGATAATCCAAGAGCTAATATGTTTTTACCTGGCTGAAGCAGCAGAAAATTTCGATTTGATGGATTCGGGAAAGGAGAACATCTCAGAAGTGTTCAGTTTCCTTCCACCTTGAGGTGGTGACTGACTGTAAAGAACTCTGAAGACAATCATAGAAAAAAGTTAACATTCGAAGAATTAGTAAGTAAACACTCAATCATAGAAAAAGCTTCTTTCTAAGTTGATGCAAGTGCCACTGCTTTATACTTAAAAAGTCATCCACAACTGGTACCTGGATCTGTAAGTGACATTGGTCTCGGGACTAATATTTCTTGCAACCTCAGTAGGAGTCTCAACCGTCGATGGTAGACCGGTGGTTGGTGAACTACCACCGGCTGATGAAGTTGTAAGTGTTGGTTGCATTGCAGATACATGTGCAGAAGAGTTGAAAACAAGAATCTCTGACGGACCTGCTCCAGACGATCCCTGTCTTTTCTGTCTCTGAACAAAACGAGCTCTACTTGCAGCAGCAACTAGGTGCTGCATAATTTGCTCATCAAAATCAGAGTCATCTGAGCAGGAATCATCCTGCAAGAAAATAATTTACCCCTCATCATTGAATGATAGTATCATATGTGTATCAAGGATACCAATAATGCTCATAAATATTAACACAAGAAAAGAGTTTCATGACACTATCAATCCACTCACATGGTCACTATTAAAACTTTCAAAGGGGACACGAGAGCTAGTGAATGAGGATGGATGAACGTTTCTTGATCTTAAGCATTTTTCGGCCTCCACAGCGGCCAGAAGCTCTTGGCTACAAAAAGATAGGTCATTGATGAATAGAAACACTACTAATCATACCATAAAAAGTTTGTATCGAGAGGGGCATTAATTGCAAGTAAATATATATACCTGGCAGGGTCTTTCAAAGCAAGTGATTGCCAACATATTGGGCACTCTTTGCTTCTTTGTGACCTAAAGAAAAAAGTTATGTAAGAAACAACCAATCACAAAAATCCACAACAATCCATGACCTATTTAACAAGCTATAAGGCTTACCATTCAAGAATGCAATGCAGGTGATATTCATGTTTGCAACAGGTTACCTGGGATTGAAAAAGCAAACATATTAATGCACTGTTTAACATTTAGATTTAGACATTAATATCCGCAGCTTGTAAACTTTCTCTTTGATTTTCTGCAAATTGTAACTAATCCACACAAAACGCATAATTAAACACATCAAAATAGATAAATGTATCGATGCTGTGTAAATGTTTGGCATCACAGGACCCAACAATCTCAATCCTGTTATAAACTGAGATATACAGGTAGATGTTAATCCTCATACAAATATAACATACTATTAATTGGCAAATGAATAAGTCCATCGTTCTAGATTGCAGTCAGTAGCTGCAATTGCAAATGCAATATAACAGTTTTAAAGGCCTCCACAACGGCGTCGCAGCCACGATTACATCTGCAACGGCCACATTTGCCCACTTTTTATCACAATATAAAAATTCTTAGGGTGACCACAATTATTACCATATAAGAACAAAAAAAGCTTCTACAAATATTATAATACTATGAAATAATTTCCAGCTGATTCCATGTGTATAATTCCTTATGATGCTTAACTTAAATAAACACAATGGTATGGTAATGGCTAAATTTCCCCAATATTTGCATCAGTACATACACTGTTGCTGACAGAACAGAAGCAGGTCACATACACAGATTTATCTCAAAATAAAACAAATTTACCGTGAAATTCTAAGCAAGTTCAAGTAAAACAATAAGACCCAAACCACAAGAAAAGAACAAAAAAAAAATCCCCAAAATCACACTAACCTCTAAATTCTTAACAAAAAATTGAGAAGCCAACAGAAACACAAATAAAATTTATATACAATACACAGCCAAACCAAAAACTTTAACAATTTACAAGTCAAACAAATAAGATCATGAACATTCAATCACTCATTAAAGTTCACAACTTTTTCAAAAACCCAAATGCCAAAAACAAAAAAACAGCTATAAATCACAACATACAGTTGATGGGTCATGAACGCCGAAGGACTCTAAGCATATACTGCAAGAATCCTCAGAAGAGTCATCATCGAAAGGCCCAGAAGAAGATGGAGCTGAAATGTGTGAGAAAGAAGGAGGAGTTGAAGATGATGATGAAGAAGGGAAAGGGGTGAAATTCGCCATGGTTGGGTTGTGTTAGCTTAGGTGTGAAGTGGTGTGTGAAGAAGAAGAAAGGAACCCTAGAATGAAGAGATAAAGAAGAAGAAGAATATGGAAGGAAGAAAAAGAGGAAAAGAGGGAGAGAAAAAGAAGGCAAAATCCGATTCAGACGTTTGATGAGATCAAAGTATGACTTTTTTAATTATTATTATTCTCAAGAAACAAAAGAATGACGATGGTTTTTGTCTTAATTATTAATTAAATTAATGATTCTGCTTTTGGATTTCTTTTTCTCTTTTTGTGTTTAACGTTAACTCCTATGACATCTTTTTTCTCTGCCGTAACACTTATTTTAATTTAACTTGCCCACTCACTCTCATACTCCTACCATACACCCTTAGTACCAAAAATATTGGTCTGACACAATCGATAACATATCAGGATAGAAAATTTTCATAAAAAAAATTGACTTGATTGAGGCTATTTAATCTAAAATTTACTTTTGTTTATATTTGAAATTGAAATTGTATAAATAATTTAAAATCATATTTCAATGATATTACATTTCATTTAAAGTACTACAATTTTAAGCAAAATTTCACTTTAAATTTTACTATTGCATTAACAACAAAATCTTTTTTTATTAAAAACTTTTGGGAAGTTTGCATAAACCTGTCATTTTATTAATATTCAACAATAAATTCGTGTATTTTAAGGAAATAAACATTTTGTATTTTAGTAATAGTAAGCAATAATTTTTCAATCAAATAATTTTTTTGAATTTGAAGAAATAATATTTCTCTTATTGTTTGTATTACTATTCTTGATAAAAGAGATAAATATATATGGAAAAGTATATATAAAAATTGCGTTGATAATCAAGATATTAATTATATCTAGAATAACAATTGATTTATAATAGCTCATAAAAACAATTAACAAGTATAATTAGTCAATTAATTAAGTATAATTTACTCGTTGATCTTAGAGTCGGATCAAAGATAAGATTTGTAAAACTATTGCTTTAAGTCTATTAAAAATATTATTTGTCATTAATTTATGTAATATATATATATATATTGAACTTAAATATAAAAAAAAAATGATATATTTTGTTTAAATTTGAACTACATACAATATATATAAGTTTGGATGGAGTAAGTGGTCCTATATTATTAAAAATGTAGGGATGAGAATACGTTTAAGGAAAACAAGAGGCTATTTGAGTTTGTAGCAAGTTGAGCTCCATCTAGCTAAGACAAGTGTCATGGTGAAGTACCCGCAGCAATGCATGTGGCTACTAAAATCCTCAACCTTAGCCATATAAATATAAACTCTTTGGTTGTGTCGGTGGTGGAGTTATAAAATGCTGAAGAGGGAAGGGAACATCAACCAAAAATTCCACTCTATCTAAGATACTACTCATTTACACGCCACATTGATGTTATTTTTTATTTATGATTAATTAATACTAGTTATAGAAAAATTAAATTGGACACACACATATTATAATGACTCCAGAACCGTTATTTTACTTTTGCATGCCTAAATATAATTCAACTCACATTCCAGCTGTTGATATAGATTTGGTACAATTTAGTGTAAATTTTCCATCAAATGCATGTCTTCAAAAATGAGATCTTGATGTATGCTGCATCATAAAAGCTAAATCTAAATCTGCGTGACTGAAAATTATAGATCTCAATAATGGAAAAGGGAAAATAGTGCTTGATAATCAAAATGAAAATATGACTGGCCATATTTTTTGCAGCAGTTTTAAGTTTAGTCAACTTTTTTAGAATGTATGTCAATTTCATTGTATATAAATAAGTGCATTCAGATGTAGTTTTTCTTTTGCTTTTTTATACGTGATTTCTTCCTCGTATAAATGCAGTATCTTTTTGTGTTTTTTTTTTGGGTTTTTTTGTGTGTTTTTGTCGGTTGTTCATTTGGTTCAGTGTTTAAATCGACATAGTAACTTTAATTTATTTTAGATTTAAATCAATAATTTTTGCGTCATCAACGTTACAAATTCGGATGCATAGATATTTCAAAACTTGAAGTTTTTTCATATTCCTAGACATATTGCCGTTTTGTGTTATATTGTCAGTTAGTGCAATTAACTTGAATGTTGTGAATTTGTTCATAGATTCATTTTTTTTTGTTTTTAACGATTTTGAATTTGTATTATATCTATGTGTTTTACAGATTTGAATGGATGAATATAGTCATTTTTTAGTTAAAAAAAAAACTTGATATAACCCTATAATCATGATACTTAACATTTTGGAGACTTTGTTCTAATTTTAAAAATTGAGCTCCTAACAAAAATAAAGCTTAATTGCAGTTTTAGCCCTCCTATTTTGACTGAATCACGAAATTGGTCCATCTATTTTAAAAGTTGATAGTTTTGGTTCCTCCCTCTAATTTTTTAACTAAAAAATAGTGATGTAAAATGCTTTAAGTAACGTGACATATGATACAATGATTTAGAATGATAATACACATGAAATTCAAATAAAATGTCATAAAAACTTAGATTTCAACTTTATAAACTTTTCATATTTTTAATTTAATTAACGACATATGAATAATTGATGCATCTAGAAAGTTTTATATAATAGAATTGTATGTCACGTCATTAAAAATATATCAAATCGTCATTTTTTTTTTTAGTTCAAAAATTTGAGGGAGAGACCAAAACTATCGACTTTTAAATTAGGGGAACCAACTACTTGAATTAGTGATAATATATGGACCAAAACTACAATCAAACCTAAAAATAAAGTTCAATTTTAATAATTAAAAATTATTTTAAATATTATATTTTAACCAAATAAAGTTAAAAAAAACTCAAATTACGTCGTTTTGTTATAGTATAAATAAGAAATTAGAGCCCTCACCAATTGGAGGTTATTACAGTTGCATTGGATGCACGTGCACTTTATCGGCCTTGGCTTCACCTAAGTGTTGGAACCAAGTTGGTTCTAAGTACTTATGATTTTGATGCTTACAAATGTACTCTATGTAAACTTATTTTGTACTTTGAATTATTAAGTTAAATGCCCCAGAAAACTGAAGGAATCAGAAGCAATGATCAAAGGATTCCAGAAAAATGAATTCTGGAATGACCAGAAGATACTTAGAAATGTCAAAACATGACCAGAAGATATCTTTGATGGCCCAGATCAGAAGGAATAAAAAATCAGAATGAAACATGGATCATACCATTGGAATGCCTGCCAAAAGGAGAGTTGTTCCAGACAAACAGGAATCAAATATCAATTTTATTCCAGAAGTTATTCTGACCAGAAGATGGCCTGGCAGTGAAAAATTACACAGTCCAGACTTGTTCCAGACTTGACCAGAAGGTATGTTTATGAGTCCAGAACAAGAGGATCAATCCAGATTTGGCCCAGACCATAAGATAGCATGATTCAGGGCATGGAACTAAGTCCAGACCAAAAGAAATGAGTTCCAGAATCAATCCAGACCTGGTCCAAAATTAAAGGTAAAATGTCCAGACTGAAATATTTTTTGTTCAAGTTAATTTCAGTTTGTTCCAGACCAAAGTCCAGAATTTGTCCAGATCAGAGTAAAAACTTCCAGATCAATGGTTCATAAAAAATTATTTGGTCCAGTGATGGTCCAGATCAGAAAATCAGACCATGGCCCAGTGGTGGCCGAAATTAGAGGGACAGACTGTACAGTCCAGCAAAGGCCGAATTCAGAGGATTTTAGCATATCAGGTGCGCGTCCAGGGAAGGCCGAAATCAGAAGATCAGAGGGTTAGGAAGAGTGGTCCAGGAATGGCCGAAATCAGAGGATCACAACATATCAATTCGGCTGGTCCAGTTGTGGAATATTGCATGAAGATCCAAGGGTGCAGAATTGATCATGGGGATTAAAGGTGAAGATCTTATGTTATTTTTATCAATGTATTATTAAAGATTTGTTATAAATTAAAGTGGAGTAGCATGGAAGTCAGAAGCTGTGGCGGGAAGCAATGAAAGGATTTGATTGGCCAATTATTTTGAAAGAAAATCTGAAGATATGTTTTTTATTTAAATAAAGCCCAATTGGTCAAGTTATTTTTGCAAGAGAATCCAGCAAGATTCAGCTCGAAATTAAGCTTGGAAGAGGCCCAAATCTGCATCTATAAAAGGAGGCTCAAGGCAGAATACTCAGAATCGAAAATCACAAAAGAGTCATACACTTCCAAAGCAACCACTCTCAAATTTTCATATAAGTCAATTGTGAGTTTCGGCTTTCAAAAAGCAAGTACTCGGTTATTTTCTTTCCAATGTGGCAAATCTAAGTTGTTGAAGTAGAGTCTACAATCTGAGGGAGTCAGTAGAGGTAGCAGGTTACTTGGCAATTAGATAGGGTTGTATCTAAGTTGTTGAAGTAGAGTCTACAAACTGAGGGATTCATAAAGGGTAGCAAGGTACTTAGCAATTAGATTCATAGTGTTGTGAATTCTTCTACAATCTGGGGTGTCAGATTGGCTGAAGAACAAGAGTTGTTTTTCCTCAAAGAAGTCTAGGATTGTTAGACTATTTGAGAAGACTGACTTGGAGGGTCAGTAGTAAGGTTGTAATTCAAGGTTGAATTAGTGAAATCCTTCAAGGCGAAGGGACTGGACGTAACCTCGTTAACGGTGAACCAGTATAAAATCTGTGAGTTTTTATTTTTATTTTTATCCGCTGCTAACTCTGTTTTAATTATACATCAAGTTTTGTTTTCAAAGTATTAAAACAGGAAAAGTATTCAAGTTAAGTCAAACACAATTTAACCCCCCCTTCTCGTGTTTGCACCTTCACTTAGATCATCGTGAAACACAACTCTTACCTGTTTTTATGGAGTTTGAGATGTTTGGATCCCTTGTAGCTCTGCACATGATGTTGGATCAAAAACACAGGCAGAGGGAGAGGGGATTGCCAAGTGTCGTGGTCCCTCTAAATTTTAGTGTTTCAGTTGAGTTACACATAATCAATCAATTATTTTAAAGTTCTATGATTAGTTAATTATTAAATAACTTTTATATAAATGTAATTAAATGTGTATTTTGTTAACTTTTTTTTAGTCATTTTTTATGTGTTTTTTATTAATCAGTTTAGTTTTCAAATGTATACTTCATTAGTCAATTTAGTTCATATAATTACTAATTAAAAACGAGATTTAATTATGTGTTTAATTTCAATACAAACAACATTATAGTGATTCCACTTCACTTATTTAAGAAACCAAAATAAGTATCTAGCTTTGTATAAATATTGAAGTTTTGATCATGATTTCTTAAATATTAATTCTTAATTTTACCACGGATCAAGTAAATTTTTTCTGTATTACGTCAAGGGAGAATACAATCTACTATTCGTAATTAAAAAGGGAAAACATGCCCAAACTGATACAGGCCAATTAGTGGGAGGCCCAATATGCTTTATCTGACCACACATTAGAAAACAAAATCTAGAAATTTTGGCCCAATACCAATCGTTTAAGTGCAGTTAATATATATGCAGCCACTGGAAAATTAAACTCACCTTGAAGAATATATGAATTTGTTGAATCTTCTAATCTTCCATATCTTCCAATCCATTTATACCTCCAAAACTTTGTTGAATCTTCTAATCTTCCATATCGTTAATGACACATTGAACATTTTAATCCACATCATTCCACGCTCACAACAGATGGTTTTCCAAATATGATACTAACACACTTCTACTCTTCACACTTGGACTCCTAAGAACACTACAATTGTACTTATCTCTTCAAATTTGCACCCAAAGATTTTCATTTTCTGCACCTAATTGCTAAGCTAGTTTTAACTCTCCAATATCATTTAGATAAATTTTTGAAAAAATATCCAATACATTTAATCATAATCTATGTACATGATACACGTTTGTCACTTATTAATTATTTAAAATGCTATCGGTCATTTGTCAAATAGTTAAAAAAAAAGTGCATATTACTATTAATTATTGTATATCTTGCATATGTTTTACATAAAAGTGATAAAAAAAAAATAATACACTCATTATACAATACTTTATTAATATAAATTATACACAAAATAAATATTTATTATTAAAAACCAAACAGTAATAGAGTACTTTCGTGGTTATAACAAATTAATTCAAAGAAAAAACAAAATTATTAATAATAATATTAGAATATCAAATTCAATAGCAGAAACAATGTACTAAATTTCAACCAAATAAAAACACGTTAGCTATAGCAATGTCAACAACGCATATCATTTTCTCTTCTTCTCTCTGTCAGTGACACTACTTTACTCTCACTCTCTGCTTTTCCATACGACACTGTTCTTGTTGTTCCAATCTCACACATGAGTTAAGGGCCAATCACACACTTTTTTTTCTTCTTTTTCTTTTAATTAATGTAGACTCCCATTGAGAAGGGGCCCACTCAATATATCTTCCCTAAAAAATTTAAATGGAGAAAAATATTGTCATTCTAACAACTTCTTCATTAATCGATATTTTTTTAACAAATCATCTTCGTTAATATGTGTATCTCCATGCAGTGTACCTCTTAAAATGTTTTCTTTTTACTGTGTTTTTTCTTAAAAATTTAATGGGAACATGTTTGTCGTCACAATTAATCTATTCGAGACTTCTACTAAAATATTTCCCTCTAATCACTCATTAATAAAAACTAACCAGAGACATCAACTCCAAAATTACGATTATAACCTTACTAGATCTATTTTTTTTCCTGAATTATAGTAGTATGATGTGATTATTTTCTGTTTAAGAAATGGTTCTTTAAATATTGTAAGATACTCTTTAATTTAAATAATTTAACTGTATGGAGTGTTTTCTTTCATTTGAATTCATTAGAAGTATTATTAGGAAGCTACGTACACTAACCTACTTTTGCTCTATGAATTTCATCAATTAATATTTTAATTAGATCATAATCTCAACAAATATTTAATATCCTTTAAATATGAAACTTCAAATATTATGTATATTAAGTCACATTTTTCAATTTACTTGTTAGTATATTCCTGTGATAATTAAGGGTGTTCACATTCAAACTAATAAAAAAAATCATAAATTTATCTAAAAAACTTAAAAACCGTACAAAATCGAATATTATTGAATGAATTTTAATCTTCTTTTGGGATCATTGTTCAAATCGAATCAGATTTCAGATTCATTTTTAAAAATGAAATCATACTACATTTATAATTTTTAATACTTATATTTTTATTAGTATGAAATATTGCATTAAACTATTATTTGTTAGTTTTAATTAATTTTTAATAATACTTATTTGTTCAAGTTGATATATTTTTTTATTACTATTTTATACAATTCAAATCAATCAATCTATGTCATTTCCTAATATTAGTTTTTAACATACTATATATAATATTTTGTTTTAAATTAGTTATATTAATGTAATTTTATAACATTATTATTAAAATAATATATTATAAATTGTAATTTGAAACAATTGAAAATCAATTTAATTTAAATTAAATCGAATTAAATTTTTTTAAGTTATCATCAAAATCGAACTCAAACACAAAGATTTTAATTTTTGAATCAAAATAATTTTTTTAAAACTAGTTGAACACATCTAACTGTAATAGGACGTAAAATTGACAATTGTGTTGGTAAAAAATAAATATTAAAAAAAGGAAAACCTCAATGACAGTGAAATGCGATCCAAGTGTCATACTTGTACGATAAGTGCATGAACTAGAAGGTCCACTCGTGGTAGTGATGAACGGTCATTTGTTACCCTTGTGCAATTCCAGCTTGCTTCCAAACCAAACTCAAATTACTTTTGTGCAATTCCAGCTTGCTTCCAAAGCTCTCATTAATTGGACGAACTAATTAATTGGACATTTATCACATGAATTTTTCATTTATACAATAATGTGGTGATTATTTTATGTTGTTAAAAAGCATTTCAAAAATTAAATATTGTTATTACTTTTGTTATGATTGCATTAAAGACTAAAATATTATTTTAAAAAATAAAAGACTAAAATATTATTTTAAAAAATAAAAGACTAAAAATGAATAAAAATAAATGATTAAAATAAATATTAAATAAAAAATAAAATTATATTTAAACTTAAAAAATATAAATAAAAATATAAAAATTAGTTAGCAGCTAACGTTTGAACTTCTTTGTTAATTATAAAGGTTTAATGAGTAGGTGGTATAACCAATTTTATATGATCAATTAATATGATTCATTATTTGTATAATTAATAGTTGACGATAATTAAAATCATGTAATCAATTACTAATATTAATTAATAGTATAAAATTAATTTATAAGCTAAATAATATTTGTGGTCCCTTAACTTAATTTCAGTTAACGTTTTAGTCATTTATCTTTTTTTTTTCTCGATTTGGTCGTTTATTTTAATTTTAAGTGACAATTTAATCTTTTATGTTTTAAAATGTTAACAATATTATTTTTTTTTTACAAAAATTCAAAAAATCCATCAAAATTTTCAACCAAAACCCATAAAATTAATTATATTATTTAATATAATACAAATTTCATCAAATTCGTAACTCAAATATTCAAATAAACTCATAT
>JBBPBO010001984.1:5288429-5316464 GCA_037974295.1 Cicer cuneatum | reverse complement strand
TCATCAAAATTTTCAACCAAAACCCATAAAATTAATTATATTATTTAATATAATACAAATTTCATCAAATTCGTAACTCAAATATTCAAATAAACTCATATTTTTATTCTTTATTTGATTTTTAAAATTTCATCTATAACAACATCAAATAAAAAATGAAAAAAATGAGTTTATTTGAATATTTGAGTTACGAATTTGATAAAATTTGTATTATATTAAAGAATATAATTAATTTATGGGTTTTAGTTGAAAATTTTGATGAATTTTTTAATTTATTGTAAAAAAAAGGATAATATTGTTGACATTTTAAAACATAAAAGATCAAATTGTCACTTAAAATTAAAATAAATGACCAAATCGAAAAAAAAAAGATAAAAGACTAAAACATTAACTAAAATTAAATTAAGGAATTACAGGGTGTTATTTAGCCTAATTTATATTATTGTTAATAGTCTTTTTCTCTAATTATAAATTTTGACAAGCGTCTTTTTTTTTCAATAGATCAAAATCTGGCTCGAGGCAGAGTCCAGACGCATATACCTCAGAAAATCATAAGAGAAAAATTAATTTTAATATAAAAAAATGAGCATCGTCAATGAATTAATGTCATGTGCTCAACATTGTAGTATAAGTTGTCATGTCATTAAACACGACCAGCAAGTAGCAGCAACAGGTGGTATCTCTGTCTTTCTCGATCGTTGAGATTTTTCTTTCCACCCCTTACATTACCTCGGTGTACTCTTGAGGTTTGTCGTTTTTTCGAGCAAGAAGATTTAGCGGTTCAGAATGAGAGGTATCTACATGTTGAGCATAATTATTGTTGTACCAATTCTAATCATGCACTGAGAGACAATTGTTGCGGGGTCCAAAGTATGTTTAAGAACAAGACAAAATGAAAAATAAAATTAAATCAGCCATTTATTTGTCGCCGTTAAAATCCGATGTATAGAAAACCAAAGAAAATAAAAAATTTAGACAAATTGATGAGATAAGCAAAGACAATTTCTAAGGTGGATTGGGACTACCGTAAATGCTTAAAATTTACTCGAAATATTGCCATCTACACTTTTACACAATTATTTCAATAGTTTGTGTATTATGCAAATCGAGGGATATGACATAATGGTCATATACTAGATGAGAGAGCTTGATGTTAAGAAAGTTATATCATCTACAATGGTGCTTTTATAAAGAAAATAGTTAGGCTATATCTGAATTGATATAATGCGATGGAATGAAGTGATATGGAATGAAATTGTATTGTTTGAATTTTTAAAATATGAACGGAATGATATAAATCATAATGAAATCTATTCAAGTATTAATGTTACGATAATACTTAATAATTCAACAACTCCACCCTATTGCCTCTAAAAAATTATTACATGAATCACACTAATAATTTTATATTATTAAATTTCAATCACTTCAACTCAATATATACGTGTACATATATATATTTAGTATGTTACTATATTATTTGTCTTTATATATGATATATGTATAGATTTTTTTACGTACAAAAGAAAAAATTTCTTTTATATGTGATATTTTTTTTTGTTACAAAACTTACAATAATTTCTTAATATTACATTTTGATATATCGTTAAATTTTAATTTTTTTACTCTTTTGATTGAAAATAATAGAATTTTAATTACTTTTTTTATGTTGATGAATCTCTGCAGGAACTACGAAAATGGAGACGAGATAAAAAAACTCTTCAAAATAGAGAGTATTTTAGATGACAAAGAATGAAAGTACTCCTTGTATCCGCTACATTGAGAAAAAAAAATCTAAATTTAATTTTCATTAAAAAAGTATATATACTTTTTTCCTTTTGCGTAGAAGAAGGAAAAAAAAATTTATATGTTTTTCTTCTGTTTTTTTCACCCAAATAATAAAAAATAAATTTGGGCAAATTAAAATCAAACAAAATAAATAAACTTGGGCACGTTATAATCAACTAATTATACATAATTGAATTTCGCTAACAAATCATCAAGAGCAACCATTGATGGATGATTGCCATGTTGAAAATTCAATCACCATAATAGTTAAGAAGAAAAATTGTCTTGTAGTAGTTAGATTTTGTTTTGTTTTTGAGGTTAAAATCTACACGGTTAGTTGTGAATTGTTGCTAATCATGTAAATTTTCATTCTGTAAATTCTCATTCCACCTATATATATAATAATAATGTTCTAAGGTTCAAACCAACCCATCAAGGCATCAACTACTAAGTACAAAACACAATTATACGAACACGTTAATTTTAACAACACGTTATTGTTCATTCATTCATTTATTTTGTTACACTACAACACATTCATATAAACCAAGAATCATGATCTCTTCAATCAAATGCACAACATCATCACTCACCAACTCTACACACTCAAGTAAAAAGCTTCCTCTTCAAAGGCCTCAACTTTCAATTCTACCAACCATTCAAAATGTTGAACAAAACATGGGTCTTTCTCTACTCTCTTCAAAGAAACCTCTCTACCTTTCATCTACTGAGAATTTTGCATTATTGACAAAACCCAATAGAAAGAATGTGACTTTGTGTCAAGCCTATGAGGCTGATAGATCAAGGCCACTTGAGATTAACATTGAGCTTCCTACTGAAGAAGAAGCTCAAAGACTCATGATTGGATTGTATTTTGCTACTTGGTGGATTTTGAATGTTGTTTTCAACATATACAACAAGAAAGTTTTGAATGCTTTTCCTTATCCTTGGCTTACTTCCACTTTGTCCTTAGCTGCTGGTTCTCTCATGATGTTAATTTCATGGGCCACTAGGGTTGCTGATGCCCCAAAAGTTGATTTGGATTTCTGGAAGGCCCTTTTTCCTGTGAGAAACTCACTACATTTCCTTTTCATTCTAATAACTGTTTTCACTTTTCAGTAACACCGACACTTCAAATTAAAAACGTCTCAGCTGTCTGACCAGACACTTACACAATTGTAACATTTAATTACTTCTATTTCTTAAACTATTATAAGTTAACAGTGTCTACGAGTTACTGTCATGTTCGATGTGTATGTAATGTGTATGTGTTTCATAGCTTTTCACAGCATAAGTAAGTTTGGATTTTGGAGTAAGGTAACCTTAATTTACTAGTACTCACGTCAGAAATTTGAAATTTGTAGGTTGCTATGGCACACACAATTGGGCATGTTGCTGCAACTGTGAGCATGTCAAAAGTAGCAGTTTCATTCACTCACATCATCAAGAGTGGAGAACCAGCTTTCAGTGTCCTAGTTTTAAGATTCTTGCTTGGAGAACCATTCCCTATGCCAGTTTACTTCTCATTGTTGCCAATAATTGGTGGTTGTGCACTAGCTGCTGTCACTGAGCTCAATTTCAATATGATTGGTAAAAACATCACAGACAATTATTCACCAAAAAATGAAGTTGAGATTTTGACATTTTTGGTAGTTCAATTTCAATACTCTAAATATACCAATTGATGTTTCAGGATTTATGGGGGCTATGATATCAAATTTGGCATTTGTGTTCCGGAATATATTCTCAAAGAAAGGGATGAAGGGAAAGAGTGTTAGTGGAATGAACTATTATGCTTGTCTTTCAATGTTGTCTCTATTAATTCTCACACCTTTTTCCATTGCTGTGGAAGGTCCCAAAGTTTGGACCCTAGGCTGGCAAACAGCTGTGTCTCAAATTGGTCCCAATTTTGTATGGTAAGTAAGCACAACACTCTGCAAATCAAAGAGATATCTAGAATCCGACACGTGTTAGTGTCCGACACTCACACTGAAATGCTTTTACTTTTTAAAATTATTATATTACCAATGTTGACTTGTTAGTTTTTGTGTTGTATTTGATGTATGTGTCTGTTTGAGTGTTTCATAGGGTACCAAATTATTTTAATGTTTGGATTTTGATGCTTTCAGGTGGGTAGTTGCTCAGAGTGTGTTCTATCATTTGTATAATCAAGTATCATACATGTCTCTTGATCAGATTTCACCCTTAACATTTAGTATAGGAAACACAATGAAGAGAATTTCTGTAATAGTCTCTTCAATCCTTATTTTTCACACTCCACTTCAACCTATCAATGCTCTTGGAGCCGCCATTGCAATTCTTGGTACCTTCATCTATTCACAGGTGAATTCTGTTTTCTTTTATATATATATATATAACCTCTAGTTTGAAAAAATATATGAAGGATGCAATTAATTAACAGCTTTAACGTTGATTCTGTGAAAGGGCAGGCTAAACAGTGAGGTTGTGTTTTTGAAGCTGTTATGGGGAATGATGACTCATGTCATGGCTTGAGTTCTAAGGGTACTATTATGTTGTTAGACTATGATTAGTACTATGATGGTGATTAGAGAGTGTATTATGTTGTCACTGATTAGGACTATGATGTTAATTAAAGATTGCATTATGTTGTTGATAGGAATTTTCTGAGGCCGTTATAACATTGTAATTTCGTTTTTATATGTGTAAATGAGTTTTCCGTTGCTTTTATGTAACAAGAGCTTTAGAAGAATGGACTGTATTGAATTATAAGATTGATGTGTCACTCAGGATGTCTTTTGTTGTCAAGAGAAAGTAATAAAAATGTATATTTTGAAATCAAAATCTAATGATAATCAGGTAAAATTTTCATTCTATTATTTTAAATCGTAAGAGAATTTTTTTCTTCTCATTTTCAAATTCTTTAGTAGAGTTTTCAATAGCCGAAGTCTGATTAGTTGCTAATAATTTGATAGGGGCGGATAGATATATAGCTAGCTTTTAAAATAAATAAAAAGAGGAAGTTGAGTTTCTTACTCTTCAAACAATATACATGTATTAAAATCAAATACCCAATTCTACATCTTGTTACTAAGATGATTTGGTTGGAGGCGTTTGGATAAGAGGAGAGGAGAAAATATTTCTTTTAGATTTTACTTTACCTCTCCTCTATATTTGGGATTTGAATGAGAGGAGATGGAAAGAGATAAATGAAACTTATAAATCATTTAAAACATTTTTTTTCTATTTAAACTAATCATAAATTTAAGGTTAAATTACACGTTAAGTTGATTAATATATTTTGTGTTTTTAATTTGGTTTTTTAATTTTGTTTTGGTCCTTAACTTTATTTTTGTCAATTGTTTCTATTAGTTTTGAATTTAAAACTTTAACTCCAGTTACGCGACATTTACAAAGAGTGAAGTGGAATTAAAGTTAAATCAAAAAATAAGTTAAGACACTTAAAATGAAAAATAGTTTTTTTCTTTTCTTTTTCTTCTCCAATTTAGAGTTCATGATCATCATCTTCTTCTTAATCATTCTTCATATTTAATATCTCATATATCAAAATATCAAGTAATTCTCGAAATAAATCTTTCTCTTTAATGATCAAAGAGTTTTCATGTCTTAGTTATCATCTTCAAACTTCAGTTAGATCGACCTAAAACCAAAATCAAATTAAAAATATATTTTACTTTCAACCGTTATTGTAAAAGTTTAGTACTATATCGTAAAAATCTAGTACTATGTTGTGTTACTATTTATAAAATGTAACCAACATGTTTAAGACATTTGCAAGTAAAAAAGAAACTTTCTTTTTAAAATTAATTTAAACCAATCAAAAAAAGTTTGACTCAAATTTAAATAGTGAATAAATTATTATATTTTATTACACGTTTTAAAGTATATATAATGAGAAATTCTCAGGTAGACACTTACCCAACATATAAGATTTAGCCACAACCAATCAAGTCCTTTCAATTGGGAAAAAATTGACCAATACCACTAATTAATTAATTAAAAAATTAAAATTGAATCTCTTTAATAAGAAAAAGAAGATCACACACACTCATGTCATTACTGCCGCAACAAATTCTCACCCTACCATCAATGTGCTAAAACCATCATATTCCTCCCAATGTCTTCATCTTGTGACTATGTGCGTCTATCAAACTCAACTATTTGTAACTTCACGTTGCCGTGAGTGGAAATTGAAAATCATTGTCAACAGTAAATCCAACTTAGATATTGCAAAAAAGATATTGCTGATGTCGACGTTTTAAGCTTATGTAGTGTTATATTATGATGCCTCACACTCACACTCACGCACAACATGGAGCTTCCACTCCCACTCCTCAATGTCCTCTTTGTACTAACCTTTCTCTTCTCAAATTTCATGGGATCATGTGCTTTTACTTCATCCTCGTTTCCACGCAACTTCCTCTTTGGAACTGCATCTTCTTCCTATCAGGTTACTTTAGCTACCAAACCTTCCTAATCCAATCAATTTCGGTACATGAAATTGTATGCTTCTAATTTTAAGAAATAACAAATTAGTGTACCAATATGAACTTGTGTTGAAAAATTATTTTTATTTTTTATTTTTTAGTTTGAAGGAGCATACTTGAGTGATGGCAAGGGACTAAGTAACTGGGATGTGTTCACTCATAAGCCAGGTTCATATTATATAATAATTTTTATTCATACTATTATAGGAAAATGTCCTATTGAAAAATGTTCCTTAATTAGTTCCTATATATTCACTATTCAGTCTAATGCGTAGTTACATTTCAGGAACCATAATAGATGGAACTAACGGGGATCTTGCTGTTGATCATTACCATCGTTATAAGGTACTCTATTCTACTTCTGCCTAACCTGCTCTTCCAATATATAGTTGATAAATCTATTTTTCTGGAAAATGTTAAGTTTCAAGAAACTCGTTAAACATTTAAAAATATAAACATTATATTAAAAAACAAATTAAAAATTATGTATTTAATTTTTGAAAGTTTAAAAATTATATTTTATTATATAATTTTTTTATACTTCACAAGTGCCGTAGCACTTGTTATCATGATTTTTTTTAGGATTGAAACTCTTGATTGATGTCTTGAGCCTTGGGCCAGCAGAGTGTAGGCCCAAAAGAAATAAGCGGCAAAAATGTCATTGTTAGTTGATTTTTCTGCGCCTCACTTATACGTCTTACCTCATTTCACATGAAAATACAATTTGTTATTTTAACTATTTAAAACAAGTTTTGAAATTGATAGTTTTGGAAATTTTAAATTTTTGAAACTGATATTTTTGAAAGTTTTAAAGTTTCAAAATTTTTAAAAATCAAAATTTCGAAATAAGGATACATTTCAAAAATTTAGAAAGTTTAAAAAATTTCCATATCGAAAAATCTAAAATTTTTCTATTTTAAAATTCTAGAAATTATCCATTTTGAAAATTTTAGATTGTCCGAAAGTTTCGAAATTGTGTTTCAAAAGTTTTAAATATTCGAGTATCACTTACTTTTTTATTTCAAATATTTGAAAAGGTTCGAAAGTCATTGTGATTTCTCTAAACGTTCGAAATAAGGAGTGGAAAAATGAGAGGTAAAAAAATTTAAGATTTTTATAAATAGTTAAAAGGATAAAATTGTATTTTCATGTGAGTTTTTGAGTAACAAGTATAAGTGGAGATGCGAGGTATAAAACTCTTGTTATTTATGGTTCTATATCAATGTCAAATGAGTTCTTTTAAAACTGTAAAATATGCGTGATAGATACTTATTTGATATTAGTACTAATATTTATGAATACTTTAATTTATCTTATTTTTTTAGTTTTTTTAATATTATTTTATTGTTAATAAAATTGATAGTTTTTTTATATATTTAAATTAATTTATTATTGTAAAAGAACACAAATATATGAATTTTAAATTTTATTGTAAATAGAACATGTAATTCTTTTAATTAATTAATAAAAAAATATTTTTTTTTATTGACGTTTTTCTATAAAATGTCGTTACCGTACCGGTACACAGTACTTCACCTATGCATCATAGGTCAATATAATGCCGTTCGTGTAACTATCACGAATATGATACTATCCCACCTGTGACTACTTGTCTGTTTCCATCCACCTATATGATTGCAAATCATTTTTTCCGCACCGTTCTCATATAATATTCATACTTTTCTTATCCCACAATAATTAATATGTTTATAAAAAAAATTGTATCAAAATAATTTTTCTTTTATTATATATTTTTTAATTTAAGAAAAACGACTAAACAAGTCAATTATTATGAAATAAATGAAATATTATTTTTTATTGGTTTATTACTTTAATTGTATATGAAATAATAATTTCTCTTTTTGTTTTATTAATTCACTAGCATCAAAATGGATGATTAACCTTTCTTTTTCAATCATGAACACTAATTATCATTTACTTTTGTAATCGAAATTGAAAACAGGATGACGTGGACCTAATGGAATATATTGGAGTCAACAGCTATCGTTTTCATTATCATGGGCTAGAATTCTACCAAGCAAGTATTTTTTTTATTACAAAAAAATAAAATAAAAAGTTAACAAATCGCATTAATTTTTTTTTTACCTTGTCTAATTTTGCCTTCCAAATTTATTCCAGAAGGTAGACTTGGCAATGTGAACAGAGCTGGCATCGATTAATATAATCGGTCAATTGATGCACTTGTCAATAGAGGTCATTTATTTTGAACTAAGATTATTTATAGTTGCGCCACTTATGTGTATCTATATGAATGGCGAATAGAATCTTATTATAAATTATGTTTACCAATAAAAAAGTGACATTTTTAACTAAAAATATTGACAACAAAATCATAAACTAATATATTATATATCAACTTTTGCTAAAAAAATACTATATATGAAATTCAAGATAATTTAAGATTCAATTTCATAAGAAAAATAAATGGCTAGCTATAGAAAGTAGGCAAAAAAAAAAAAGTGATTGACTACACTAAATTTAGGTATTGAAGTATTAGAATGAATTGAGATTTATCGTAATGAATTGGGATTCAAAACGAGACCAATATTTAGAATAATTTTTTTTTACTAATATATTCAAAATTTATATACTAAAATTTGTATCAATTGCGTTCAATTTTTTTTATCAAATTGAGAAACAACCAACATAATCCATTGCAAAGACGTATATTTAATTTAAATTTAAATGCACTCAGTTCCAACGATTATGCAACTAAAAAAAAAGTTTCAATAATTTTTCTATTCTAAATGTCATCCGAAAATCAGCACTATTTTACAAGTGAATCGTTTATCTTTTTAAACTTTTTGATTGATATTGGTTTCGGGAATAGAACCTTTTGTCACAATAACACATTATGACATTCCTCAAGAACTTGAGGATAGATATGAAGGTTGGCTAAGTCCTAAAATTCAGTAAGTACATGTACACTATCAGCAACTAAGAGGCAAGACATAACTAATTTAATAGTGTTTAATTGTCTTGTATTCATTACAATCATTCGTTAACACGACTTTAATGATAGTTATGGTAAAATCGTATCAGTGAAACTTCTTTAATTATCTAACCGTTGTATGTGCATATAAATTACATCATTTATAAAATGTAATGTTAGATTTATTTTTTCAGGGAGGAATTTAGGTATTATGCAGCCATATGCTTCAAGTACTTTGGAGACAGAGTGAAATATTGGGTGACATTTAATGAACCCAATGTTGCTGTTGTTTGTGGTTATAGAACAGGTGTATATCCACCATCTCATTGCTCAGGTTCATTTGGCAATTGCAGCTATGGAGATTCAGAGAGAGAGCCTTTCATTGCTGCCTCTAACCTCATCTTATCCCATGTGTCTGCTGTTGATGTGTACAGAAACAAGTATCAGGTGAGATTATTTGTATTTGTTACTTAGTAGTAAATTACATTTTCCTTACATGATTACACCATAACTTTATAATTCATTTTTGTAATTTTGTTATTGTTAATAATAATAACTGTAATTGCACTTGACTATTCTTAAATGACACACCCTCCTCTACTTTGGAGAAAGCACCAGGGGTGTCCTTATATTATTATTTAACTGATGCACTATACTGCTCAAATATCAGAAAAATCAGGGAGGAAAAATTGGAATTGTTATCAATGCTGTATGGTATGAACCATTTAGCAACTCATCAGAAGACAAGTTAGCTGCTGAGAGAGCTCAATCATTTAACATGAACTGGTAAAGGCTTTCTCTTTTGTTAATTTGATGAGTTATTTTTTATGGCCTCCCAAAATTTTCAAATTAAGCTTGTGACTTTGTCCCTTATGGAGAAATGCAGGTTTTCAGACCCAATTATACTAGGAAAGTATCCAAAAGAAATGCATGATATATTAGGACCTGATCTATTACCATTTTCCAAATATGATTTGGAAAAACTTAAGAGTGGAGTAGATTTTATTGGAATAAATCACTATACAAGTTATTATGTAAAAGACTGCATATTCTCTACATGTGAACAAGGAAAAGGGTCTTCAAAGACAGAGGGATTTGCTCTAACATCTCCACAAATGAATGGCCTCAACATTGGAGAACCGGTATTAATATTAAATTTCATAGCTTTAAGGTCACAAAATAACAAGTCAACTTTGGTAAACCATATATTTAATTAATTATAAGGTTTCAAATAATGCATGTAGACTGCACTTGCATGGTTGTATGTTCACCCACAAGGAATGGAAAAAATAGTGACTTACATAAAGGACAGGTACAACAACATACCAATGTTCATTACAGAAAATGATGAGCGGTAATAAACCTTAATTTAGTCTTCTCCTAAAATTGTGATATCCCCTTTTGATGCCCTTAAATATGAGATTTTATTTGTCCTACATAGGATTTGGGATGACTGAGAATTCCTACCCAACAAGTAAAGAAGTATTTAACGATTTCAAAAGAGTGGAATACTTGAGTGGATACTTGGATTCTCTAGCAACAGCAATAAGGTATTCCTTCTATCTCATAATATAAGCAAAAATGGGTTGAAGAAAGTTTAAAAAATACACTAAGTTTGCATGGTCACCTATTTTTTGGTTCACAAAAATAAAAATAATTGCTACTTGTTCTGTAAACAGGAAAGGAGCAGATGTGAGAGGGTACTTTCTGTGGTCCCTTCTAGATAACTTTGAGTGGAATCATGGATACAGTATAAGGTTTGGACTTCATCATGTGGACTTTGAAACACTTAATAGAACACCAAGAGTGTCTGCATTTTGGTACAAAAACTTCATTGTAGAACATAAGGCTAGGACAGGCATTAGCCTTGGACATACTCAACAGAGATGAACATTTCAAATATAATTTTACACAAGCTAAGGAAATATGAGAAAATTAATACTCAATAAATTTTGATGCCATGTCCATATTGTATAAGTGTCCAATATGTGTATTTTATAACTATAACTATTGAAAGTACTAAAAATTCTCTTGGAATAAATGTCACCTACGTGGTGTAATTCTACTTTATTACAAAATCTGCCTATCAAATATCAAATATGAGAAACTAACTTAACTATTAATTTATAATATTTGCCTAATGACAATATTAATGGTAATAAATGCTTCAAGTTTTAAAGGATTAGTACCAAGTTAAGATGATGAAGATGTATCAGGACTTTCAGTTCCGTGCTTGCATATCCATCTTCTTGATTGCAGCTTTCGGAAACGACAAAAAATGAAAGGAAAGTTACCAATCAAAGCATCAAAAAATGAAAAGATGATGTTGTGTATATAGGGGAGTCACGCGAGTGTTTAACAAATGTGATTATGTACGAATTTGATTTTGTAAAATTGATTTGGCAAAAATGAAGTTAGAAGTGAAGTGATTTATATTTTGAGGTAATAGAAAAATTACTTTCTATCACTTTTAGACAAATTAATTTTGATTCAAAGTGATTAAACATCTAGATTTTTGCTAAATTTGTGTTTAACATGAGATAGAATCAATTTTGACTACCCAACCGTAAAACACAAATATTACCAAATGTGATTTAAAATATGAGATGGAAAATCAAAAGGCTTCCGTGAGAAAAGTGGTTCAAATGGAATATAATGTGACTAAAGTAGAACAACAAAAAAAAATTTACATTCAACTCAGAAAAACATATAGTTAATTCTCATTTGGAAGAAAAAGCAATTGATCATAGATAAATAATTATTAATATTACTTACTTTGTTATGAATTGTTAATTAACATTTTTATTACAAAAGATGATAGTATATGAGATATTTTCTCCTACAAGATTTTCTTCTTTGCAATAGAGAATACTTTATTCACGGTTACAAATGTTCAAAAATATATTTCTAACTCATTTACCTCCCTATTTATAGGAATAGCTTTATAACAACATTAACTAATTAATTCATCAATTAACTATTATTATTAACTAACTCTAATTAACTATTATTATTAACTAACTCTACTAGTCTAAGTCCCAATAATACACCCGATAGATTGTGGTTCGATACTTATTAATCATTTAAATTACACGAAAATATTAAATTAGTTCTTTAATATTTTTTTATTAAGTTAATTATTTATGTTAGTAAATATTTAAGTGTTGAATTATTTTTAGTCTTAATCTCATTTTAATTATTTTTAATTAAAAATTTTTCTATAAATTTTATTATTGATTATGTAAAAAACAAAATAATAAATTTTAATATAATTGAATGAAGTGAATTAAGAGAATTTTCCGAGCCATGCGTAAAACTAAGGACAATTTATATAAAAAAAAAAAAAAAAACATAAAAATACAGGGTGGCCGCGCAAACACTCTGATCTCTCTTTTCTTGACTTTGTGAGCAAAGCAAATACGAGAAAGGAGAATTTGAAGTGAGAGAAGACAAGGAACCCTAACTTCCATCCCTTCCACACGGTATCTTTCTTCAACTTTCTCTCTTTCTATTACGTTTTTTTTAATTACTTTCTCTTCTTTTGATTGGAAAATAACCTAACTTGATATTTTGCATATAGATAACGTAATAACATTCAGGTTTTCTTCTATTGTACCTGTCTTCGGTCCCTGTGGTTTATGGCCTACACTAATTTCGTTAATTTATTTTTCGCTATCGTGGTTTCGTGTATTGCTTACGTTACTGTTGCACTTTCAGAACTTTGGAGGGAAACTTATTGCAATTTCATAAGGCTACAATGGGTTATGCACAGCTTGTTATAGGTCCAGCTGGTAGTGGCAAGGTAATTTATTCTATTTCTTATAGGCCCTCTTCTGATAAACACCTTAATTAAGAGCGTTTAACATATAATGAACTGTTTTAATATAAGCTATTTTCATAAGCCATTCTAGAGAACCTATGGAAATAAACTGAAAATAACATGTTATAAGTTATTTCCCTAAGTTATTTGGAATAGTCTCATTAGTGTTTATGTCAGTAGGTAAATTCAACTAAGTAATTCCAAACAAGCTCATTATGCACTTGTTGTGTTTACATTTACAATACTATTCCCTTCCCTTCCCTTCCTTTATTTAAATGTTGAGTTACTTATTAATGTGGGTGTTTTTCTTTGTTGATTAGTCTACATATTGCTCAAGTTTGTACCAACACTGTGTAACTGTACGAAGATCAATACATGTTGTGAACCTTGATCCTGCTGCTGAAAATTTTGACTATCCAGTCGCGATGGGTATGTGGAATGTCTTGTGTAGCTTCTTATTTTGTGACTTCAGGTTTTTTGTATCGCTGAGCTTTACTAATTCGGTTGAAATGCTTGCAGATGTAAGGGAACTTATTTCCCTGGATGATGTTATGGAGGAGCTTGGATTAGGTCCTAATGGTGGTCTTGTATACTGCATGGAGTATCCTTTTCATTTGTTTTCTGAAAAAACTTGTGCTGTGTGTCTTTTGATGAAATTAACTACAACATTATGTACTTTCTTGTGCTGTTTAAATTTTTGTTGTCTTAATAATCATATTTAGACACCTTGAAGATAACCTAGATGATTGGCTTGATGAAGAGCTGGACAATTATTTAGATGATGAATACTTGGTTTTTGATTGCCCTGGTATTCATGCTCATTTCTATAGTTATTTGTACTTTGTATTCTTTTGACTGTGAGGTGATTATGATGTATAAGTTTCAGTCGCATGAGTATGCAAGGCCACAAATAGAATTGGTTGCATAATGAAACTACTGCTTATTCTAATGTTTTCCCTTTTATAACAAGATATTTAGTATTTACACGGCCAGTATGTGTAGCATAAAGTTAATTGGATTAAAATTTAATATCAAGTTTTTTGGGTGCAACTTGCTTGACTGAATGTGATCAATTAACTTAGACTTGTAATGTTTTACAGGTCAGATAGAACTTTATTCACATGTGCCGGTATTTCGAAATTTTGTTGAACATTTGAAACGGAGAAATTTTAATGTCTGTGTCGTGTACTTACTTGATTCACAGGTTGGTGATAGTTTTGCCTCTTTTGCTCAAATCATGCTTCCTTTTTAATGTCTGTGTCATGACGTTCATTAGACTTCCCATTATGCTTGTCTTGTTATCTTTGTTGATTAATAATTTTAGAATATTCCAGTTCATGACAGATGTGACCAAATTTATAAGTGGATGCATGGCCTCCCTTTCTGCAATGGTTCAACTTGAACTACCTCATGTTAACATCCTCTCAAAAATGGACCTTGTGACTAACAAAAAGGATCTTGAAGAGTAATTACTGTCGCTTAATTTATTTCACTAATTTATTTATTCAGATTCTAACATATGTATTTTTTCTCTCTTAGGTACTTGGATCCAGAACCCACCTTTTTACTGTCTGAATTGAATCAACGGATGGCTCCTAAGTATGCAAAGTTGAACAAGTCTTTGATTGAACTGGTGGGTAACATATGACGATTTTAAGAATATATCCCCATCAGTAATACTGTAAAGCATGCATTAATTTTTCTGGTTTTCATTGGCAAACCATTCATTTTTCCGTTTTGTGGTACAAGTGTTGTAGAACGTAAGATACTATGAAACACAGATAATGACTTCATTAGAAAATTATTTTGGACTGAATAAAGTTGATTTTTATATATAATGGTCTATCAAGTATTTGAATTGATTCTTATTTTGAAAAGCAAGACAATACTTGGTTGATGTCTAGAAAGAATAAATGTTGATTGAATTCCAAGCATGATTGAAAGAGCAGTTTTCCTTTTGGTTTCTGTTGTTTATCTCTTCTCTTCACATCCCATTTTTGTTTTAATGTCAATTGAATGGAGTGGTGGTTTCATTTCATCATTTGGCCATTCCAAGTCTTAGAAAGGATTGAAGGTTCCATTTCACCTCATTCCCATATCACTTCAATTATGGAACAACATTTTTTTTTATTATTCTCTTACCTCTGAAGCTTCCTAGATATTGATAATATGTGTCTGTTTTCAATTCCATTAGCTTGTTAATTTATTCATTCCTTCTGCATCAGGTGAGTAATTTTAGCATGGTGAGTTTTATACCACTGGACTTGAGGAAGGAAAAAAGGTACACACCTCTATCTTTTTACTGCATAACCTTTCTTGTTGTTGATGTTTTGAATGGTGTTATAGTGTTATTATCATATAGGGTGCTCTTGCTCTAGTTGACTGTTCATCATACATTGAATAATGCTATTGATGATGCTGAAATATTAAAATTGAATGGCATGTTATAAATTGTTTTTTTGAAAAAAGCGTGGCATAAATTAAGTTGAACTTAAATAATGGTTCTTGTATATTGTTTCCAATGCTACTGGAAAACTCTTGGCTTTGAGTTGTCTACTTGTTGCAGGATCTGAGATGTTATTATAAACTCATTAGACTTGAGATGTTATTATAAAACACATTAGACATGATTTCACAAAAGGACACGCCTCTCTAGGTTAGTTGAAACAAATATGAAACTGCAATTTGAATACTTTGGGAAAACTAGAAGATATGACTGATTTGGTTGTCTTGGTTACCATTCTTTCTTAATATTTTGGTATATAAAGTTTAAGTATTATGATGTGCTTTGGGATTATTAGTTCAAGAAGCTGCATTTCCTTGTTTTTTTTCCTTAAATAACCAATGTTAGTAGTTAGTTGTTAATTTTGTTAGAGGGAGGAGTTGAACCCAGGACCACCTTGTCACTCCAACTCCCCCAAACCACCTTATGACTCCCCTAAATTGCAATTCCTTGTAGTTTATAACTTTGGCGGTTTGTCTAAAAAGTGTTACTCCATCATTGCCTCGATAGTATGTGTTGATATCCCACATAGCTTAGAGATATGGCTTGAGTATGTATGATCATGATCTCAATTTGTTAGTGTGCCACCCATATTTGTTCATGCCCTTGGGCGTGAAGGGGGTGTGAAGTTATTTGTTATTGGGCCACTTGCATTTCTCCATGCTTGAGATGCTCAATCATGAGCATGAGAGATTGAGAGGGTGTTAAAGATCTTTGTTATCAGGCCACTTGCATTTTCCCGGCTTCAAATGTGTGAGAAGCAAATGAGTGTGAGAGGGTGTGTTCAGTGTTGGGTTCCCACATAGCTTGTAAATATGGCTAACTTATGCTTATGAGTTATAAGGCTTGGATAATTCTGTCTTACAAGTTAATTTTGTAGGGTTGAATTAGACCTTAAATTCAAATTTTAAGATTATGCAACAGATTTTGATCATTCCTAGTTTTTATTAGGTAAATACGGTTTTGGGTATATTGTTTTGATCATGGGATTCTTAATGATTTATTCAGACATGAATGTAGCTTCCTCGTATCGGGGATGACAGGTCTTGAAAAGCACTTGTTTTTTTATTTATTTTCACTACGCCGTAGAATGGGTTTATATTCAATTATTTTTTGGATACAGTAATTTCAATGATATTTTGGTAAGCTACTGAGATGAATGACTTTACTACTCGTCTTTAAAGCCCATAGTATTTTTTATGCTCTGCCATTCTTTTGATGACCTCTGTTTCTGTTGTCCTGCCCTAGCCCCACAAAACAAAGTGATTTTTGTTTTGTACTTATTGTTGGATTCTTCTCATTTACAGTATACAATATGTATTGGGTCAAATTGACGACTGCATTCAGTATGGAGAAGATGCAGATGTGAAGATTAGGGATTTTGACCCAGAGGATGATGAGTAGCTTGTTCCCTTTTGCAGCAATGCTTGGCATGGTGAATATTTCAGTCTTCACAATGACTTGATGGTTATCAAGCAAGCACAAATTGTTAATAATATACTAATAGTTTTTTGTTAGAATGTTTAGTGTGAATTTGGGACCTTGATTTATTAAATTTAGCCTCCTAACAGAGATTAATTTTGAACCTTGCATGGTTACGATAGCAAAAACGTGTTTAAAGTTCATAGCTTTGGCTACTAACTAATGATGGTATTCTAAATATTTGGGCCAGAGATTGTAAATTTGATGAGAACTTGAGAAAGGAGGATTGAATTAAGCTTTGAAAATATTGATTTTCTGCAAAATAGAGTTCTAGTTTAGCTTTTTTTCTCTTCTCCAAAGACTTGGAATGAAGTAGGGTAGTGTTTAATACAAACAGCTGTTGAGGATATTCACTTATAAAATTGAAAATCACGTAGATAACTTTCAATCAGTTATTTTTAATAAAAAATATTTCTGAAGCACAACCCAAGGTTTCTAGCTTTTTAACTTTAGAGGCTATTTCTTCAGTCCACGTATATTAAACAACTGAAATTTTTGTATTATTATTATTTGGGTTTTCTTTTTTATTTAAAAATTGCGAAGCACTTTACAAATTTGTGCAGGGTATTCTGGTACATACATATATATATATATATATCCTTCTTTATGTTCCTATAATATTCCTTCATCTTCACATCTCCAAAGTATTAGTCGGCAACAAAAATTTACATGGAATAGTCATCAACTTCACGCTCTATTTTATTTATTTGAGCAAATAGAGTTTTTTCTTATTATAAGAATTTTGTGGCATTGGCCCTTGCGTACCAAAAAAATTATAAGTTTTCCAAAAACAATGAAAAAAACTTCCCTCCATTATTTTCTCTAATCTTAAAATTGTTTACTACCAAAATAGTTGAAATGAAAAATTAAATTAAAATTTGTACTTTCCACAATTTTTCTTTAAAGAGACCTTATAATTTCATTATAAATAAGAGTTTTATACTCATTTGCCGAATTTAAATATTGATTTAAAAGAAAAATTTATTAGAAATATTACTTAGCTATACAAGTTAAACACAATAGTTAGTTAAGCAACTAACTAGTATAACTAACAAACTATTGTGTTTAACTAGTTAACTAACTAATTAGTGTGTATCATTTGATTCATTATCTCATATTTTAATACCATTTCCATTTTCTCTTATCAATAACTTTTATCAAGAAACTAATAAATTTTGCTATGGATCTCAACGCTTTTTCATTTGATTTAAATGAAGAACCACCACTTGATTTAGATGAAGAACCGCCACTTGATTTAAATGAAGAACCACCACTTGATTTAAATGGTGTAGAAGAAAATTTTGCTATAGAAGAAGAAACCAGCGTAACGAGTGGTATGTACTCCTAACCTTTTTTCTTGACCAAGTATATAACTTCATATGCATGAGAATTTGCATGTTTAGCCATAAAGATCCCCTCCACTTTTTTTTTTAAGGCTGGGACTTTTGCCACATTGGGGGTACATGCCCCCACTCAATCATTTATTTTCTTTGTAATAATTAATATTTTTATGTGTTTACCTCACAATAAAACAATAGTACATAATTTTCTTTATAGAAAATCCCGCGTAACTCTGAAAAAGATTTATATATTGAAGGACTCTATGATGATCACACGCATATTGGTATTTTTTATATTATTAAAAAAATGGTACAATAATTTTAAAATATAAAACACATTGAGACAATTATAAAAGAAAATTTGATGTGTAGTTAGTGTAAAATTAGAATTTGAAATTGTTGAAATGTCTTCGATATTTTAGGTGTATAATAATATAGTTTTTTTAATCTCTACTTTTCTGCTTAAAGTTACTAATATGATTATTATGTAGTTAAAGAATTTATGATCAGACAATCTAAATTTAATCCCTGAATTTAGGAGTACGTATTAGAGGCATTTATATATTTTATCGTGATTATCATTTGTAGGTATCGGTGTAGATGATCTGAATTCACAATTTGAGCATCTTCAAGCTGAAGATGTTGGAACTGGTCATGCTGATTTGAACATATTTGAGTGGAAAGTCGATATTCATCGTGATGTCTATGCATCATACATTGGTCGCTACCCTTTACTTTCATACTTTTCCATTGCTGAAAACGAATCTATTGGAAGACAACGCTATACATTCATGGAGAAAATGCTCCTGCCTTTTGGTCTGCCTCCAGAAAGAAGAGAAGATTAAAAATTTGCCATCTGGATTACAAATGGATCGTCACAGTTTATGGCGTATAACCCTTATGCTATAATAATAATGTTTCATTTTGATTAAAGAACCTATGACCTTGATTGGAGATTGTGGCATCATTTTTAGTTGTTATGAAGCTTGAAAAGGTAGAACTGACATGCCAAAGTTAGCCTTTTTTTCCCAAGTTGGTGATGTTTCCTGAAGGATGACCCTTCAGGTTAATGAGTTTGTGTTTAGCATCCAAAAAAAAGAAGGTATTGATGTAAATTTAGAAGAAGCGCAAGAAATTCAGAATGAAAGTCAAGAAAATATTGAAGAGGAAGAACAACCCTAAAACAATGAAGAGGAACAATTACTTTATAGAAAATCTGAAATATAATTAATGGCAGGCAAGGATAAAATGGACAAAATGTAATTTTAAACTATCAAAACGCCATGTAAAAAGGAACAAAAAATTTAGGACATGTATTAACAAACAGAGGAATCAGTTTGTCTCGTTTTCGCCTTATAACAGAGTTACAAACATCTCATTCAAATTCAGCATACATAGTCTATCACTCAAAACTCCAATACCAATGTCTAAATAACTTCTACGTTACCAAATTGGAAATTCAAACAAAATTTAGTCCCATTGCATATCTCGCATAACCCAGTCATTTTGGAGGCACTTACAGTTACGCCCAACACTTGCCCTAAACAATAATTATAACTCTGCACCTTATTCTCTAAACCTCTCATTTTAAATGAACCAGGGACACATAGATATTTTCATAAGATTTGGACAGGAAAAGTCAGACAAACAATTTGGGGTTGACAAGATCTCAAGGCATTAATAGCAGTGTGAGTAATAGCTATGTTTCCAATATTATGACATTTTCTCAATTCCTCAATATCCAAATAAAATCTACATTTTCAGCAAGAGGTCTTGACTAGTGAATGATCTATCATCTGGCAACCTATTTAGAGTTGATTATAATATAATAGGATGTTCAAGGCTCACCGGTAGTATGTGACAGCACGCCCCATCCTCCCATGAAGCTCCTTCTTTTTCCCTTTCTGGTTGAGTTTCTCTTTTCAAACCGGCACAACACTATAACCTCACTGCATTCTTCAACCATCTTAGGGAAATTTTGCACTATTACTGCAAAGGGGAAACCAACATATAGTGATACATGACAACTCTTCCACCTATTGAATATCTGTATGCAAAAATCTTTATTTTTCAGGCACACACAAATCAATTGTAACACTGAATGAATCATCCTGTTTTCAACTTGAATGACGGTGATAGTCACTCAAAACTGAGGCAAAATAAAAATGTAACTTCAGAGTTGAGCCATGTCCTCAACTCAAGCACACTTCCAGCATTTTAACACCTCCACCAAGGTGAACCAGATTCGTAAAAGTGTTCACCATCGTCCCATGAAATTTGATAAGCTTGAAGGCCAATTGCAACACTAGGCTCTTTTCCATGTTGTGCAATCCAATTTATAACAGCCGTTTCTTTTTCACTCTCACTAGTGAAATCTTTCTTGTATTTTCCAAATGGATTAAGTCCAGGATTCATCATCTCTGCAATTGCAGCTGGCATATACATAGAATCACCAATTAATGGTGCCTTACAAGCAGCAAATTGAGCTCGAATCTGCAAAAAATTAAAGTCACTATATTAGTATAAACTGTAGTTTTGTCTTCCAAAAAGATAATCAAATAAAAGAAATAATGAAATTTTCTTTGTTCATCGATCATAGATTTAACCTTTGAAACAGCTTTATCAAAACAAAAAAAAAACACCTTTGAAACAGCACTAAATGGCTACCGGCTGGATTACCATTCATATAAGAGGATCTTAACATTCATTTGGTTGATACCATAGAAGAAGATATAAACTTCCAGAGAAGTAATGGAGGGGGGAGATATTTTAAAATTGAAACACTCCTTGATAGGTAACACAAATATAGCCTAATATTAGATCCAACAATTGCTATAGTAATAGAATAGGCTTGTGTGTACAACGATGCTTTGTAGTAGTTGCCTGATTGCTTCACTAGCAAAGGCAGCTCAAGAAGGCACGTGATACAAAAACACAAAAAAAGTAGGCAATAATGCATTTTTCAGCTCACCTGAGGATTAGAGTTATCTATCAACTATTTTTGCATTATTTTTTTAATTGATCATTCATATTGTTGTGATGTGTTAAGAATCAACAAAAGAAAAATACAAATACATTTAACAGACCTGATGAGTTCGACCGGTAAGAAGGTTGATTTTACACTCGTATGCGTAATCTTGAGAAGGCCACCCACAGTCTTCAACACAATATTTTTCTTGAACAACAGTAGTGGGCCAGGGAATCTTTATGCATTCCAAGACCTCAAGTTGACAAATATGCCATCCTTTGTTAAAATCTGCACTCAATAAATTTACGGGGTTGAATCCACAATACAAGACCCTTATCTGGAAACCTTTACCAACTCTGCAGAGCAAACAAATGTTTTAAAATTTAATTTTACAATGGAAATACCTTTGCCCGATGATACATCATGTTGCTGTAGTACGCTAGGTTGGGTGAACACTTATTCAAATTTTACTCAATCAAAGAAGATATAAAAAATAAATGTTGATTTGGTAGTTAATTTCCATCTTGTGTAATGGACCTAACTAAATCGTATGGTTAAAACTTTATGATATCACAATTTCCTTCATGTAGTATAACACTAAATATCACTCCCAAGCGCGTCACTCTTCTTCTATTGTAACTCTTTCCTTTTATTCTTTTCAGGGAGTGGAATATTGAATATCAGGCAAAGGCAAAGCTAATTTCACAAGTTATGCTTCTGTGCCACTAATGCCATGAGGCATGGAGTTGGCTTCTCCCGTGCATAATCATCAAAAGTACACTTATTTACTACTTCACTATTTCATTTCAAGGTTCTCAAACAATCTTTGATGTGCATTCCAATTTGTGTAGTTTACCTTCAGAAATAAGTCGAGGAGCCATGTTAATAGGACGCATGTAGTGCTTAATGATTCCAGTTGGTAAAGGAGAAGCTGCAAGAGCAAGATATATCTTCTTCACTTTTTTCTCCTGAAAAAAATAATCGGTGTTCAATAACCTATTAACAACATAATATCCGATAAAATGAATTTGCACAATGAACTCTTTCAAAGAATAGAGTCCCGTCTCATGACAAAGATCAAACAACTCATGCCTTGTATAAGTAGAACTATAGAAGATGGTTCTAATATAAGCTATGGAATGACATAAGAGTTACCCGGATTTTTCCATGAAAGACAGAGCAATACTCTTTATTCCTAGCCAATACTACGCTGCACATAAACAACAGTCTATTACATTATCTATCACAACCAGAATGACAAGCAGCATTAATTTATTTTAATTTTTAACATAAATGCATTACCAGCCTTCTGTGCAGTTATCAATCTGATGGGTAGTCATCAAAGGGGTTGTCAATTCCAAGGCACGAGTTGCAAAGTTTGCACAACTTTCTTCAGTGTTGCCGGTAGTTCCACCTACCTAACCAAAATTAGAAAAGAATACATTGCACAGAAACTTTAGGCAATCAACTAATTAATAATGTATACACATTAATAAATTTCAACACAAGTCATACATAATCTTAAATTCCTGGCACTCCAAATTAGAAATCTAATGCTATGTTTCATTCAAAAGCTTCACTGCTAAAAACTTTTCTCCACCTACTGAGCATCAAGCCTCTAATCATCATTCTTGAGACAGTTATATTATTACTTAACAGTGTTTTACAATCCCATTATTTCTTGATAAGGACTTCAAGTTAATAGACCTCAAAGAAGCACTGAACATCCTTTCCGTAAAAAATGTCATTCCTACATAGTACATGCTTGAATTTCCGCTAGAACCCATCAAACTTGGATATTCTCATAGGTACTACTCTTACCTCAGCAGTTAGCAAAGATAATTAGAACTTCAACTTACTACATATCCATCCTTCTTCTCTGCTACTTGCTAACCATTAACTCTCCAAATAAAACCTAAATTTTCAATTTTTTAAATCCAACTTTATCTATGTATAACCAACTCACTGAACTGATCTACCTAATCTTAATTTAGACACAACCCAATGGCAATTATGCTGAAGTTACAGCAAAACCAAAAAGGATAGGGAGGGAAGATATTGAAATACATAGACCGGTATTTACGAAATTTGTAAGCTAGAGTGCATTATAATAACCAATTAGCCGAATTCAGATTTCAGATTTCAGATAACAATTTTCACTCACTTGATGTAGAACATTGCATTGGATATGAAAATTACAAGACTTAGCAATGTTGTCTACAATCCAAATTTTAATAACAATTCTATAAGAATCCTATAATAACTTTTTCAGAGTTCATACTGAAGGATTGATTACATACTGAAGTACCAGCAGGTTTATCCAAAATTACATACGATTCCTCCACAGCTATAATCCTGGATCTCCAGTCAATCTCATAGCATCTAAAAAGGGCATTAAAATGTAAAACATTATTATCACATCATGCTTCTACAATTCCAAAATTTCAACTCCAAACAACATTGTAATGTACCTAGGAAAACGCTTGGGGTGCACATGCACTCGCAAATAAGTTCCTGGTTCAACAAATTGATCAACATCAGTTACCAGGAAAGTTTTCTGTGCTTCTCTTATAGTTTTTCCTTTGATTGAAGCTCTTTTTCGCAGAACCAATGGTTCCGTTGCCTCTTTGAAAACTCTAATTTCCTCTGCAGTAGCAGTAGGAGGAGGCTTCGGACAAACAAGAGCGAAATACACAGCTCCAAATTGAATCAGATCAGCAACAAACCTTCACAATATAAAACTTAGGGTTAAAACAATCCAATTATTTGTGAAGTTGACACAGGAACGTCAAAAATTGTACTACCTCCGTCACTAAATATAAGACCCTCTTGAGAAATTACTTTGTTACTTTTTATAAGTCCCTCTTTGAATTTCCGACAGCATTAATTACTTCTTACTAGCATACCCCCAAATAATTTGCATCTTTTTCTGCAACCAAAAATAAATATTATAATGACAACAATAACTAATTCTGTCTCTTGAAGCCATAAAAACAGTTTTAATTGTCAACGAATTTAATATTTCTGTCAAGTTTCTTAATTCTCGTTATTTGATCAATGAGTCTTATATATAGAGACAGAGTAGTATATGATATTTAGATAATGAAGAACGTTGCACTTACAAAGGTGGAAGATCCAAAGCTTTGCAAATGTATTCTAAAACAGGACCTCCTTCTGAAACAACTATGTGTTCAATTCGCGGTGGAATTTTGTGTGTTGGACACGGAAGCAATCGATTATACTTCGGGTAGCTTAAAGAAAATGCAAATTTCAGTGTGAAGCAAAAAACGTGTAAGCGATGGAAATGAAGTGATAGTGAAGGTACCTATTGGAAGAAGAGGTAGCGGTTAAGTTTCCGGTGTCGGTTGTTGAGGATTCAGTTTCACCGGCGAGTGCGGCACTACTGTTGTGTGAACTCCTGCAACTCCATCCAAAGACGTGCTTGTTGATGTGTTTGTTAAGTGATATGTGAAATGCGCGTGTCGTCGATGGAACAGCGAGGCTACGGCAGCTGCCGGCGAACAATAATGACGCCACCGCTACCGAAGCCATTTTCTCTTTTGGTTCCGAGCTACTCCTTCACTTATCCGCTTGAGGTGGATTTTTTTAAAAAAAAAAGTTGTAGGCCCATTACTGGGCTTCAATCTCGGGCCTGTTTCTAAACTATTTTGGGCCTGTTTCTTTTGGCAACCTTACATATGTCTTTCTAGCTGTAGCAATTCAGGGGTAGATTTTTTTTTTTTTTTTTTTGTGAGGGTGGGGATTTCTAATTCTAATGTATAATTTATTTAGAGTCGGTCTTGTTTTTATGAGTATGCATTGTGAAAGTAAAACAGTTTTACCGTCACTTTTAAGGAAAATTTATTACTTTGTCACATTATTTTTGTATGATTACTTTGAAATTTATAATATCACGTGTTTTATATGACAGTCTACGACTATTAATTTTTTTTTTATATCACAAAGTTTACATGAGTTTGGTTTTAGTGGCTTGTCTAGGCCAAGACAAGCCTTAAATGTATCTTTGTGAATTTGTTTTTAGAGGATTTTAAAAGATAGAGTTTTGAAGAATTAAATTTATATTTTAATATATATTGAATATTTAAAAAAAATAACAGTAAAATATTATATACTCATTTATCATGTTGTTATATCAATTGTTTTTTAAAATATTAAATATATATTAAAATATAAATTTAACATTTCAAAGTGTTACCCTCCAAAACCTTAAAAAATTCAACTCTGCAAACAAATCCTGAAGCTAAAAAAGTTTTTGACAAAAGTACTAACAAATTATCTACCAACAAAATTCTTGCAAATAAAGTGGAAATTGAACTTACAGTAATATTGTAGAATATAAATCAAGTCCTTATCAACTAAAAAGTTTCATCAACTCTTGGAATTATATATCTTATCATGTTATTTTAAATGAAGTCCTTCTCTTAGACTCAATGATTGCTGAAATGTGTCATTGATTCTTTAAAAATAATTTACATTACTCGTCTCTTTCTTCTTCCTCAAATCATCAAAGAGCAGTGGTTTGAATTAATTTTTGGCTAGAAAATCATTTACATTTATCGTTTTTACTTTACTTTTATCTAAATATAAGTGGTTTTTACATAAATTTATTTATTTTTGTTTTGATTTTGTTATTTGAGTACGGCGTTGTTTTATTTGTTGTCTTGGTGCAATGTTTTTTGATTTTTTGTCTTGTTTCGATATTCGTTTGGTTCAAATTGATAGATAAATCAACTTAGATTCATCACAAATCCAATTAATGATTTAGTTTTTAATGTTACAAATCTTGAAGTATGGGTATTTCAATAAATTTAATTTTTGTCACACTTATAAATATTTTATTGTATTATGTTATTAACTTGAATGTTATAAATTTGTCTGTAGATTTGTTCTCTTTCATTTTAGCAACATTGAATTTGTGTTATTCTCAATGTAGTTTACTAATTTAAATGAATGATATCTCAATAGTAACTAAAAGAAAAGAGAATACAACTACTGCTTAAGATTTTTTATATTTAATTTATTTATCATGAATCTTTCTTCTCCTAATTTTAGTTTTCATTTATAGAATGTTTGTATTCAACTTTAAAAATGTAAAAAAAAAAAGTTCCAAAAAATATGTAAATTAAGTAGCAAAACTAAAATATGGAATAACTATAAATCTAGAAAGCCGGATAAAAAGAAATAAAAAAACACAAATATTTAAAATTAAAATTAGCGCGTAGAAGTAGAATGCAGTTGTTTTTTTTTTTGTCGTCAAGTAGAATGCAATTGTGGAAGCAAACCAATAAACTTTATATTTTATTTGGTATATACGATATTGATAGAACTATTACTTACATGACCACTCAAAGATTTAGTCCAAGATACACAGCTATATTTGTAACGTACAAGCCACCATACACCATCGATATTATAGCTGTTACGCATTGTTTGGGAATGGTCCCAACTTGTTTTAGTTCTTTATAGGGTAAGCTAACTATGAGGTAACATAAGCGGATTAAAAGGAGTTTGATTAAAAAAAGAAAATTTAGATATGGTTGTCATAAAAAATAAAATGGTATGTACGCCTATGACAACACATGCAGTGTCTTAAATTTCGTTTAGACGATTTTGTGATCAATCTGTGAGATCATCATTTGTCTCAATCCAAGCCAAAAACAAATAGTAAAAGTCCGTGTCCTAAAATTATAAACAAACTTCAAATTCAAAAAATATCAAAGTGTTATTTTAAATGTCCGTTAAAATATTATTTTTGTCATCTATTTTAAGAAGCATTTTGTTTACACGTTAAAAAATTTAAAAAAGTATTTTGACTGATCTTACAATTTAAGAGAACGCTTACAATTTCAAGATATTATTTTGTCGTTTAGTGCAAAAACAAACAAAACATTGAGCACCTATGTTCTTTTGAGCACAAAATTAGACAGCACATGGAGTAACATATTGTGATGCGCATACCAATGAAGCAAATCACTCGTATATTGTCTCTTTTGGTTGGTATCACCCTCATGTGCGGCTAAAAGCTGATTGAGGAGTTCTCTAGTGTACATGTACTGGATTCCAATTAAGATTGCACCAGCTGCATATTTTATATGATGGTTGAGTTTGTTTAGAGAAAGCGACAAGATTTTAAGTGGTCGTTAAGAAAACAAAGAAATGTTCGCTCTTCAGTTTTTATATCTAAACTAGTAAAGTAGTCATTCTATATCAACTTCCCATACCTAACTTCCGAGTTCCGATCATTTTGACTTCAAATTCTCCTTACTACGTCTTTAAGATATTATTTAATTTGAATTATCTATTCTGACTCTTTATGATTTTGTCCTATGTAAAAAGACGTATCAATAATTTAAAAATAAATTATCATTAATCTCAATTATCAAGTTATGTGAGTCTCAATGGAGACTATAGAGTTTTGTCAATTATGTCATATAAACCATTTAAGTTTATTTTTTAATCATTGTTTTTTATATATCATAGTATTTAAATAATCATAAAAATAATGAATGAATTGATAAATAGACGACAGGGTTTTTGGTGTGGATAATTTACATAAAAGCCAAACTAATTGGGCACGGGAAAATAGGAAGAAAAAAGAAATAAAAGGTACTAAGATTGAATGGAGCAAAGGGGATACGTGGGATAATTTGGTATGAATAGAGGGGGGGGGGGG
>JBBPBO010001984.1:4924021-5288232 GCA_037974295.1 Cicer cuneatum | reverse complement strand
GGGGGGGGGGGGACACATGGTAGAGTCAAATCTTTTGTATTGTGAACACTGGACAGACCCACATGCATGATATGCACCCATAAGAAAAACGCAAATTAAGAAGATGCAACGTATGGTGGATTATGTATGTCACTTTAGTGCAGTTGGGGGATTCTGCAATATTGACAATATTTTATTTCTTTATTGAAAAGACAAGATTACATCGACAAGTCATTTCTCGAAAGTTAGAGGAAAATATGCTAGCTAGTTCATTTCTGACTCAGACTAATGTTTAGGATTCCTTTCTGTATGCTCTTTTCAACGACAAGGTGGGGTTTACAATATCTAACCAATACGTTTTTTCATTTACTTGTCTGGTTGTCATCCCTTTGTTTAAATATTTATTTATTAATGTCTTTTAATATCAGCAATTTAATCAAATTTTTTTATCGTTATAAAAAATAAATATTCTCAAGCTTCCAAGTCTTTTGGACAATTATTTTTCAAGTCTTTAATTATTATTTTAACAATTAACTTTAATATTTATCTTTTTTTTTTTTACAAAATTCAATATTTATTGTTGTCACTCTATTAATATTTAATTGAAAAAATAATCAATTTAGTCTCTAAATTATCTCTATTATCAATTTAGTTTTTAAATTAATAAAATTTATTAAAAGATTTCTAAGTTATTTCTCCACCTAACTATTTAGTCCCTCAAATGATTGGTCCATTTAAGTGTGTGTGAAGAGTATATAAACTATAAAAATACTTCAAAATTAATAACTTATAAAGTATTATAAAAAAAAAATTTAATCACTTAACTTTTCACTAAATGTATGTTTGAGAGTTAAATTTTAGAGAGAAAGAAAAAAGATGATTTATTTTTCTTTTTTTAATTAAAAAAGCTATCAAATATTTATTAAAATAAATTATATAGAATTAATATGTTATAGGATCAATCATCCAAAGTTAAAATCAACTTAGTTGAATTTTAAAAGATTTTGAATTAAAGAATAAGATTATATTTGGTATATATTTAATACTGTACAAAAATTTAAAGAATAATACGATTATTGATCATATAACATTTCAATCATGTATCTATAAAAAAATTATTTCAATTAAACTTAGTTCATTTGTAAAAATATTGTATAGCTTATTCAATTTTTAAAAAAATAAATAAATAAATTATCACTTCATCATTCCCTCTAAAAAATTACCCTCCATCTAAACATCCACATGTAAATGTGTGATTAACATCTAAGATATAATTATGTTTTAAGGATTCAAATTCGTTTAACTCATACAGATAATATATATTACTCTTCATTTTATTTATTTAAAATATATATGAAATGCATTATTTCATTTAATTTTACTTTACGGTAACTTTTAATATTAGTGAAAACATTTATTACTTTTTTTTTAAGTCATGAAGAAAAATATATATTAACTTTTTATTAATTTAATTTCTTCGTAAGACACACAAGATAAAACGATAATTCATTTTCTATCATACCACTCCACATTAACTATACAGACATTTTTCCTGTAAAAGAATATGCAAGTATATTTGTCAACAATATCTTTTGTAAAATATATCAATAGTTTTTAATTTAAACTATTGCCTATGCATTTTAAAATAATCAATCAATAAATGTTCATTATCACTAACTCTCAATTCCTTTTTGTAAAGTATTATTATTTTACACACCATTAAAGAAAATTCGTTAATTTTTATTTGATTTAGTTCCTTTTAGAGTAATTGTATTTATTAAATAGTCATTTAAAGTTTTTCCATGGTAATAAAAGGTTATTTTATGAATGATATAAAAAAATATATAAGAATAAATAAAAAATTTATTATATTTTAAAAGGTGTTTCTAATAAGTGTTTGAATATTTTTCCTTATACTTTTTCAATAAAAACTCTTCATTATACCTTTAAAAGGTGTTCTACTTTTTCTACCTTAGTTAAAACTCTTGTATTGTGATTTATTGAATAGAAATAGGATTCGAAAGCGATACAAGTTGTGTTTGGTGATTTATATATACACATTACATTGTGTTGTTTGTTTTAGTGAACAATATAACAAGAAGAAGTAAGGAGCAGAGAGAAAATGGAAGAGTGGTGTGTCTCAATGCCAAAGATTGAACTGCATGCTCATCTCAATGGATCCATCAGACTCTCTACACTCCTGTATCTATCTAATTCTCATCACTCCTTCATTTCTTTATTAATTATATCAATTTTCTCATTATATATGTTTTTATTCACAGAGAACTTGCCAATGCTTTGACTGAAACTCAAAAGGGTGTCATCAATCTCTCTGAAGTGGAACATGTTATCATGAAACGTATGTATGTCTTTCTTTTGTTTTATTCTCCTGTTTGATTATTTCACATATGTGTGTTGATTTTGCTAACAAAACTCATCAGGACAGTGGAAAGAGAAAAAACATAATATTTTATTAGATTCACAGAAAGAATTATAATTTCATTTTTTTTGGAACATCTGTGGGGTTACTTTCTCTTCTTTTTATGTAAACTTTTGCTGAAATTTGTTTTCTTTTTATTTTAACTTTTTTTATATCAAGCAGGTCCTAATCTGATGTTATTAATGCAGATGATCTTTCACTCACAGAAGTATTCCAACTGTTTGATCTAATTCACAATGTCATTACTGATCATAATACTGTTACAAGAATTACAAAAGAGGTAATAAATCCCTTCTTTGTTTACTGTATAAATAAATTTTTGTTATTGTGCCAAATTCATTGGTAAGTAATCATGATAATAGCTAAAAACAGGTCATTGAGGATTTTGCATCAGATAATGTTGTCTATTTGGAATTGAGGACTACTCCAAAGGTAACCAAAAAGAGAAACGATTCTTATATCCATTGAATTCAATTGATAATTGATTTAATTAAGAAAATAATGTTTGATTGTGTTCATTCAGAGAAATGATTCGATTGGAATGAGCAAACGCTCTTATGTTGACGCTGTAATAGAAGGTCTAAGATCAGTTAGCTCAGTTGATGTTGATTTCATTCCAAACACTCAAGATTCTATAACTCTTTCCAATCTTACCAATGGCAATTCTAGAAAAAGAATCATTGTTAGGCTTATCTTAAGCATCGACCGCAGAGAGACAACAGAAGCAGCTATGGAAACTGTAAGCTAAAAATGTGCTAGTAATTTGAAAACTTAAGTTTGTTTGATTATAGATGCTGCTTCCTTTGGATATGATATTTATTTGATGCAGGTCAAACTTGCACTTGAAATGAGGCATTTAGGTGTAGTTGGAATTGATCTCTCTGGAAATCCAAAAACTGGTGAATGGTAAATCAATCTGATCTAGTACTAAACTGTATTCAATTGCATTTTATATTTATATTTTGAAAATTGATGCTTATGCACAATATTGTTTGTAGGACTACATATTTACCAGCACTGAAATTCGCTCGAGAACAAGGTCTTTCTGTAACACTTCATTGTGGAGAGGTGCGTTATTCTTTACAACTTACCTGTTATTTCAGTTTTACTGACTGGTTTATTGTTCCGGCTTCGTGTTTTTAGATACGTAATAAATCGAAGGAGATAAAAAATATGCTTGAATTTCATCCCCAAAGGATTGGACATGCTTGTTTCTTTGAGGATGAGCATTGGAGAAAGTTGAAATCTTCTAAAATTCCGGTTAGACTTTTGCAAATCCCTTTCATGAATTTAAGTAAGGTATTGGATGTAAATCATAACTTGTGAGGAAATGTGATAAAGGAGATTCAAATAAAAGGTTATGTGTACACTTGAAATATTTTCTGTGAAATTTAAAGTGAATTTTATTTTTTATAGACAAATGTTAGTATATTAGTTGTTGTGTTAGTATTTTCTCGTTCACAAGAGTTTGAACCTCGGTACTTTAACTCTGATCATTGCTAAGTTTGAGTTTTAATGGAGCGTTATACAATTTATAGCCGGCTGACTTACATGTTATTTTGTTTCATCTTCACTATTTTCAGGTTGAAATTTGTTTGACATCAAACATTAGGACATTCTCTGTAGCATCTATAGAAGTTCACCATTTTGGTAGGTGTTTTTGCTTATGGTTGGAGTTTTGATGATCATGAATATAGAATCAATGAAAGCACTGTTTGTTTAGCTGCACAAAACATGTTGTAGGCTTTAAAATGATTATAGGTTGTGGACAGTATTTTTTTAAGTCATTTCATATAGTTGTAAATAGACTTTTACCACCAACATATATTGAGCCTAGCAGAAGGGGTGAGACTCCCATAACATGATAAACTAAAGTTCAAATGTTGGTTAAGAGAATGACGCGTCTCATAGAATTACTTCTATTATAAAAAATCTATGATAAAATACTAAAAAATTAGACTTTTACTAACACAATATTGTTCTTGCTGATGCAGCTTGTTTGTATGAAGCAAAACACCCTTTAGTCCTATGTACTGATGACACAGGTGTATTCTCAACAAGGCTCTCCAAGGAATACAAACTTGCTGCAGAGTCATTTGGTAGATTTTCTTTTTACTCTTGGGGCTAGTTAAATCAAGCTAATTGAATAAGTTCTATTAAATGCATGTGTTTGTTCCTTTTCTCTATAGAGCTTGGAAGGTGGGAAATGCTTGAACTATCAAGAAATGCTGTGGAATATATATTTGCAGATAATGGAGTGAAGAATTATTTAAGAATTTTTTTTAATTCAGTAGCAAACGATATGGAAGTATAAGTAGAATTCCATCTAAGAAAATATTTTTGTTTAGTTCATATTGATGACTATATGTCAAGTATTACAATAATGGATGACTGGACACAATTATTATAGCTTTATTTTTAATGGAAAATATTAGTAATTAATGTTAGTGGGAGAAGTCGAACTCAGATTCCTGAATTTCTCCAACCTTTGCAGACATCAAATACAACTCTTGACACGAGTGGAAGGGAAAAAAAAATCAATATTAAATGTTGTGTATGATTTTGTATATTTACCATAAAAAGGGTCAGCTATTTATATTAACACCCCCAATTTTTCTAACAAATCCCGATTTTCAATAAGAAGGTCCACACTTTTTTGTACTTATTTATCCTTCCAGAAGTCTATTTAGAACAAATTTAAGTGGTACAGAATTTATATTCATACTAGAGTTCTTCAACGTATAATTTTGTACTAATAGAGAGTCAATTCGTGCATACATCGGTGGTGGTTTTCTCAATGGTTGGACATTTTTGTTTTGCTCTTAGTCCAGGTCTGTATTTGATTAATTCCTTGGCTAACATTGTAGTTTGTACCCACAAACAAAAAATTTGGCAATATATGCATGGGTTACACGTGCTGGTAGGTACCTAGCTACTTCAATATTAGTGAAAGAATCACTCTTCCATGTTCCATCCCTTTCAATAGGGAAAGAGCCAATATTCTTCGACAAATATCTAGCATAAGGACGCTATTTCCCCTACTCTCACTACTAAAAATCTATTATTTAAAAAAAAAACATTTGTTCCACATGCAGCTGCACTCTCTTTGGAAATCATCGTGTCCTCTGTTCTTACTTCTTACCTATTTGATATGTTTGTGCATGTGTTCTATATTTTGTGTTTATTTTGTTTTAATTTGATGGGTTATTTGGAAAAGGTATACAACTTGATCCTTCGATAAAATCTGGGTTAGTTGCCTGCCTATTGATTTTGTTATGTTGATGGGTAATGTTCTTATTTTATATGTTGACTGTGATTTTATGTGGACTTTAATTTTATTTTATTTTTGACATGTGGAATTTAATATGTAATGGTGTAAAATTATAAATATTGTCAAAATTTTGTTTATTATTATATTATATTATATATTATACAAATGTTGATATTGTTTGGTTAAACATGTTCGAACTGAGTTGGAAACTAAGACATCGATGTATCAATTAATTATAGTGGTATTTGTTATTTTATAAGATCAAAATAAAAATTAAAAAATATATATTTAATTAAAAGCAATACTCCTAATCACAGTTGATCCTTTGAACTTTATACGGATAAGCACATGCTTCAATGACCGGTTTGATTCTGATTACCATAGTCATCTTAAATATTTTAAAAATTATGTTTTAATTTTAAAAATTAGACTCCTAATATAAAAAAAATAAAATTTTAATAATTAAAAAAATGGTGAAATAAATTTTAGTTCCTATAAAATTTCAAAATTTAATTTTAATCTTTATAAAAAAAATTTCAACTTTTTAGTTTCTAATTTTTTTTATTAACTTTCAATTCTAAAATTTTTTTTATAAAAAAATAATATTTTTAATATTTATAAAATAAAAATTAGAAGTGAATAAACTTTTTTAGGGACTAAACTAATTTTGTAAGAATTGAAAATATACATATAAAAAATTCACACCTATTTTATTATATTACAAAAAATAAATTTTTTTTAGAACCTTTCCCAATTAAGACATGTGCTGTTGTGGTGCTTGTAGAGCCGTAACAGCGGGCCCGGACCTGGGCCCTCCTGATTACCTTGTACTTATCTAACTATATGCTTTTCTTATATCACTTTGCTCACAACAAAAATTATTTAAGTTGCAAATAGAGTAAAAATACTTCAGTTTTAGTTGAATAATAATTAGGTTACGAATAAATGAATAATTAAGTCATGGAAAATCGACTATTAGTTAATGGCTGAATGTGGAGAACAACCAAAATGACTATAACAACGAGTAACTAAGATAAAGGACCATATAACCACTTACTTAAGTATTTGTATTAGATATAATATTAATTATACTAATTAGTTAGATTAGTTAATTGTTATCATTGGTTATATAAGTTTTATTGTACTTATTCATCTAATCATAATTTAATAACGACTCCCTGATAATTCTATCATTAGCCAAAATATATATATATATATATATATATATATATATATATATATATATATATATTTCTCTCATATATGAGTTTTATTAAGAATTGTAATGTAGTAACAGAGATATAATTATTTTGTACATTCAGTTAGAAAAATTTTATTTCCTATTTTTTTTATTGGATTCTTGAGATTTCCATCAAATTAAAAGATAGATGGTTATAGAGAGAAAAATGAAGATGCAAATATTGTTGCATTGATGAGCAATTAGGGATGTGGAAAGTATTGTTACATTGATGGCCACTTAAGTGCCAGAAGCAATATGCCACAAACAGTTAAGTTTTGCCCTCAACTCAATTAATTGGGTGAAATTTTAATTGACTAAGTTTAGAACGTGCATCAAAACTCATTTCCTTATAAATAGGGTTACGTAGAACGTTGTTATCTGATATGAAAGTTAATATCTTAGTCTACAAGACAATTTTAGATTATAACTCAGTCAATAAAAAAGTTATCTATATTATTGGGTTAAAGTGTGAATGATTAAGTATCACATTGACTAATAATGAACTAAACATTGAATATATAAAAGAGGTAATTCATATATCTAATGTCTTAAAGTTTTAGGTGAAGATGTGTTCAAATATAAGTGGTTAAGTCTAATATTAACTAAAAATTAACTAAATTTTGAATATATAAGAGTAGTGATATATATACTTAATGCCTTGATTTTTGGTGGAGATATGATTCAAATTTTTTTGTGGTTTTATAACATTTGACCCGTTATTTCACCTATGTCTCTGGACTCCCCAACTTATATTAGTATAGTTATTCATGATCTTATATGATCTAATATGCGAACATGTCAAACAAAGTTATGTGTATGTTTTTAGTTAGTTTAACTTTATAAATATCATCATAAATATTATGCTATACTAAATATTATCAAACAAGTTTTTACTTATTTTTATTGTTTTTTTATTATCATTTTCCCTTTATTTTTATGCAATTTTAGATTGTAGTTCAACTTTCAACATTAAAATGCTATGTGGAATAAGTAATATAGGAATCTCCAAGTCCACGACTAAGAAACAAAATATTTTTCTCAACATAAAGCTGTAATAAAAAAGATGACTGTCATAAGTGTATATCATCAACTAAGGAGATCTATGCACATATTTTTTTGAAAAACTTTCAATAAAAAAATAAAATTTGAAAAAAAACTATTCATTGAGTTGAGATTTGAGTTCGTTTCGAAACCTTTATTTCAAGAATATCTATAGTACAAGTGAGTTGATAACTATTCAATTTTGGAGGATGCTCATTCAACTCAAAAAAATACAATATTTGTCATATTCTGCAATTCAATAGTGTTTTTAGAATGAAAAAATACCATCGCAATTTCAATTTGATAAATATTTTTTACACATGTGACTAAATGATTGAGGTTGGATAAAAAATAACCTAAATTTTTTAGTGAATGGGTGAGTGAAGTGTTTCTAACCTGGGCCAAACTGCCTAACCTAATGGGCGGGCCTTTAGAATGGATCCCAAACTATTTATGGTCGAAATAAATTCAAAGGGTATATCTATTAACACCCCGCATTTTTATTACTACAGACATTTTTTTTTTCTTCTAAATTTCTTGTTAGATGTTTATTTTGCAGTACCAAAATAACAATATTGGTAATCACTTTTTTTATGAATATTAATTTATTCTTTTTAAGAGAATACTAAAAATAAATTATTGATTCTGCAGAATAATTTAATATGTTATTTGATTTTAAGTTTCTAACTAATAAAAGCTTTTTTTTATATAAGAACAAAAGTTGTTTTATAAATAAATGTTACAAAATAATGAAAAATTGTACATATTAAGCTCAACGTGCGCATTTCGTTGCATCAAAATAATAGATAGCTATTCTGGTCAAACTTTCAAGAATAGAATGAATTGACTTTATATATAATTAATTAATTAAATTATATATACAGTCTATAAGAACAAGTATTACAACGGAGCATTAAATTAAAATATAAAAAAATAAAAACTTAAAATATGGTAAAAACAACCTGTTATCCTTGTCACAAATACCTTGAGAAAAAAAATAACGCGTGCTACTTTTTACTAACCAGCTAAGGTTAACTATGTTAAAAGAATTCCATTTGATACCCAAAACTAAAATAAGTAATTACAAGATCCTTTCAAACACATATAAAATTGTTTTTCAACGTCTTTCAGTTAAACACTTTCAAATTGTTTAATTAATAACAACATTGTATCATTCTTGTTTCCTCTTTTTGCAAATTCATTCTGATTCTGAATTTTTGTGTCTGTGATTAATTATTAATCACATTATCACAGATACTAATTAACATTTGTGCTGATTAATTAAAGTCCTAGACAAACATTAAGGTTTGTTTTGTGTGAGAACATGAGTTGTTTTCCGTGCTGCAAATCTGAAGTTGAAACAACTTCTTATACATCATGTTCCAGGAAAATTTCAAAAGGAAGAAGAACATTCAAATCATTAGCAGCTGCTATGTCACTCAAATCAGGTGTGTGTGTTATGTTTCATTTTAGATATATAGATACACAATATTAATAGTCTTTTTTAATTCTATCAAACTGGTAGTATTTGTTAATTACATGTGCATACAAAAAATAAATAAAAACTGTTACATGATAATTCCTTCCTCATTATACATTTTATATAAACAAATTCACTTTTGTTCTATGGTTTAAGAATTTTGTCTTGCCGTTAAATTTTATTAAGAGATTATTTTTATTTTTATTTAATTGATTCTACCTAGTGGGAGACTCGTGCACTAGGCCGCGCTTTTTCAGCCGTTTAATTTATTTTTTTTTAATTTTTTTTTATCTATGTTTAAGAATTTAGAGTTCTGAAAATCAAGTACACAAAAAGATGGTATAAAAATTGAAATGTGGATTAATATATAATTTGTTTAAATGTATGTGGTGTTAATTAAATTGCAGGTAGCAGCAGACATAGACAAATAACAGCAGAGATACTAAAATATGGAACTGCGAAAAATGATGTTAAAATATTCACATATGAAGAAGTAGCTGATGCAACAAAGAATTTCAGTTCTGATTGTCTTGTTGGAGAAGGTGGATTTGGGAATGTTTATAAAGGACAGATAAAGAGCATTGATCAAGTTTGTTTCTCTCTCTCTTCTTATACTAATATGTTTTGATTTTTTTGTAAGTTATTTATGAAAGTCTCATGTTAAATATTTGGTTCTCAGACTGTAGCTGTGAAGAAACTGAACAGGGATGGGAATCAAGGAACAAGAGAATTTTTTGCTGAGGTTTTAATGTTAAGCATGGTGAATCATCCAAATCTTGTGAAGCTTGTTGGTTATTGTGCTGAAGATGATCAAAGGATTTTGGTTTATGAGTACATGGCCAATGGAAGCTTGGAAAATCACCTTCTAGGTAACTAGTAGTAGTTGTAGCCAAAAGAAAATTTGATCCTAGACTTGTTTTTCATTGGTCAAATAGCAAGTGACACTATATTGTTGTAGTATAGCGGAATTTGAACAAAATGTTATTTTTCGCTATTGACAAAATTGTTTTTTATTTTCACTAAAAAGAATCTATAGCATGCACTAAAACTGAGACAAGAGTTTGTTTGTTTCAGAAATAGGTAATGATAAGGAACCATTGGATTGGGAAACAAGGATGAAAATAGCTGGTGGAGCAGCTAGAGGACTTGAATATCTGCATAATTCTGCAGATCCACCAGTGATTTTTCGCGATTTTAAATCGTCTAATATACTATTAGATGAAGATTTCAATCAAAAGCTTTCTGATTTTGGTCTTGCTAAGATTGCTCCAAGAGAGGGTGAGAACTTGGTCTCAACAAGGGTGATGGGGACTTATGGCTACTGTGCACCTGAGTATGCTGCTACTGGCCAGTTATCCTCAAAGTCAGATATTTATAGTTTTGGGGTTGTGTTTTTGGAAATAATCTCTGGTAGGAGAGTTATTGACCCTACAAGAACTACTGAAGATCAAAATTTGATTGATTGGGTATGTCACATTATATCCTTTACTTTTTACTCATTAATAAGCATTTTGCTCTATAAAACACCAAACGTGACACTGACACGTAGACACTAATAATAATTTAAGAAAATGAAAGTTAAAGAATGTAACCATATGTGTTAGTGTTAGACACGAGACACACATTCCATCTATGGTATGAGTGCTACATAGATTTTTATGTTTACTTCTTAAAATTAAGTTTATGTTGATTGAGGAGCATTAATATTAAGAGAAATACTTGTAATACTAATGCATTCTTTTTTATCACACTTTTTATCATTGAGTGAAATCCATGTGAATTCTACCATATAGGAAGTGGATACTATCATACTACTAAGTAAGAATTGAGATTCAAAATTATTTAGTGTTATATATATAGTCTAAGAACATGGTTGTCCTTGTTTATGATTTGGCAGGCACAACCTTTGTTTAAGGACAGAAACAAGTTCACTCTAATGGCAGATCCTTTGCTTAAAGGTAAGTTCCCTGTGAAGGGACTATTTCAAGCCTTTGCAGTGGCAGCAATGTGTCTAACAGAGGAAGCCGAAACACGGCCTTCCATGGAAGACGTTGTAACAGCTCTTACACATCTAGCAGTACACAGAACTGAAGAAAAAGACATAGCTGATGAATCTCGATTAACTGCTGGTCATGTTGAATCTTTTAGAGCTACAAATTCAATTGGATCTGAAAGGGCATAGTAGCTACAATTTGGTCAACACATACTAGGATTCACTGACAAATTTGAAGAGCACTCATAAAAACAATTTGTAGTACAAAGAAAAAAATGTGCTTAGGGTGTAATTCTGTTTGTGTAAAATGTCCTACTGTTTAATGTTAGGCTGTAGTGATTTCCTTTTGGGATTGGAATCAGGATCCCTTTGATTCATCTTTCTTTCTTTTCTTTTTTTTTCAAAAGAAAGTTTCACCTGAGTTTCTGTTTCTGTTGCTATTTCATCATTGGACATCTAACACTGATGTCCAAAGAATATATATGTATATTTTCAAATTCCAATTACAAATACATTGTTATTGTTATTTGATAAATAAATGTACATTGTTTCATATTTAACAAAGCTGACTTGTAAGATGATTGATTCTCATTATTTTTATAAATTGCTTCCTGGCCCTATTTCTAGTTAATATGAAACTAACCAAGAGGTTGAGGTCAACTCGTTAATGTGCTTTAGTGAATGACAAATAGTTCGAGAGAGAACCCAAATTCGAACCCTAGTTGAAACAATTATTGACCAAACTTTATTTACTTTCCGATCGAATTTCAGATTACTAGGACTAGTTTTCCTGAAGGTTTAAGACCCAAAAAAAATGTCAATTGAATTTTTCCCAATACATTTATGATATGATGCCAATTGCCATTAGTCTATTATCAAATCCTTAGAACATATAGATGCAACAATATTTCCAACAAGTTGCTTTGATTTAACATTTTGCTTACTCGAGCTGTAGAACACTGAAGGCACATAAAAATTGAAATACATGATCTGAAAGTGAAAATGAAAAACATTATGAACCCAAAATTAAAACAAAAGAGTTGCCTAAGTTTGGCAACACAATGTGAAAATTAAAATGAATATGCTGCAAGCCTTGAAGTTTTGGTCCCTCAAGAAACTTAAAAAGAGATTCACTTAGAGCTGAAAGTTGTTGATATCACTCTTGAGGATCCTATAGCTGTAACCAGGAATTCTGTCTAGTTGATTGGTTTCAGCAGCTACATCTGTAACAGAACAGATTTTGCCGAGGAACCTACTTGTTGTGCCGGTACCTCTTTGCTTCCTTCTCTTCCAGTTTGTTGGCAAGAACCACAAACTAGGCCTTGACATGATGGAATAGCTTCTTCTAGAAACCATGTCCATGTCCACAAGGTGTTGCTGAGGTTTCTGTATTGTTGTTCCTCTTCTTTCTAACTCAAACTTAGTGAAATATTCAATTTCCTTCCTAACTAAAGATCCAATAGTGCCCCTTGTGCCTATAGCAACAGGTGCAGCCATTTCACATGGATTTGTGCCAATGAATTATGTGGCACTACACTTTATAGGGAATGAGGCTTCTAGTTGAAGAAAGTTGGGTCATGGTTCTTAATTATCAATTAGGAGGAGCATCTATTGTTTAAACTTTATCAAACAGTGAATGCTTTATGAAAAGCAAATGCATGGAATTTCCCATTATTGAAACTTTAATAAGTTGAAATGAGTTGGTTTTATGCACATCATAATACTTTACACTTTTTGACACCATGTTTGTTGGTATTTTTTTTGGAAACTATATTAAACATAGAATGTATATGTTATTATCTCTTAGATATTCTATTTAACGGTAAGTAATATATTTTGAAGGAAAATTTTAATATGAATTATATTTAAAAAAATGTCTAAAACTATAACGATCTCAGATATTAAGCTATTGATGCATTTTGATTAGCATATGTGTAGCAATGAATGATCAAAAGTTTCTTAAAAATGCAAATTTGAAATTAGACTGGCGCTCAATGGTTTATACTTTCTTTTTTATGTCATGTCAAAGTTATTCTCCGCCAGTCATGCCTTTGGCTATGGGAAAGAGTCAGAGATGTGTCTTTCTTTGTCACAAGGTGTGCTTTTTGTCCTTCTCAAATTATTATTATCTTAGTATTGTTTTGTTTCTTTTTTTTGAAGAAAAATGATGCATAATAAATACACCAACTTTGTGCACAACCAGGTGACTGCAATCATATTCAATCAAATGGTAATTCAATAGTCATTGGTAATCTAATTCCAATAGTCATTTGATTTTAAAAGTTGTTAGAGCACATGAGAGAAAAGGAATTAGGAAAATGTAAAATATCCATGTTACTTGTATTTTAAATACAAAAGCACTTTTATGTTATAAATATTTAATTAAACTGTTTATTTAAACATAAATGTCCAGTGGTATTATTGTGTAATTGTACACCTAATACATTTATACAATACCTTTGCGAACAACCTTTTTTTACTCAACATTTATGAACACCTTATTGTTCAATTATTTGGTGAAATTCTTTAAAAAAAAAAACTTGAATTATAACTACCATTTATTTTAGTCATTTATTGAAATATTTATAAATAAGTAACACTAGTTCATGTGATGAAACATACCTGTTTGCAAATCTACCATGAATGCCCATTAATAATGTACATAATCTCCAAAGTCTTTTTTTTTTTATTTGCTTAAAGGGATTTAAGCATTTATACCCCGAAAAAATATGAATATTCTAAAAAACTTCCCACAATGCATGGACAAATTCATTAGTAGAGTAACCTAACCCCTCTTACTTTAGATATCTTTGAGTGAACAGGGACATTACAAATTCTTGCATCTTCGTCTTGTTGATGCAACTTGCATTGAATATTGCAAGAAAGAAAGAACCTTGGTCAATTTTATGAATCGCGTGGACTTTTACTCTTGAAATAAGTTAAAAGATTCTCTATATTTTTCATTTTATCCAACTTTTTTATTATTAAAGTTTTTGGTTTATTAATATATATTTTGAAAAATTGTGACATTTTGTATAATTGGACTTATATACACCTAAACGAATAAATAGATTTTTACTATTAGCCAATATGTAAGAAAGCTAAACTTCCAACAAAAGATATCATAGAGGATGCAACTAGACTAAAATAAATAATTTAGATATTTAAGTTAGCCGTAGAATTTATATTAGTAGAACTTTTATTTTAATTGTGTAAATGAACTAAAATAAATAATTTAGATATCTAAGTCTAATTGAATGTTTTATCAACATATAACTCTTTTTAATGTCATTTATTTGGATTTAATATGATTGTCTCGCTAAAAAGTAGTTTTTGGCCAATAAATATATCTAAAATAGTCTTGTTTTATGTACAAGTTTATTTTTTTAATGTTACATCAATAAATTCTATCATATCCCATTTGATCTTAATAAAAATAAGTTATATATGATATAAAACTTACCTCACTCCTGCATTATAATATTGACCATAAAATTCACTTTATATTTAGACAATATATATCAACAAGTGAAAGTGTTAGTTTTCTAAGGTGAAAGTTAAAACACCAACAAGAAATAAACATATAATATAAAAATCAAAAAAATATATTTTTATATGGTGTTAGATTTTTAGTTTTGTGTCTTAAATTCTTTTATTTTATTTTGTTAACTCGGAGAAAAATCACTTCCCTCCATTCAAAGGCTAAAATCGTAATTTAACATAATATATTATAAAAAAAAATGTGGCAACAAATTTGACATTTCTGAGCCTACGAATGAAAAAGAAAAATGTGGCAAGAAATATTAAATCCGTCTGTCAAAATAAAAACTTATATCAATCCATTCGTAAAAAAAGAAAAATATTATTATTTAAAACCCAAAAGAAAACCCCAATCTTCGAAAGAAAAAAATAAAAAATAGAAGAGAGAGAAAAGAAAAACCTAAGTTTTGGAAGCGAATTGTAAGAAATGCTATAACAATGGTGATGTTCAGGTCTCTGAAATCAATAGTGAGCAACACAAACACCATAGCTAAAACCTTCCTCACTCCATCAACAACATCAACAATCACCACTTCTACTTTCTTCCCCTTTTCTCCATTATTACACAACGCGCTTTTTCGCTTTCCTTCTCAACATAACGGCCCTCTCTTTCTCGCTTCACCGCCGTGGAAGCTCTCTCAATCTGCTACTCCTCTTTATCTTCACCCAAACGCCGTCGTTTTTCGCAAAGTCAAAGCTATTAATCTCAATTTGCTTCGGATCACAACCACTCCTTTACCATTCCACCGTCGTGTAGATTCCAATTCCAACTCCAATTCTAACCATTCACCCCAACACACACTTCTACACACTTTCCTCAATGCGCCAAATCTCATTTCGTTTACTCGATTGATTTCGGGTCCTTTTCTTGGATGGTAGCTTCTTTGCAAATTTTGATTGGAATAATTTAAAAATGTATTTTTTTTAATGTTTTAATTTGATTGAATTTTTTGGACAGGATGATTGTGAATGATATGTATACTTCGGCAATGGTGGGGTTGGCTATCTCTGGAGGGAGTGATTGGGTATAAAAAAAAACGATTTTTTATTTATTTATTTTGAGATATTTAAAACTTATGATGCACTGTATGTTGAAATGATATGCTAAACTTTTTCGAATTTTATGTGTTTATGTAATTGTAGCTGGATGGGTATGTGGCTAGGAAGATGAAGATTGATTCTGTAGTTGGTTCCTACCTTGATCCCCTTGCTGATAAGGTATGAATGAATTATTGTTTGGCCTTCTAAGAACAGGTTAATATCTGTGTTGTATTGTGTTTGATCGTATGTTTTGAACCCATGATATAGGTTCTTATTGGTTGTGTTGCTGTTGCGATGGTTCATAAAGATCTACTGCATCGTAAGTAGTGCTTCAGTCTGGTAGATGGTAGCTTTATTTGTGTTTTTTGTGGTTTGTTTAAATGAATAGAAAGTGTTTTCTGTAATGTGTGATTGAAAACCAAGTTGTGCAATATGTTTTCTCTTTGGCAAATATATTCAATTATTCGTGGATATGCTAATTCAGCGAACATTTGCCTATATTTTTTCATAGTTTTGGGCTTAATGAGTCCAGTAGCAGAAAGGGAACGGTGTAGTTAGTATTTGTATCCATATAATGGTTTCATTGTATACCATTTAAATTCCACAACGCAGATATTTCTTTGTATTCCATCTATGTACTGCAAAGCTAAACATGTTGGTTTGTCACTTTGAAGCTGGACTTGTTGGGCTTGTTGTGTTCCGCGATGCCTTCCTTGTCGGCGGTGCAGTATTTCAAAGAGCTAGTAGCTTGGGTTGGAAGGTATGAAATAAGAACGTGTTTCTCGAATTGTATTTTCCTTTCTGCTTCAGAAATTACAGAGATGAAGATGTAACCTTGATTATGTATGGTTAACTCAGTGGAAAAGCTGGTTTGAATTTTTTAACCTTGATGGGACGTGTCGACAAAAGGTTGAGCCACTCTTTATAAGCAAGGTAAGACATTATAGGTGTTTGAATTTTTTCTTAAGAGAAGGGCCCTGGACATTTAGGTTTGGAGTAGTTTTCTGTAAAGTATTGTATCACCTCCTTCTCATGTTTCTATTGTTGAGGAAATTTTAGGAATATGACTGAAATGTGCATACACAGAACCTTTGCAGTCTCTTATAAATGTTATAGGATAGTTATCTAGTTTTCTACTTTTATTTTTCTTCTGAATTTGTGAATCTTTACCCTTCCATCATGAATACAACTATCCCATCTTTTTAACAGTTTGGGGACATGACTAGGGTGTAGACATGTGAGGCCTCAGATTATACAATTACCATCCTTTAACTTCTTACCCCTCCAGCAACACACACAAAAACACTTTCTTCTCATAAATTAAAAAGAAGCATGTGTGTATACAATGATGTACAAACAGGTACTAGATTTCCTTTCTGTTTATCCCACTTTATGAGTACCAATTTTGACAGGTCAATACGGTGTTCCAGTTAGTGTTAGTTGCTGCAGCTCTTCTTCAACCTGATTTTGGAACCCCAGAAACTCAATCATACATTACTTATCTGAGGTAAATTTGTTTTTCTGAGCTGAATTTGGATAGAAAATTGGTTGCCCTTACGCGACAATTTCCCCATTTTCTGGTACAGCTGGTTAGTGGCTTCAACAACAGTGGCATCTAGTGCGGCATATGGTGTACAATATATGAGATCTCCAGTTGTATTAAAGTCAGCCTAGTTGAAGTTTAGTTGATTCAAGTAACAAGGAACTTGCTGAAGTGCTGATTTGAGCAGTGCTTTAGCAGGCAAATAAATGAATAATTATCAGCTTATTTAATTACACAAAAAAAATAGTTGCAGTACCAGAAAAAAGATAGAAGAAAAAGTTACATTTGTAGACTTGTTCAGTCAAATTTAATAGTTTCGTTTTACTTGTGATGCGCATCTAAGGATGTTTCAAAATTAATAGTAAAATGTCTACGCGACTAATACGTTCAAGTAGAGAGATATCGAACTCAATGGATTAATGGACCGTTTAGATAAATAACATAAAAGTATTTATAAGATCTGATTTACTTCTCCCTTTGAGTGTGATTGCAACATTTTAGATCTTATTTGACAAATGGGCTTTTGGACCTGGTCTCTCACACAAACTGAATAAATTTTCCAAATAAGCACTTACAAAAATATATTCAAAAAATTTATCAATAGTTTATTCTTTACTTTCTTGAAACTTATATTCAAAAAATTTATCAATAGTTTATTCTTTACTTTCTTGAAACTTATATGGGTTTTTTGCAATGATGAATGTTTGTAATTAGTATTGTCAGTATTTTTTTGAGGATGAAGATCAAACCTGCAACTTCCTTGTAACTTCATTCTCTAACATAATTTAATTTATATAAAGTCAGTGTAAAACTTTTTGCATTATTAGTTCATAAAAATTAAACTCAATTAACATTTTCAAAATTATAAAGAACTTTTTAAGTGAAAATTATAAATTATTTTACTATAATTGAAAAAGGCTATGTGAATTAGATAGAAACTAAACTAAATGATATAGTCTCATTAGACTATATATAATCCGTAGAACACAAACCCAAACGGTATTGATGCTATCACATTAGCATTCAAATGTTAGATAAACGAGAGAACTTTTTCCATGTTGAAGCCATAATATAATCAGCCAAATAAGCCTTGCACTAATTATGTTATTACACATGAACTCCATGCTTAGCTAATATTCTGTAATAATCAAGCTTTTAATTTTATGTTGCCCTCACTACCTGATTGCAGATGAGACCACAAACATTTCGAAAATTGGTACATCTTAAGATGAGAATCTGTTATGTTATTTCTTGTAACATTTTTTTCATTTCTATGTGCAGAAAGAAGATATACAAATCACGATAGATCATAGATTCATAATACACAACTTGTCAGCCTAGTGGTGCAAGTAATTTTAATCAGATGGTGCAGAATCACCTCATGTTGTTACATTGCACTTGCTTTTTTGAAGGAAGCCTGGTGACTCAATTCCTCACACAATTATCCTTTAAAACCAAAATTGTTTAAATGAATGTTCTTCCATGTGTTCTAAATAAGCTCTTAGAAGCCGAACTAACCTTCCCTTTGACTAAGCTCATAATCACTTATATGAGAATTGATTTTTCTTGTTGCAAATAGATATTCGTGGAACTAGTTTAAGAAAACCAATTCAAGTTCGGGAACTATTTTAAATAGGTTAGAACAAGTGAAACTTTTGAAACGACGAGTTCCCTATTTGATTCGGTATATTTTAGTTTTTTGAACATGCCAAGACAAGAGTTGAAGATGTTATTAACATTTAACACATCTATATACTAGTTATTATTTACTATGAGAATGTTTACAGTTGCATTACAATGCAGAGACATACAATATGAATTCGTCAACACATACCTATAACCTCGACCAAGAGACATTGTGATCATGAGCTTACAACAGCATGCAATGAAGATATTGTCTAAGTTATTCAAAGAGTTATATGCATAATTTCAATAGAATGGAACACGCAAATGAGTCAATTGCTAGATTCGAAAGACAATAAAGAATAATTTAAAAGTGGAAATAAAAAAAGAGCAAAAATGACAAGGCATGTTCAATAACGATTATCATTTTCATCAAACTATGAAGGAAGAACGGCAGAACAATAAACAAAAAATTGAGTTATAGTAATTTACAGGTCTGCAAGAGCTCCCATGCAGGTTATCATTTTCCTCTAAACCAGAAAAAAGAAAATTGAGATAATGCAATCGAAAGAGGTCAATCAAATGAGAATAATTAAGAATTCTATCAGCGTAACCATTTCAGATACATTTTATTACCCAAACAAATAATGTTTTGGCAAACATACAAAACTAACTTGTCAAATCACCAGTTAACAATGGATTGAGCAAAACACCAAGGCGTCAGAGGAAATGGCAAAACAAAAGAAAGCCATTTCTAAGCTGATGTTCCTGAGAAAAGCCACCAATTGACCAAAAAATAACACAGCCAGACAACACTCTTCATTCCTTAGCCAACCCTTCTTCAATTTCACTCCACTTGTCACTGTTTTCAGCAAACTTCCCCTTGATTTCCTCAATAAGCTCTTTAGCATCATCAACCTTCGAAACACCAACAAGCCCATTCACAAGCTTTTTCATCGAAGTAAAATTCGGAACCCAACCTTTCCCAATACTCTCCTTAGCAATCTCCAAAGCAGACTCAAACTCCCCACCTTCACACAAGAAGTGAACCAGGGTAAAATAACAGCCAGCGTCAACCTTAAAACCTCTTAACTTCATATCATTAAACAACCTCTTAGCCTCGTCAAGGTTCCCTTCCCTACAAAACCCACCAATCAAATGATAATAACTAACCGAATTTGGCTTCCTCCCTCTCGAAATCATCCCTTGAAACAAAGCCTTAGCCTCAGAAGACCTCTTCAACTTACACAAACTTTCAATCCTAACATTATAAGTACTAAGAGTAGGATACAACCCATACCTTTTTTCCATCAAAGTCATCAACTTTCCAACTTCCTCAAACTTCTCCTCATTATAAAACCCACCAATCGAATTATTAAAAGTAGTAACATTAGGTTTAACAGAATTCCTATCCATTTCATCTAAAATAGAGAAAACAGAACTAGTTGAACCCGATTCAGCAAAAGACTTAATAACCAAATTATAAGTATCAACATCAGGTTGAATCGAATGAATTTTAGGGAATTGAAGGTAAATTCGCGTTACCTCTTTGTGATTCTTTGCGACGAGCGAAGCGAAAATCAACGCGTTGAGCGATTTAACAGATGGAACAATGTTGAGATTTTCACGCATGTGATCGAAAGTGTTGATAGCTTGATGAAGCATGTTGGCTTGACCGTAGAGAACGATAGCGTGAGAAATGAAACGTTCGTTGTGAAGGTCGGGTCGGGTTTGGAGAAGCTCGTCGAGGAATTGACGGACGGCATCGAAGTTTTTAGCGGCGGTGAGTTTGTTGACGGCGCGTGAGAAAGCGAGGCGGTCGAGGTGTGATTCAGGGGAGAGTGAGGCGGCGCGGCAGATTTCAACGATGGTTTCTGGATTGGTTTCGGATTTGAGGAGACGGAGTGCGGTTCTTGATTTTTGCTTTGAAGTTAGTGGTGTTGAGGAGTTTGGAGAGAGGATTGTTGAGTAGTGACGGATCGCATGGCGAAGACGATACGCCATTGGTGAAGTTAAAGGTGGTAGTGATTCGCTAGGGTTTTTCAGTGGAAAAAAATGAAGACGAAAGAGGTTTTTACAGAAACTAAGAGAGTGTGCTGTGTAAATGAAAATACGAACATGACGATCTTTAAAACGCTGCGTTTTATTTAAAATGTATGTGGGGAAACAAAAACAATGAACCTGACGTGAATCGAACACGCAACCTTCTGATCTGGAGTCAGACGCGCTACCATTGCGCCACAGATCCATATGTTTGATTGTTTGATAAAAACGTATATAGACTAAATTCAATTATATTTAGTAATTTTTTTGTTTTATTTATTTTTCGATTGGGAATTAGAATTTTAAAGTAAGTTTAGTCGTTAGGGAAAGAAAAAAAATCGTCTTGAAACTTTATTATATGTAAAATGGTAGGTTGATTACATTCTTTTTTTTTTTTTTTCCAAAACTTCGTATGAGTATTTAAATAGTTTTAAATTAGTGGAGTAGTAGATAATGGATGGAATAAATCACTCATTTGAATATATTTTTTGACTGACTTCAATCCTAGAGAGAAAAAATAATCTTCAGTAAATGCAGCATTCTTCGACCAAAATAATAAAATGGGCATTGGTCTTCCTAAAAAACATGGGATAGGTTTTTTTTTCAATTGTCAAAACTGTTTGGTAAGATGACATGATGATGGTGTATGAAGGGGAATCCATGAAATTAATGAATGCAAGAAATGACATAGGGTAGGTCAATTTTTAGTTACCTCATGTCGTTGCATATTGATGATCATTTGACGAGAGAGCTTAGTATGAGAATGTTAGATTTGAGATTGGTTCAAAACTTCTAATTGATGGAATGATTGCACATGGTTCATATTTTAGTCAAAATATTTGAACTCTAAAGTGAAATTTACAAAATACATTTAACTTTTTGTTAATATTTAAGAATGGATGGAGTATTTCTTTAATTATTTTTACTCACAACGACCTACTAGTATTAATAATGGTTGAACTCCACCCTAAGTACACAAATTGAATATAAATAGTATACAATCAATGCATGCAGTCTTATAATCAAGACTTCAGTGGTTGTCTTAACTGGTTTTGGTGAGACCGTTTCACTGATTCCATTCACTCCCACAATCCACTTGTCTACTCTTTGTGTGCTGCTTACTCTCTCATCTCCTTCATCATTCTTGTCGCTTCCCTTTCTCTCTTTCATTTCATTCATTAATGTTATGTTTGGTTTAGATGAAAGTGAAAAGAAATAAAGAGAGAGAGAAGAGATAGATAGTAGAAACTTCTGTTTTTCATCTTTTCGAGCCATCAATAAAATAAAAGGAAAGAAATATTTCGTTGGGTCCCACCAAAAGATTATTTCTTTGCTAGAAAGAAAGTGGTAAAGACACCACTATTTTGATGAAAAAAACCTAAGAGTCCCTGGTTAACATTAATAACAAATGTTATTTAAATCATAATTATGTCCAATTGATTCCTACATGGTTTCTTTTTTTTAGTATACTTACTCGTATGGATTCGTTGATAATGATATCCATATTTTAAATAAAAATATAAAACAAATAAATATTAATATATTATATTTATAAATATCTTACCATAATTTAGTTAATATAAATCTATATTCATATATATATATAAATATAAGAGTATTTATGTCATCACAAAACATATCTTTTTCTTTTCTTTTATTTTTTACTTTCTTTCTTTTCACTTTCTATCTTACCAAACAACTAAAATAATTATCTCACTTTCTATTCTCTTTCTCTCCTCTTACTTTCTTTCCTTTCACTTTCTTTTATTAACCAAACATACTGTAAATTTGTTTCATTACCTGAAATCCTTAATATTGATACCATTTTCCATTTTGCAGATTCGACTCATCAGAAATGAACTTAGAGCACCTGAATACGGTTGGACCACTTACAATTTTCCATCTCTTCAACTTCATTGTCAGCAGAGGACAACCCGGGGTTAATCGTGTTTTGAATTTTACTTTTGTGGAACTTAATCTTTGAATATTCAATTTCACTTTGAGTTGCAGAAATAGATAATTGTTAATAAGGATTATATACTGACATAATGATTTATTGTTCCTTCAGTTTCACTTTGAATTGCTGAGATTGATGATTGGTATAAGGATTGCATGCTGATATAACGTGGTTGTTTATTGACTTTGGTGCTGTTAGATCTGCCTGGGCTTGTAATTTTCTGAATATATACATAACACACTTGTTCTTTTCAATCAAAGAGTTGAAAAACCACATTGCATACAATAGATCTCAAATGCATTTTCATTTTAGAGAAACTAATATATGTCCCCGTTAGATGCTTCCCGTGGAGTCCTTTTATTTTATCATAAACATGAAAGATAGGCGCAGGGTACCATATTTTATGCAATAAAAACAAAATAACTAAAAAAAAAGGGAAAGGTAATATTATATCTACATGATGGAGTGTCTGATAAATGATAGTCAGAAAAGAGGAAATCAATTATATCATTTCTGTTAAAACTATGGATATTCGACATGGTGCAACTAAAATTGTAATAATTAACAATTGCACACGAAAAAAGGTTTGAAAAGATAGACATTTACATATTACAGCATAGACGGCTTTGATATGTGTTCTATCACAACATAGGGATGGACCGTTCAATCTTGGTGAAGTTCATCAGCTTGTGGGGCAGCAAATCTAACATTCGCAGGTCGTGCCACAACAACTGGGTCATCTGCAAATAGTGCTTTGATAAACATCGGTGTTTTTAGGGGACGACGACCGGTCATCCGAGGATAGACATCTTCAAGAAAATAGTATGCATGGCCAGCAATCATTCCCTGGAAAATGTTGTCAAGATTCACATTAGCTGTTGTTGTACAGATAGAAATTAAATGTACATCGTGGTGTATTTTTTGTTTAAATGGAAACATACCAGTAGATCTACCCATGCACTAGCACCAACAAGAACAGAGAACCCCAAGAGAACCTACAAGTATAAAATTTTAAGATTAGATTTCCTTGTTATAAGTTTGAACTAAATAAAAGAAAAAAGAACTTATTCATGACAAAGCATAATTAACCCAATTTAGTGTTATTCTATCAGATAACTGTTTCGCTTACGCACCCATGGAAGATAGGCAGCAGTGAAATTAAAGAGACCTAGGAAGCTCATGTGAATAAAGGGATTCTGTTTGCTCCATACATAAACCTGAAAAAGATAAATTAAGGGTTTGAATCTGAGATGGATTTAAACATGAGAAATCAACAATCAAAATACAATCAAAATGTGACTCACCATCATAAATGTCAACGAGTTGCTAAGGAATATAATCTTTGCAAATGACTCTGATAAGTAAGGTATCATCCCCCCAAGAAGAACAATTCCAGTCAACACAGTGGCACCAAATAAGAGCATGTAAAAAAAATCAGCAGTCCTTCCCCTGAACGAGTTCTCCTCTAGAAGCTTGCAGTACCGAGCAAGAAAAAACATGTGAAACAAGAAGTCCAAGTCTGCCCATTCAATAAGAAAATACCATAACAAAGTTAAATGTATGATTCACAAATTTCAAATAAAAAATCAATGGATGTGAAACAAATGAGTAACGATTGAAAATATATGCAGGCAATGATTATTAGTCAACAGATAGAAAAAGGCAAAAGAAAAAATGGGGTGTGTGGAGAAGAGGGAAGCATCTTATACAGTATACGGTCATTTAAATGAAGAGAGCCTTCAATACTCAAACATCAAACCATCAATGTGGGTCTCAAAATTTAATCCTCTTACTTTATAGGTTGCATTTGGTAATTTGGATAGTATAACACTGCTAATGCACCATGACCAGAAAAGCATTATCTAATTAGGGTTCAGCAAATTAGGTAACTAAGCTAATGAGTAAATATGATGCAAGAATTATACTATGCTATGCTAAAGCAGTTTTGTTGCATCAAATTAAGTAGCAAGGATGCACGAAAGGTCATAATTCGTAATCAAGTAGTTTATTTATAGGAACTTTCATGCCCACTTCCATTTGCCTCATGTTTATATTAGGAGCAATCAGATTGATACCTTACCCAAAAAGGTGTGTACATATTTTACCCAGTATTGCTAAAAAGCAGCTATTACAGTGCTACGGTGAATTAGCATAGCGGAATTCGAACAAATTCTCTATTGTTCCGCAATACATTATTTAGTACAAAATGTTGACAAATAGAGGCTATAGTGGTGCTATAGCACTGTTGCAGAGTGTAAATTAAACAAACAGCTATTTTCCGCAATCACGATTGATAACACGGATCTCACCTATAGCAATAGACTCTCCTTACTTTATGTTGTTCCCAACATAGTTTTGATTTCATTAGTGTGTGATTGCTCCCAAAATGTGATTACACAATGTAATGAATAAACTCATGATGCTTAAAAAGCTCATTTACCTCAATCAACCAATTACAAATAACCAATATGCACTTAGTCAACTTCACACACACATAATGCAATAGAGTGGGGGAGAGAGAGATGCAATCAGTATATGGTCTTCGTAAACTAGGAGTAAAATGAGTTCCATACAGGGGTCAGCAACAATAAATCTCCATATTATACATAAAAACAACTTGAAATGAAAATAAGAGTCACAAATATGTAAACATAATTAATTAGAGATATAGCCACATTAAAACGGAAATTGATATCTAACCGCAATGTCAATCACAGTGAATACCATTGGTCCCGTGTAGAAAGCTCAACTGATGAGCTAAGGGACATTGAAAGAGTTCTAATTAGGAGGACCAAAGCTCAAACCGTGAACACTACCTTACTAACAACTAATAATTGCCTAAAGAAAAAAGAGGTGAACAGCAAGAATATTTTACCCATCTTCCGGAAGTACAAGAAATTAGTAACCAAACGCCAAAACTGATATTGCTTCACCACCAGTTTAGGGTTCAAGTACAAATGATACGGAGAAATTATCTGCAAAATCATACAGAATAGCATCCATCAACAAAAAATTAGCCACATACAGTTTCCAATTCAGCAAAGCAAAAATAAATTAACCATTTACGGTGCAAAAATTGATAACTAAAACCAATAGAAAATCAAATTACAATCAAAATGAAATAAAATAAAATAAAATAAAGTAACAAACAAGCTCTCATTTTTTTTTACCAAACTACATCTTCATGCAAACACCTCCGTGTTTTGTTTTCACCATTCACAAAAAAAAAATGCAAATTCTTCTTAAAACACACAATTAACGACAGCAATAAAGACAACCACGTGAATGATTTTGATTTCGAAAATTAGTGTGCAGCGAGCTGCAAATCGATAAATCAAAAGAACAATAACAATTGAAAATACACAATCTCAAATTAGATTCATCTCAATTAAAAAATATAGAAACCCTAAAACCCAAAATGGGAAAAGCATAAAAGTTGAAAAGGAAAAGGAGATTATATATACATCGAGGGAGCATCCGATGGTGGTAACAACAGCAGCAGTTAGATAAGATCGTGTAATAACCGGCATCTGTTTGTACCATTCTTCAACAGCTTGAGCCATTGTTGTTTTCCCCTTAATCTCTCTCTGATCCTAATTACACTTAATAAGAAGAAGAAGAAGATTATGATATGAAATGGATGTGAAAGGATTGAAAGCTTAGCTGTCGTGATTATGAAAAATGTGAAAACGAAAAAAGTGAGATTTCAAGGGTGATGTGACAGAAGCAGGAGAAGAGAACGAGAAGGAAGAAGAAGAAGAAGAAGAAGAAGAGGTTCGAGGAGATGTGAACACGACGAATGACAGAGGCACCACGAATCAAAAAGCGCGTGGTATAGACGAACCAATCGCGTTCTTTTAACTTATTTTTTTTTTGTTATTGATAACACAAGAGGAGTTGGGCTCTTACTGCATTTTGAAGCCCATATAAAGAGTCCAATAGCTCACACGCTGTTCGTGATTTTCAATTTTCGATACAAAATAATGAACTACTTTTGCAGTTTTGCGTTTATCTCTTTGCACGTGGGTGTGCTTTTTTTTTTTTTTAACGCTAAGAGCAAAGAAATCTTCGTACTATAAAATAAATATATATTAATTTTTTTAATATAAATGATGAGAGAGATAGTAAAAAATTATAAAAGAATGAAACATCATGTCATATATAACAATTTAATAGTGTACAGGGGATAAGAAATAAGTAAATATAATAATTTTTGTCCCTTTTTCTTTAAAAAATCATATATTTTTCTCAATTTTGGATTTCACTCTCAAATTTGATAATGTGATAATAAAATGTATCGATGTAGACATGACAACTTAGACATTTGAATGTCATGTCCTCTTTTTGGTTTTTCTAAATTACTTTACTAAAATTTAAAATGTAAAATTTAGGTTTTAAATATAACAAAAATTAAAATAAAAAATTGTATTAAAATGGCATGTTCAAATTGAATGGAGAAAAGATGCACCCTAAAACTATAAATTTCCAATCCTGAAACCCTGCCCATACACACACGAGCTCGTGTGTCATATTTTCTATTTATGGGTTTACTGATCATGTATTTATTTTAATTTATCTGTTTATGCTTTTGGGTTTAATGTTGATGTGTTTTGGTCCATGAAGAAAGAAATGAATTAGTCGTATTTCTTTAGGTTCCACCACTATTCACAATCTCCTTCTCATTTTCCTTTGAATCCGTAAGAACACTAGCAGACAAACAAATCAACAAGTCGAAACGAGTGAAGTAATGCAAAATCAAAAGAAAAACAATCACTCAATGTGGCGAGATATCACAATTGAGAATTGTCTAGGTTTGTGAGGTTTCTATTCTACTTTGCAATGAAAATGATTTTATGTTTTAGTTTTGTTTTTAATTTGTTTCGTTTTAAAATGTTTTAAATAATAATTTCAAATTTATTATTAATGTTTTAAATAGTTAATAATAATAATAATATGACGTGGTTGATATGATTGTCATGTCAGCACAATTAATTGTCACATCATCAAACTAATATACGACTTCAACGCTTTTGAAAAATCTGTTACCAAAATAAATTGACTTTTGTTCATTGTCGTTCTCTTGAACGAGAACCGAGCTAGTGACATTTGCTATTACTGAAAAGAGCACCTGCTTTTGGGCAGGAGAGTATAAGAGGAGTTGGCTGGAGTTGCTTAAGCTAGATGAACGCAGTCTCACAGTGAGTCGTCCAAGTGAATCTTGGTATAAGCCCTAAAGGGCAATGTGTTGCATTTGAACATAAAATTTATATCATACTATTTATTTATAATATGAGGTATTTTAGTTATTATATTTGTTTCAATATAATAAAATCTTAAATATATGTAGTTAAGTATTATTGTAAAATACGATAATAATACAATTTGACACTATTATGTGTGTGAATTGATAAGCATATACTATAAATTATAGATATGAGATGTCAAGTCACAGGATAAATATACGTTAGAAAAATATATGTAATGTATTGATATGCCGTGAATAATACTACACAGTGTGTTATCTAAGTGTTAATAAAAAAAATGTATGAACTAAAAAGTTGAGATATTTTTTATAGCAACTAAAAATAAAATTTTGAAATTTTATAAAGACTGAAAAATTTATTTTACCTTTTTTTAATATTTTTATTAGGGGCACGATATATAAGGGCAAAATAGTAATTATACATGAGGCTATCATCGCAAAAAAGTTATGTAAAATTACAAGACATTACTGTCACTTGAGTAGTAATGATGTATTGTTATATATCATTCACTTTTTGTAATATCAAATAGATGATTTAATATTATTATAAATGTTATGCATCAACATGAATTAATGAAATAAATAACACCACTTATAATGCGCTAAGTCAATATATAAGTGGCTATATGAATAAAACCCTTATACAAAATTGCAAGGTTTGCTTTATCATAAGCAAAAACTTTGGCCACACTAAAATTACAATGAACACTTCATTTTACAAAAAAAAAAAAATTATAATTTAATGTAACCGTAAACAATTCAAGTTGTAGAAATAGTATCACTATTGTTACCAACTTAATTTTTTATACTTGTAAAATGCTGAACTAAAGTGGGTACAATAGGACGGAAAGGTTTAGAAGCAAGTGAGTTGCAAATAATTTTGTTTAAATTAACTAAAGTGAGTATAATAGGATTGAAAGGTTTAGAAGCAAGTGAGTTAAAGAATATTCTTTTTAATGAATATTTTTTGGTCAATAATAGTTATTCACCCAGTGGGTTGGGCTAATGATAATTCGGCCCATATGAAAATATTTACTCAGTCTGTTCAACTCAAAACATTAAACATGTACAAAAATTGACTGAGAAAAACAAATGAATGGACAAGTGGTGGATTGAAACATATGTTAAAGATTATTTTATTGGCTAAATAGCACTCGTGGTCCCTTAACTTAATTTCAGTTAACGTTTTAGTTATTTATTTATTTTTTTTTGATTTAGTCCTTTATTTTAATTTTAAGTGAAATAAAAGAATGAAAATGTGAATTTATTTGTAGATTTGAGTTACGAATCTGATGAAATTTGTATTATGTGAAAGAATATAATTAATTTTATGGGTTTTAGTTGAAAATTTTGATGAATTTTCGTAAAAAAAAAAAAGGATTATATTGTTGACATTTTAAAACATGAAAGATCAAATTGTCACTTAAAATTAAAATAAATGACCAAACCGGAAAAAAAAATAAAATAAAGGACTAAAACCTTAACTGAAATTAAGTTAAGAGACCACGGGTGCTATTTAGCCTTATTTTATTTATTGAATGGTCACATGTAGCATAATTATCATTTTTTTTATTCGAATTAGCTAAAAAAAAACACTCCTATGAATTTCTATTCTTCCACCTTCAAATAATTAATATATTTTCCTTACTTCAAAATTATCTGTATTTATTAATCCGGTACGTATAATGTATACATTTTTCCTACTTGAAAATTCTTGTGTAGTTGAGAAGTTATTAAATATAAGTATCAAAAGTCTTTTTTAATTACAAAACATCTCATTATAATGCAATCCATTAACAAGAATAATGTTATTGCAACATAGAATAGTATACAAATACAATATGTAATATTTTATAAAAAAACAAAATATGATTCAATTATATTTTATACAGTATTGTATTAGTATCTCATTTATGTCAAATTTTGTGTGACAATATTATTTATATTGATATTAGGTTTTATTTTATTTAATATATTAAAATAATGTGAGCAACTCTCATTTTATAGAGTTTTAATGGATATAATTTCTAATATATGACACCACATTACATTTTTTTATATTTAAATTTAATAATAAATTCAGTTAAATTTTCTTTATGGTTGTGAGTAGGATGTCAATCAAGCGGAGTAGAGACGATTTTAAGTATTATCAATCCGACACTTGCAACTTCAATATTGTCCCGTCTTTGTCCATGCATCATCAATCGAGGATGACTTTTTAACATTCACACCCACTCCCAACGGGGACGGCTTCCCCCATGCCACCCTCACCCCCACTATCACTCTAAAAACTGAAATTTATTTATTTATAGCATTCAAAATCAATAATTAAACTGAATAGTAACATTCAACTCGAGTTCTAAAATTTCAATAATAAAAATAATAAAGTTACAATATCGCAATATTAGGTTAAATTTTCTACATGTTGCAATATTTTCATAATTTTTAAGCTCTTTAGAAGTGAAAATACAAATTCGAACAAAAGTTCCAAATCAACAAACAAACTAATTCATCAAAACAACAAAAAGTTCCAAATTATCAAAACAAAAAAGTTCCAAATAAGCATTTTCTGACGACCGTCTTCATCTTTATCTTCAAGGCGGAAGTTGGAATTGAAGTAACACAAATGGTCAACAATTCACCTATATTAAAAAATAAAAGTTAAATATTAACATTTAACATGACAAATTTAAATCAAACAAGTAGAGAATATAATACCTTCATCGTCATACTTCATTTCATCGAGTAAAATAGCATTTTCATTGTTCACTTTAGAATTCAAATCACATATTGATATCAATATAATACAATATAAACAATGATAATTTAAGATATATAAAATTATTAGCTATTTCAAATATATTCAAATTTAAATGAACAATATAAAAGAAATAGCGGTCTTCTCATCACTCCATAACTAGCTTCTAGCACACATCAATACCTCTAAAGTAGTCCAATGAAGTCGGCTTTGATAAGGACTTAAGATATGTCCACTGATACTAAATGTAGATTCAGAAGCTACATCAGAAACAATAATTGCCAATACATCGTTTGCAATGGCTTGAAGTGTTGGATACTTAATACTATTCAACTTCCACCACAGCAAAATATCAAAATCAAGACTTCTTGGTAAAACATCCTCCTCTGAATGAAGTTCTAGCTCTTTTTTTTTCTTGACATACAAATCACGATCTTCTAAACCATCATCCTCAATGTTACTAATATGGGCATCCAACATTTGAGAATAACTACTAGAAACATTATTCATTTTCAATTGATATTCATAAAGCAAATCATAACACAATTATCGTACTAACTTAACTTGGTCATTAGCATCATTCCTATACAACTTAACATAATAATATTCAGGCAACTTTATTTTGTACATAGGATCCAAAACAACAACCCCTTTTATTTGATGAACCACATTCCAATATTTTTCAAATTTTTCCAACATGTTCTTTGCCATTTTTTTATCAATGCATCCGAGGATTTAATTCATTCATTTATTGCAATTTTGATCATACAAATCTTAGGAAAATATTGATTGGAAGTTGGATATTTAGTGCCATTAAACACTTCAGTGATAGAATTGAACAATTTCAATTTTCCACAAATATCTTTTGCAATTTTCCAATGCAAACTTGAAGGCAAATAGGTTTATTGGAATTCACGTTTTCTTAATCGATTAAATGTATCTTCATACAAAATGGCAACATCAAGCATCATGTAAGTTGAATTCCATCTAGTCGAACAATCTAAAACCAAATTCTTGGTGCAAAAGATTCGTAATTGTTTGGTAGTCTCCTCAAACTTTTCCTTCCTTTTAGATGTTGCAGTCCAATATGCAACACTATCTCAAATCCTTTCCACTCCATCTTTCACAACTTCTAACTCATCTTTTACTATCAAATTAAGTATATGCACACAACAACGCCTGTGAAGTAAGGCACCATCCTTTAACAATGTATCTAATTGCAACTTATGATTAATTTTTTCAATCATTGCATCATTAGTGCTACAATCATCTAAAGTGATAGTGGACAATTTTGTATCAATGTTCCAATCCATCAAACATTCAACTAATGCATTACAAAGTCTTTCACTTGTATGAGGGACAAGAACATAAATAAACCTAACATAAAAAGATTCACATTCAACGACTACTATAAATAATATTCAATCAAAAAAATATTACAATAAATTATAATTACCTTATAATTTGACTTTGTAAATCCTAGTTTTCATCAATGTAATGATCAGTGACAGTCATATACCATTTGTTTTGATTGCTCGTAGTCCACATGTCAGAAGTAATGGCCACTCTTTGTAGGAGAATTTCTAACAACTTGAAAATTGGTACACTTTGAATCTCTCTCTCATAGTATTTATACAAAGAACTTGAAATAATGGTTGGAAAGAGGTTGGGTATCTCCTAAAATCAACATGTTCCATTATTGAAAGTGGATATTCATGCAAAATAATTGCATGTGCAAGTTCTTTCCTAGCAGTTTCAACATCATAAATTCCTATCCCCAACTCCTTTTAACCTTGCAAGATCTTAGTTGTAAGAAATATTTGTCCATTATTTTGTCTCATGATAGCCAAACGTGAAGTACATATTTTCATATATCCGCACAAGTGTGACTTCCCATCTCCTGTCCTCCCACAAAGCAATTTTTTGCAATAATTACATTTAGCTTTATCTTTTCCATCAACTTTGACATTTGTCAAATGATCCTAATACTTTTAAGCCTATTGGAACAATCTTCGGTTATTCACTGTCTCGTATTATCATTTGTCTCATTATGAGGTATTTGCGCGATTTCATTTGGTGTGGAAACATTAACTGACATATTACAACTTTCATTCTTAGTTGGTTGATGTGAATTTTCTTCTGAAGTAAGTTGACATGGTAATGGTTGAGACGTGCCATCAAAAGCCAATTAAATTAATGAATTCATAAAAAACTTTATGAATAGTATAAATAAAAAAATATTTAAATTATTCATTGACCATCTTGTTAATTGTCATACATCCAAATGAACTATATTTTGATTATTCTAATTTTGAGTAATAGGTTTAGCACTAACGAATTAATCAGATTTAGACCTTAATAAATAAAGAATCACAAACGAGTTTAATCAAGAAAAAAAATTAGGTTTAAACATGTCTTTAGTCCTTGCAATTATAATATTTATTTATTCATTTTGGTCCTCATAAGTTTTTTTGTTTGAATTACATCACTTCAAATATAATTTTATTTTAAAATAGTTATTTCATCCAACTTCCGTTACAAAAACTGTAATAGCATTAAACATAAATATAATTAAAACATAATTTTTTTAACATAAACATAAACCCCAATATAATAAAATTATAACATTTTTTAACCTAAAATGTTTCATTCTTCTTCCCTAAAAAAAACTTAATATTAACAACTTCAAATGATTTCTTTTGAAATTGTTCGTTCAAGTTTAGATGATCAACACTGACAAATTAATTTAAGATAACATTATGTATTGTATTATAGAAGATAGCTATGATATTAAGATAATATCGGTGAGTTTCTTTTGAAATTGTTGGTTCAACATTTTTTTTTTAATTTTTGCCTTCTATAATAATTGTTTCATCGTCAATACTCCTTTATGATAAATATGAACTTCATTGAACAACTCTTTTTACTATTTTTTTTTTCTAAAAAAATTGACGCAACGATAGATGAGTATTGAATTAAAAAAAAGTGTTAATATTGGATTTCAAGTTTTACAAGCAAGACCAAGGTTTCAAGGGGTCACACAAGATTCAATGAAAGATGATAAAACAAAACTTCAATGTTACAAAGGACAGATGAAATTACTCAGCAAACTCATACCGGTGGCACATGATTCAAAATTATATACCAAACCATATGGTTCATAATTCAGAGAATAATACAAGAAAAATCCATAATTCAACACACCTTACAAAGACTTTAATTTAATAGTTTAGTGCTGTTTATGTTTCACTCAACACACAAAAAATGTTGTTTCTTTGCAGGCCTATCAGAATCTTTTCCAACCCATATTCCAAAATAATGCCCCAAACGCAGCCTTTTCCACATTTCAGTTCTACACAATGCTGAGAAGCTTTGTATATAGATTTAATGAAATTGAAAGCAATACCATCCACTTTCATCAAACATGTTCCAGATCCAAGTCCAAGTCCACACCCAAATTACTCTTTGATATCTATCAAACAAACTCTTCAAATGCAAATCCATTATCTTCCTAATTAACTAACTTCTAAACCCACCACTTCAATTAACTTCATTGAAACTAATCTAAATCTACCATACACTTCAAATTACACATCAACTAATCCCAGGATCATAAAATGTCATAATTCATAATTCTACTTCACTAGAACAAACCAAATTACCATAAAAACAAATGCATTTGGGTATAGTGAACTCGATGCCAATTGAATTCATGCAACAAACAAAAATCACAAACAAAGGGTGATTAATGGAAAACAACAAACAGAAAGACAAACAAAGGGTGTTTCAATGACAAAAACCACAAAACAACAAAAAAGAAGATCAGAGCTTCATGTTATTCATTATCAAGCTTTTTCAACATTGAGTGATTTCAAATATCAACGCAATTTCGATTCATTTTATTTTCAGACAAAAAAGAAATAATGGAAAAATAAATTAATTGTCATATAGGCTGCGGACGTTCTCATTTTGGAATCCGTGAGCTCGCAAATTCGATGACAAAATCAGTGTCACTGAAATAATCAACAGTCAGAAAATGATCTTTATAAAATAAACTGTTAAATACGATCTCCGTCAAATCAACGGTGATTCGTTCGTATATGCAAAACAAGAGGCCATTACTTAATTCTTACTCTGACAGAATAAAAGGTTACGTATCTAGTTAAAAAATTAATTTAAATACTTCGACTTTTTAATTATTATTTTTATTATGAAAATAGTATTAATTATTTTAATAATTAAATTAAATAATATACTCTATTATTATATTTCAATAAAAAAATATATGCGAAAATATCTAATGTCCAGCAAGGACTTTAAATAAATCATTTTAGGGTTAGGGTTTGAGCATTCTTTAAATACACAACAAGACACACCGTTATTTTCCCTCTCGTCGCCCACTCCCTCCCTCTTTCTCTCTCTAAAAATTTCAGATTCAGTGGGAGAGATGATGCAATCTGGACCTGGCATGGGACAACAGCCGCCGCAACAGTACCAGCAGCCGCCGCCGCAGCAGCCGTACGTCATGATGCAACCTCAACTTCAGGCGCAGCCCGCCATGTGGTCTCAATCCGCCCAGCCTCCTCAGCAGCCCGCCAGCGCCGACGAGGTCCGTACTCTCTGGATCGGCGATTTGCAGTACTGGATGGATGAGAATTACCTCTACACCTGCTTCGGTCAAACCGGCGAGGTATAACCTCTCTCACTCTCTCTCTATTTGTCCTGTTTTTGAATAATTAGTGTCGTATGATTAATAGAATTACAAGTCAAATTTATTTAAGATTGATTTTTGTGTCAGTTTAGTAGTTAGGTTTGTTTTATTCTGTTATTTAAATTAGGGTTTTGTATTTTTTGTTTGTAGGTAACATCTCTGAAAGTGATTAGGAATAAGCAAACTAGTCAATCGGAAGGTTATGGTTTTATCGAGTTTAATTCTCGTGCTACTGCTGAGAGAGTACTTCAGACATACAACGGAGCCATCATGCCGAATGGTGGCCAGAGCTATAGATTGAATTGGGCAACATTCAGTGCTGGGGAGAGGTCGTCTCGGCAGGATGATGGTCCTGATCATACCATTTTTGTTGGTGATTTGGCTGTTGATGTTACTGATTACCTTCTTCAGGAGACCTTTAGGGCTCGTTATAACTCTGTGAAGGGGGCAAAAGTTGTGATTGATAGACTCACTGGTCGATCTAAGGGTTATGGTTTTGTTAGATTTGCCGATGAGAGTGAACAAATGAGGGCTATGACTGAGATGCAAGGGGTTCTTTGTTCAACAAGGCCCATGAGGATTGGACCAGCAACTAATAAAAATCCTGCTGCCACCACTCAGCAGCCGAAAGGTCTGTCTCTTTCATAAGTTGTTACATATATATATATGATGTTCTTTTTGGTTGTGTGGATATATTTTTCTGCTGCATAATGGAAAATTGAGCTGTCTTCCTTCTGTTGTTTTACTAATATGTGTGTTGTTCCTTGGTTGAATTCAAGGTCTTGTGTATCAAAATTTATTTTGTGGTGTATGCTGAATGATGCTGTTTAAGCTATGATTCTTTACAGTTTCGCTCTTGAAGATTTGCCATCCACAGTCATTTCTTCCTGCAATTTTCCTTTTAAAAGTTTGGGCTAAATAAATTATTGTATGTATAGTAATTAAATCTTATAGAACTCCTGTTGTCTCAAAGCAGGGTGTCAAGAGGCTCTGTCATCTCGGAGCCTGGAACTGATTTCAGCTGAAATGGTTAACATTTTAGTGGATGTCCTGGCTTAGGTCAGTTATACGTTTATGTTCACCCATTATTTTTAGTGGCATTTTCTTTTCCGCCTACATTTTCAAGTTCTTTTCATTTCGCTTGTTGGTTTAGTTTTTACCCAAATTAAGTTTGCAACTTCTCTGCTTACTTATTTTTCAGTCCACCATTCTTAGTCTTTGCTCCTTTATAACTTTCAATTTCCTTTGTAGCTTTCCTTTGTTCCAAAGCAGATCTTATTTACATTTAGAAGTATCTTCTGTTCTTCTGTCAAGTATTTATTATTTTCAGTTTCCATTCATCTTTCCATGAGGAAAAAATGTTGAGTGCCAGTCGTTATTGTTTTGATTCTACAGAAACCAGAATTTACTAGTTGATTATTTTTTACAATGTGGTTTTGCATTTTTAATAGCTGGTAATTTTCAGTTGCCCTTTCTGTGTTTCCTATTTTTAAAGTTGTAGTTTGCTATATGTTTCTCATTCTGTTTACTAGTTTGGTCCTCCAGTTCTTGCTGTTTGTTCATTTCCTTCTCTTAAGTCTGGAAATGTTAAAGATAGTATGGTGAAGATGATCAATTTCAATGTTTTTATGTGTGTATAGGTTTTGGCTATACATAGTATGTGAACTACAAGGGACCATTTACTTTCTATGTTTCTTGTTTTCCATTTTCACTTTAACTAATAAAGGAAACATAAATAGATCTATTATCTTTTCTAATACCTTTTATACCATTTTCTTTTACCAATTTTGAAAGCCGTCTAGCATTTTTCAGAAAATCTGGAAATGCCAAAACACTGTTTTCATTATTTCAGAAAATGCATTCTTTTCACTATTGTTCTATACATAAGCCTTCATTTCCTTGTACAATTTCAAATGAACCCAACTGTTTGATAATGCAAATTGAAATAACAGAAACTAAATGGGGCCTAAGCTTTTTCCATTTTTCTCGTAGGCATGCCATCAATACCTCATTTTTTCCCTTTTATATTAATCATGTTGGAAGCCGTAAGTTTTTAGACGACGAGAGGGAAGAGAAAGATTGTATACTTTGAATTAAAACAAAATATTCATTGATTGACATTACATGAAAGCCATTGTTTTCAAATTGTGAATCAGAAATCAGTATGTAAGATTCATCTGTCTAAAGTATAGTTGCTGCAATATATGTTATTCATGACACGATGGTGCTTGTTGAATAGTTTGAAGTTAGGATATACTGATCAACTCAACCGGATGCATTAGAACAAAATGTAGGATACAACTCTTAAATTAAACTGAAAGCAGAGTATAGGTGTATCCAAAATTATATGGTATTGTGTGTGCATGTGTCTAGCTGATTGGCTGTGTAGAGCCCCTGTTTTAGAAGAATGGAAAAGGCAATGAAATGATTAGAAGTCATTTGTGATTCATGTCATGCTTCTGAATCCATGGTTAATTTTGGCAATGAAGAGGCTTCTTGAAGTCTTTATGATATCCCATTTCAATCAATTTACATTATTCATCAGTTTACTTCACTGTTGTAATTCATTTTGAAATGCAGCTTCATATCAGAACTCTCAAGGTGCACAAAGCGAGAATGATCCAAATAATACAACTGTGGGTACTTCTTTGCTATATGTAGAAACTGCTTTATTTGCTTCTTGGTTGTGACAAATTTTTTATTGCAGATTTTTGTTGGCAATTTGGATCCTAATGTCACTGATGATCATTTGAGGCAAGTTTTCAGCCAATATGGTGAATTAGTACATGTGAAGATTCCATCAGGCAAGCGATGTGGGTTTGTCCAATTTTCGGACAGGTATTATAACAAAGTTTGTTTTGTTATTTTTATCATGTTCAAATATTTTTCTCATCTTAGCTGTATTATGATTGGGCCTTCATTTTTCTTTGTATCAGGAGCTGTGCAGAAGAGGCTATACGGGTTTTGAATGGAACTTTGTTGGGTGGACAAAATGTTCGTCTTTCATGGGGTCGCACTCCTTCGAACAAACAGGTAATTATATCTACTGAGCCTTGTAATTCTAACGCTGGGTTGATTTGTTATCAAAGTCTTTTCCAATTCCTTCCATTAATTTTGTGCTCTTTTGCTCTCAGACTCAGCAAGATCCGAACCAGTGGGGACCAGGTGGTGGATATTATGGATATCCTCAGAGTTTTGAAAATTATGGTTATGCTGCTGCTGCTCCTGCAGGACAGGATCCCAACATGTATGGAAGTTATCCAGGTTATGCAGGTTACCAAACACCACAGCAGCAACAACAGCAAATGGGATATAGCTGAGAACTCACTGCTAAATATCTCTGTTCTAATAGAGATGCTTCTCTCCTCGTGGAATAACCGATTCTTATCCTTTCGTCCCCACCTTCCCCTTTCCTCCCCATCTTACCCTTTGATTGTTAGTAACATTGACATTTTATCGGAACTGGGTTTTTGTATCCCTTCAAATTTGCTTGCAGAATACTTATTTGGTGTTTAATTTTTTATGACACTGTCTATCTATTATGTGTTCAAGTAGATTTATAATGTCTGTAGTTCAATACTCTCAGCTAGCTCGTGGTAAATTATCAGTACCGCGATAGTGTGCCAATCAAAGTTTGAATTGTCTTTAATTTTGAAATAAACTTTTTTTTAGCATACTACTCTTAGTATTCATTCTGTTGTGTTTGTGTGCGTATTTGGATGTTATTAACGATGAAATTTCACTGTATTTTTTGATATTATAAAGAGCCATTTCTGGTTGCTTGTTTTTGCCCAATTCTGGCGCAATGTTTGGAACTTAAACATTTATGTCGTTGCAATATCTTTTTAACAGACATCTGTTGTGCTCTTTATTGCCATATATGAATGAGGTGTTTGTGTGAACTTTATTGTTCTAGATAAGCTATTGTTTAGATGTTGAATTGATAGTCTACTATGAAATGGAGTACTGACTTAGTGTATTTTTCATTAACACGCTATAGCAAATCATGAGTGCCATCATCAACCCAACCTTGATGCCTGATGAAGTCCGTAATTTTTAACCTAGTTACAATATGTAAATTATTTTTGGAGTGATTTAACTTGATATAAGATTCAGTTTTTGTACTGGTGGTATATGATTTTGGTATAAGATCCAATTTTTGTTATAATTTGGGTTCAAGTTACTCCTCTTCTCTCAAATAATCTCACAATTTTTTTTAAAATTATCAATGACACAAATTTGTCTCTTGTATTTTTATGTATCAGTGATAAATATTTATTTCATAATTTTTTATATTTATTATTGACAAATATTTATTCAAGTTTTTTTTTACTTATGATGTAAATCAAAACAATGAATCAATAAATAATATAATACTTAGGGAACATGTTCAATTAAAATTTGAACAGATTTTTAAAAATATTTTTGTGATAGAGAAGTCTTTATTTATTCAATTAAGATTTTAACATTGAGGTACCCAACTAGCATTATTTAAACAAAGTGTAGAAATTTAGTGATATTAAGTTAAGATTCTCTACAATTTATAAAAAGTCTTGTCCTATTCAAAACTTTTTAAATTTTAATGGATTGTTTCTAAAATGGATTTCATTAGATTTTATTAGACTTTTTAAGTGAATTTTTAATAGCAAACAAGTTTTTCCTACCACATGATATATGTTAATGAATTCTCATTTCTTATTTTTTTTACAATTATTTTAATTTTATATGTATCATTAACTATCACTCTTCATATATTAAATATGACTGTTTGAGTCATACATGTCATGACATGAGAATGAATATTATATATATATATATATATATTTATGTATATATTATATATTAAATAGCTGAATTCTTTTAATTAATTACGTAATATTTTGTTATATTCTATTATTTTTATAAATTTGATAAGTTATTAAATTGATCTTATACAGATAACATTATTAAATTTTATTATTATTTTTTCAATGTTTTATTTTTTTATCTATTTTTTGTTTTTTTTATATATAGATAAAAAATAAAAATAAATTATTGTTTACATATTATGAATTTTTTAATATCACTTTAAATATTTATATGTTTTTCAACCATTTAAATATTTATACGGTTCTTATACATATATAAATAGTTAAACGGATATTTTAATAAATAATTAAATATTTAATTAGTTTTTTATTTATATTTTTAAATTTATTATATAAACTATTCATATGTAACTATTATTTTCTTAAAGTTGTATAAATAATGTGTTAAGTCTAATTGTGTATACCTAAATATATAACTAACATATAAAAGTTTGTAAAGTATATTTTGTATTATAGATATTTAAATACAAATTATTTTAATAAAAAAATAAATGATTATACGTGTAGTGTAATTATTGTATAAATATATGATAAATGTTGAAAAAGAGATCGGACACGACTGGCTGAAGTAATTGTTTAGTCTTTTGAATTTGGTTCTATTTCTTATACTATTAAAAAAAAAATGAGTTCATGTTCAATTGGTGGTTATTTGTTTGTAATGTAATTGTAATATATTGTATGACGACTGAATTTTTTGTTATTTGACTGCTTACATTGTAATTTTTATTTTTAATTTGATGTCAAATTATTGCTGATGTATGTTTTTTGTTATTTATTTTAGTTTAGTGATAATGTTCATTATTACATTTAATGAATTATTTATTGAATTCTTTACATAAAGATAGAGTTATCGTGGAGATTAGGATAAAAGAAAAGAAATTATATTAGATTTCATGTTGGGTGGTATAAATAATATTATTGAAATAATTGAACTGTTTCAAAACCATAAAATTTGGGCCTTAATCGATAGAACTTTGAAAACTTATAAACTGATTTTTAATTATTTTTGTTTTAAAAAAACACATTTGTTTTATGGTCTTTATAATTATCGTTGGTTGTCATCGTATGATGGTATGAGTAATGCACAAATATGTCATTCACACTCGGTTATCTTCTATAATTTAATTGAATGTGTGTATTGAAAAACTCTATTTTCTTATTGAAAAAAATCTTTTAATTGTTAATTTTGAGTTTAATCTGTTTTTATATGTTATATGTTAGTAGGCCAATCACGTGGCCACCATTGGCTAATCCTGCTGCTAAAATTATTTTATATGTTGAGTGCCATAATTATATGCAAGCAATTAAGTAAATAAACAGAGCTTTTATTTGACATGATATGTTTTAGTATGAGATCTAAATTATTAATTTGATGAGTAAAAAAAAATTTGATGATTTGATTATCTTAGTTAATACTTCATGTTTTATCACATTTATAGGATTCAGAAAGACTACTATTGAATAGGGAGGTTTCTTTTGAATTTTTGGTTGCTATGATGCAAGCTCATGCATGTATGATGGGAAACCCCAAAACAAGAGTTGTATTTCACAACACTCTTAAAACTAATTTTTAAACTCTAATTCAACTTATAAAAAGTTAAACGTCGTCTTGAATCGAGTTCGAACTCAAGATCTCACCTTCATCTCATATAAGATATATCAACAAATAATAAAGAGGTGAATAATAGAGAGAGTCATGAGGTGATTTGAGAATTAGAGTTACAAGAAGTTCACAAATTTAATTTCTATCTCTAATAAAATTAACAATTAATTATTAAATTTAGTTGTTTTTTTAATAAAAAAATATATTAAGATACATAGAGCATGTGTGAGGAGTTGTTTTGTTCTTGTAACTTTCTTTCCCAATGTGCTAGACTCTTAATAGATATGACAACATAACCCGCATCTGCGGGTACCCATCCAAAATCGTCTTGATTTGGACATAGAAATCCCTTGATTCGGTGCGGGTGCAGATTTTTTCCAGACTTAAAATTTGGATGCGGGGACAAGTGCGAGTATATTGATATTCACCCCGCACCCTCACCCAACCTTGCCCGGCTAGTAATATTATTGTAATTTTTAAATTTTATATACATGCACATATTAAATATACTTAATATTTTTTTAAATAATAAAAATTAAAATCTCATCTCTATAAAAAATATTTTTTTAATTTTATTATTGTTTAACAATAATTATTTTTTATACTAATTATAATAGATATGATTTTTAAATTTATAATTATATATATATATATATATATATATATATATATATATATATATATATATATATATATATATATATATATATATGTGTGTGTGTGTGTGTGTGAGTGTGTGTGAATTAGTGCGGACGGGGAAACTCGAAACCCGTAGTGGACGAGGATAAAAGTCTAAATTTCAAACCTACTAAAAACAGAAGTGAATATGGATTTTCTCCTATTAATTGGGTGCAAGGTGGGGAAACAAAATCCGCCTCCGCCCCGCCTTGTTGCCATGTCTAACTCCTAATTTCTCTATATGGTCCTCCTTTGGTTTGATTTGAGAATAATATTGAGATTAGGACGGTGTGACGGCAGCATTTAAAAAAAATGCAGATTAGCATTCAAAATTCTCGACTTTTTATTGAATTTTAAAATTTAATAGTGTAAAATTTTAATTTAATGGTAAAAATGAGATTAAAGATATTATTGAAAACTCTAATTTAATGGTGTTTTGTTTTTACATTTTGAATACTCTATTCATCTCTTACTAATTAATCAATAAAAAAAATTGTCTCAAAATAAATCACTTTTTCAATTTTAATGCATTTTTTTCATTATATTTTTTTAATAATAATACTGGTTGCTTCATTTTCAATATAATCTTTCAGTATGCATTTAAAAATCCAATTCAAGTCCAGAAATTGCCCTTGACTTAATTTTACAATCGGGGTAAGAGACATATTAAATCCATAATTTGTACACCCCTATGATCTGCGTTGATTTGCACACCGACTGAAGTTTGTATCCCATGAATGCAACTTGCACAACTATTACGATAAAAAAATTCATGTTAATTATCGTCCTCCTCAATGGCAGAGCGATGCCTCATCTTAGTCATTGTACAAGGAATGTCATTCACATTTCACACTACATCTTATATATGACTAGGACACGATACAACTATACCTTACCTCACCACATCAAACAATAAATCAAACAATGGCTTATAATTTTGTTTACTCTAATAATATATTATTTTCTTGTTAGCACTTTACATGGAACATATATATTAAGTGCATAAAAGCGTCTATTGCATATTAATTTTGTATTCCAACATATCAAATATCTCTGCAAATTTTTATTATTAGATTATGTTAACAAATGTCTTTACAAGTATCACAAGAGGGACTTGTTAAAGATACAAAGTAAAAGTTTTACATTAAAAACCAAATTTTAAACTTTCAAAAGTGAAATATACAATTTCTAATGTAAGATTTAGAGATTTAACAAATACCCCAAAAAGTACCTGTTAACATTTTGTTTTATTATATGTGCTACAAAGATAGTACATACTATTACCACTAATATCGTTAATACCTATTTCAATTAACTTATACGAAATTATTATTTAAACTTTTAAATATGTTTAACTAATTTTTTTTAAAAGGAGTTTTTTTTCAAACATTTGCACCATGTGTTTTTATAAGTAGGGTAAGTGCATGTCATCATATTTTTTGAAATTTTTTTCTGTCTCTTATTATAAGATCCTATGATAAAATTCTCAGAGTATTAAAAAGGTAGTAGGAGTAATAAATTTGTTAAAAGTTTTGTTAAATGTTTGTTAAAATCAGAATTAAATGAGATACTTTTGTAAAATAATCATTAATGCATATTGAATTTTAAAAAGACTCTTATAAAAAAGGACACACAAACCTTAAAAGTAGATATTGTATAAAGGAACAAATAAGAGACTATGAATCTATTTATATATTCCTTATTTTATAGTTTACTTATAGAAAATAATATACATGTATTGTCGGTGTAAAATTATTTTTTACCAACAACCTACCATAATATGTCAACATCTTAAATAAAACTGAAAAAAATAAATTATAAATTTCTTCAATGTGGTGAGAAGTTGTAATCAATTATTAGTGTAAACTTTACAATAGAAATGTATAGTCTTTTATTCTCAGTGAACATACAAATGTTTACTTCTCAAATGCTTTTTCTATAGTTATATAACTTATATTATATAGAATTATTGAGGTCAATGTATCTTTATTAAACTAATTCAATTCAACGTATATATTAAATCTTGTTTACTTTTCTTAAATGTTTTTTTATTAATTGAGAAAACCTTCATTTTGATTTCTAAAGTATTACTCTCCTATTTGATCTAGAGCTATAAAAATGTAATAATAGTAGTTAAATTATTTTCAACTATGTTAAATTAATATTCTATTTTTTTATAAATAAATCTACCTTCTATTTTAAAAGTAAATAAATAATAACTATAACGTGATATATTAAAAATAATTTAGGAACAATTTATCGTATTTTTATAACTCAAACAATCAAAATCAAAGAGATTATATAATGGTTTGGGGACCATATAAGAAAAACTTACTCTAGTTATATTATATAGAATTATTGCAGTCAACTTACCTTTATTTAAATTAGCATTATTATTGACGTCAATGAGGTTATTCCTTTAACTAACTTGCCACACAAAATTTCAATCTCGCATGTCCTAATCAATTTAGAAGCTTTTCTTTTTTTCTTAACAAGAACAAATAAAACAACAAAAACTTTTTGGCTAACCCTTGGAATATTATTGGTGGACAATATAAACAACACAAAATTGTTACATCTAATGCGGGTGTTACTTAGCAACCAAAAGACAAATAAAGAAAGGATTATTCACTCCATTTTATATTAATAAGGCACAACTTTACATTTAGTATAAAGTTTAGCTGTGTTTTTTTTAAGGCAGTTTCTATTGGGCATGAATTAAATTTCACATCTATCCCTCTAACTCTCTTGAAAGCGTGTGTACCAAAAAATAAAAAATAAAAAAACAAATTTCACAAAATGATGTAAGCCAGTTCAGGAGGATGCATTAAAATCTGCATTATTCATCACATATAGTTGGTGCACATGATCAACTTCATCACCCTATGACATCCTTGAATGACCCCACCTTAATTAATTTGTTATTTGCACCTCCCAAAAATATTACTATAAATATCACTTCAAATTTATCTACTATTGTATAGTAGTATTAGTCACCATAAGCCACATCCAAATCTACCTCTTCCTCTTTCTTTCTCATAGGAAGAAGAAGAAGAACATTATTTCAAGAAAAATGTCTCTATCTATGAAGCCATATTCTTATTCAAAGATGGATAAGGAAGACCCTGAAGAATTAATTCATAGAAAAGCACAATTCTTGATCTACAAAGTGTTGGAACAAGCAAATTCTCGTAGAAAACCATCTTGTCTTAGAATTAGAATATCTAAGTTGAAGGTGAAGATTGGGAACAAACTAAGGAGGTTAAGAAAGCGAATTATATCAAGTGTCTCTGCAGCTAAAGTCAGTATTCATGGACATGTTGCGAGTCAATTGAAAACATGGAAGCGTTTGTTTGGACGAGAAAAACAAACCCTTTTAACCATTAATCCTTCTCTTATGATCAAATATTGATACATATATACTTACTGTGAGCAAGTTACTAGGAAAGTTTATTCATGGTGTTTTGTGTAATACAATATTAATTATGTTTTTTTTTTCATGTCATATTTTTCTATAGAAAAGAGTGAAATCATGAGTTGTGCCTCAAGATCAATATAATTATTTTTGCATTTTTTTTTTGGTATAATACATTTCCTTTTTCTATCTCCCTTTTTTAAATTGGTTTTTTAGATTCTTGAGGTGAGAATTTTTATACTCAGTCCAATGTGTGTGTTTGGATTCTTGTTCAATTGTATCATAATTGATTGATTTTGTGTATGATGGAATACTTTAAAGCCACCGTGAAAAATTATGGCGTACGAAAAGCTACACATTTAGCTTGAACTCACTAGTGGAAATGTTTTGACTTTTGAGAATTGTAACTTCATTTACTTTGTGTGTTATATTTTCTAACATTATTAAGCATTTTAATATCTAAATGTGTGATATTAGTGTTACAACTTAGTAGTATACTACTAGTAGTTTTTTTCATCAAAATGATAAAAATTCATGTTCAAAATAGAAATTGAATTAACACTATTATAACTAGTAGTATACTTCAGTCTAAGCAGGTAAAGATGGATGCAGGATTGGTTGAACTTTGGATACTCTGTTTCAAGATCTAATGCTGACTTTTAAAAGTAAACAAAAAAACAAGAAGAATTGAAACTGTGTGAAAGTTAGTGCAGGCATTAAAGAGAACAATTATTGGTGAAAAGAGTAAACTCAACTAGTCAAATACACCTTCCATCCAGTACACTATCTTAGGGAGCCAGCTACTACTTAAATTATTATTTTTATGTACAGGAATCTGCAAGCAATGCAATTGCTTCCATCCACCCATCTTGCAAAATCCATACAATATTAAAAGAAAAAATATAATAGTTTCTTAAAACTTACCAAAAATAGTAAAAAATCTATATTTGGAACTTTTTTTAGAGGTTTATATATTAGATGCACCCTCTAAATTTATTGTTACCTAAATTTTCTTGCATTTATGCAATTTTTGGACTTAGTTTTGAAAAATAAATATTTTTAATATTTAATATAGTAAAAAAATAATTATATGATAAAGAAAAATACATAAGTAGATCCCGTAATATTTTGATTTTTTAAATAAATGCGTGAATATTGTTATAATAAACTTTAAATGTATTAAAACCACATAAACAAATTTAAAGATTTTTCTTATTAATCATTTTAATATTTAAGTATATTTTTAAATAGTTAATTTAGTCTCATTCATTAGTCACTTTGACCTATAAATTACTAACAAAAATGACTTTTGAAAATATATTTATAATTTTAATAAATTTAAATATTATAAAATTACATGCAACAATACTTAAAAAAGATATATAATGTCTCAATTACTCAAAATTCTAAAGTTAGGACACTGAAATCAGATGCAGAGTGGCATGGTTGATGCATAGCACACAGACATACAGTTTCTTGAGTCAGACCCCACCGCCACCATTACTATTAACAGATTCTAGCAAGCATGCTTTCACGTTTCCTAAAGGCCTAGAATTGACTAATTAATCACACTAGTATAGTATTAGCAAACTTAATTTCATTATCATCCATTTGCTATCATTTTTTGTGTTGTCATCCGGGAATGCAATAATTAATTAATATTAGAATCACTATTTTAACTAGGAAATTGTAACATTTTATTATCAACAATATATACAACATTAAATTAATACTTCACTACTTCAGCTTTTATCATCCAATCATCCCATCAGATTAGCTCTAATGTCAGTAATTAAGATACAAAGTTGAAATCACAACTAAAAAATCACAAGATATCACAATTCTTTTAAATGCAATACACATCATTACATCTAAAATCACAATACATTACATATCTTGGTTCATCTAGCTAGCGTCATTAATTTGTGAGTTTTAATTGTCACAATTAGTCGATCGCTCATTTGTTCATATTTTGTTTTTAAAAAGTGTAACGATAAAATTTAGACACTAATTATAAAGTATTGAAAGATTGCAAATTCGAACATACCAATTATTTTAATCTATGCAAACTGTTATTTTCTAAACACATATTTCATTGAAATTTAAAACAAATATATTAAATTTACAATCAACTTTTCTTAATATACTTCATGATGGTAAAAGATGTTTATAAAAAAGAACAGAGAGAAAATATGAGGCTTAATTATGCTTATTGCCAATAAGCACCCCATAATAGAACATGCTGAAATCTAAATGATCGGTGCTTTTTACGATGTCACATTAAATGGACAAAATGCTGCGACCAAATATTTTAATTTTTAGATCTCATCAACTACATCGTCCAATTCTGACAATGTGAAACACCAATTTTTATCTTGCATTTCAGTTACTTATATATATCACATTTGAATTTCTCTGACATTTGTAGGATGACATGTCGACTTTACATTAGCTGTAAGATGATTGCCTTCGCCGGTTTGGAGTTCCTTTAGTTTTCACATTTGTCCAGTCGTTTCTTGGTTGTATTCACCTGCAATATTCATTTGTAGGCATTATTATAATACATGGCAAATTTATTTTGATTTACTATTTTTTCCTAAGAAGTAGCAGTTTTGATTATATATGATTTGAAACTAAAATTTGTGAAATGTAATTTTTTTAAAAATTTATTTCAAAAAAAATTTTAAAAAGGGAAAGAGAGATTGTGTGGGCAGGTCAGACACTTTATTTTATTTCTATTTTTTGGTCAATAATATTTGGCATAATGCAAACTAATTTTATTTTTAATTTTATATTGACAATAAATAATAATAATTGATTTTATATTCTCGTTAAATATTTATAACCGCCATAATTAAAAAACCATTTAATCAATAATTTGAGATTATTGTCAGTGTAAATTATTTTTATATTGATAGTATATAATTATTAAAACTTTTTGTATTTATGTTTCATTTTCTTTGGGGATCATTTGTCACTAGACTCACTATTGAAGTTATTTTAATTTTATATCTATTTTTGTCACATAATTATTATTTTGGTCAAAATATTATTTATTTTGTTGATTAATTTTTTAAAATAATTTATTAAATTTGAAATATAAATATATCTTTTTTGTTATAAAAATATATCTAAACTTATGTTTAAACGAAAATTATATTTGTAAGATATATTGAGTATAGTGAAAGGGACTCAACTCCCACAATATAATAAAGTTATATTTAATATTTAACCTCTAACGCGTTTTAAATAAAATTATCTTAAATAAAAAAAAACTACTAAAAAATATGATTTATTTTGGCGTAACATTCTTTTTAAATTGTTACACCAAAAAATGAGATTTTTTAAAATTTTCAAATGTGACATAATAAACTGAGGAATGGGGATTGTCATTCTTTCTACTTCGAGGGGTATAATGACAGATCGAGAGGCTCGATTAGAAAGAATCGGCGGAGAAGTTTTATGTTATATATGGTAATGGTCATTTTTCAGATATTTGAATTATATTAAAAACTTATATCCATTCTTGTGAATGTAGTAGAGAAAAAATGGATTTCTAATATTACTCCCGATACATTAGTAAATGCGTGAAGAGGATTTAACTAGAATACAAATAAAAATATATATATATATATATAAATTCATGAAGATTAAATTACTGAATCACTTCTGAAGGTATGTTACAGCTTTAGACAAAGAGAATGAAAATAAGATTCTAGGCTATATTTCAAAAAATAATTCGGCGTACTTATGTATACGACTGGGAAAGTAAAAAATCGAAGTATAAGTCAGTTAATTTAATTAGACCTTCAATATGTTTTTTAGGGGGCACAATTTAAAGGATAAAATTTAAAGAAAAAATTGTTACACCAAAATATAATTTTCCGTTATATATAAATAAGTATATATATTTATTATTCAAATAAATAATATTTTTTTTTTAAAATCATAAGCAAAAAAGAAGCATTAATTTACAAAATGAAATAGAATATAAAAATAAACTATTCACCAAAAAATAAAAATAAAATAAAGTTCTTTAAAAAAATTAAAATGAGAGAAATAGATTGTTTTCAAGACATAAAAATGATTATGTAGTGGTTTTTTAGATTGTTGGATGCAATCAAAGGTGATAGTTGAGCCAAAGTCGTCCCCCCCCCCCACCTTTCCCGTGTCAAAGGCAAGAAATCCGTTTGACATATGTGGACACGTTTATTTGTTATTACAATGTTTTGTAAATTGCTATTTACGATATTTGTCTCTAAAACTTGGATAAGGCGATATTTACGATATTAGTCTCTAAAACTTGTTATGCTCATTGAAAAGCCAATCTCATGCAATTAATACACACTTATTTCAGTCAAAGGATAATTATTATTCAGTTTTTTTTTAATAATAGTAGGAACACTCTTTAGTTTCTTTAAAGCAAAAAAAAAAAAAAGAGAGAAAAGTAAAAATATTTATAAGTAACAGAAAAACGGAAAAAAGAGAGTTACCGGCGGCAGCGGAATGAATTCGACGGTGGTTTAATGTTATTTGAAGTGTGGTGTCAGGGTATTATCACTAGAGTGAAGGGTGGTGGCAGAAGAAAAAGAATGGTAAATTAGTCTTATTATTATCAATAATAATAATAATGTTATAGGAGGTGGCGGGAGGAGCAGTTTAATTTTATAGATGGTGGTGAAGTGTGGTGTCAGGGTATTATTATTAGTAGGAGTGAAGAGTAGTGAGGAGAGAAGAAAAGTGGCAAATTAGTCCAACCAATAATAATAATAATTCAAAAAATAATAATTATAGAAACAATTTTTAGTTCTTTTGACAGAAAAAAAATAAAAAAGAGAAAGGATGATAATTATATTTTTGAATAATAATAAACAAACTTTAATAAAAGAGAAAACGTAACAGAAAGACTAAATATTAACCTCTTAAGTCACCTTTGTTCCTTTAATTTCAATCATTTTCGAGTGTAGCTTGACACATTTAATGTGTGGACTTAAATTTTTTCAATTATGCCCCCTAACATTCTAATGAACTTGCACTTTTTTATTTTTATTTTTAATGACTTCAACCAATCTAACTTGTCTCTCTTAGAAATACTAAATTGATATTTGACTGTGACTCACTCAAATAAGTCTTTATGAATATTTTTAAAATGTTATTGATTCCGTTAATAAGGACCAAATTGCAAATCTGATAGTATTAATAAGGACCAAATTTATATTAAATTCTTAAATATAAGAACCAAATTATAAAATATAAAAATTAAATTGATAATAAATGGTAAAATATAAAGACCAATTTGACAGTTAGTTGTGTACCCATTTGACAAATCAACTAATATGAGTAATTTTAAAAGAACTTGGAGGTTTTGAAAATATTCGAAATCTCAAAGAACTATTTAAAACTTTAGAACTCAAATGATAATGCTAATGCTTGTAATTATGAAGGATCGAGAGGACTTTCTCGCTCTCAACTTCCCTACCTGGTAATGAAAATTCATTAAACATTACAGAACAACACTAAGCACTAATTACATGACCACCATCAAACATCAATTCGAGTATACATCTCAATCTCGACAGGTTATTGTATAACCTATGCTTTCTAAATATCTTTATATACAAAAAAATTATTACACAACCGCACAATAATCATTAATTAATCAATAAGATCAGAAATATATTGGGCTTCACCTCCAATTGGGATGGGGTCTCTCTGTCATAAAACTGGCTACATTTGAATGATAATTAACCTTTGACATAACTAACACCCATCCAAAAGCCCTCATTGTTGAAGGACTAGGAAAGCTGCATCTAACTAACAAGGAAGCTCTCATAAATTACATGAGTGCCATCAAGAGAATGAATAAATCAACAAGAAGGAAAATCAGCGTGCCATGACTGTAGAGACCTGCATAACATGAAGAAAATAAAATAAAATCAAGACCTACCAGTTTATTTAATGTAACAATTTTTAAATTTTCTTCCAACTATAAGTCTAACGTTAAATATTTGCACATCCACTTATATGTGGAATAGATTAATTTCTAGTAAACCTGAAAATGAAAGTAACTTCAGCCGTTAATAGTACTTCTTAAAATTTATGACTTCTTATAATTAGGACCAAAGAAAACACCAAACTTTTTCTTATATGGGACCCGAGGGATCTACACACAAATAACCGAATTCGTTGCAGTCAATGATTCTTGCCGTCACTGCAATTAGTAGCTCTTTTCTTCTAAATGGACAAAAAAAAAACTCAACAAAAGCTGGTGTAAGGTGTCTCATAGAAATCAAATGGATCATATTGTGACTTTGGCTAATCAAAAACTCAATTTTAACCATCCGATCTTCATCAACAACTAAAATCATCAATTGCAATGAAATCCCCTACGCTTAAAAAATAACTGCAGGATCTCAGACATGATTTGCTGGTAACCAAATAAAACTTAATATGTAAACCTTTTTTTATAACAAGTGCACAAGTCAATAGACTAATGAGCTTCAATTAAGGTCAAATTGATTGTAAGTACTCAAGGTCGACCATTGACTAGAACGATCTTTAACCAGACTTTACTTATCTCTAGGATATACTCTAGATTATCCAGAGCCCTTTCTCCCAAGAATCAGAGGGTTAATAAATAAAAAGTGCACATCCCAGTAGTTTCCTTTTAACTGTAGACTATACCAATCTACATAATCTTTACTTAGAATTTAGCTGATTAAGAGATCATTTTAACTCCTAGATGGCTATGAGAAGCATATGTTAATAGTTCAAACAGTATTTGAAGAATTTCATAGATTACTGAATAAGTAGAATAAATTGAAAAGGTTATCTTACAACTTTGACCAGATGCTGCTGCAGGAAGAGCAGGGATGTTGACAGCTGCAGTTCCAATAAGGTAGAGTTGTCAAAAAAGTTCAAAAGAAATAGAACATTTAACATAAAAATAAATAAAAAGAGAAGTTGGGAAAACCAAAATGAACTCGAAAAACTATATAGGATTTGTTCTTCATTTACACTTCTTTTCTCTATTAATTGCAACAAAAATAAATAAAAAGCAGTTTGCTACTCAAAGAGGGTATACGTACATTTATTGCATGATGAACCAGCTACTTGAGATATAGAAGGCCATGGAGCTGGAATATTGTCATTTAGATCACAAAGGACGCTGACCCCTGAAGTACTGTCAAAAACAGTATCTGAAGGCAAGCTCGATAAGAGACAACCAGCCTCTGTTTAAGGAAGATAATGTAGCAAGTCAAGTCTCGGCACAAGCCACATAACATTAAATGCAAGAGCACAATATAGAGTAACTCGATGACTTATTTGAAGCATGTCAGAAATTAAAAACAAAATGCACGTCATAAGTAATAGTGTTTTTGACTAAATCCCCAAATCAGTCCCTTTAAAGTACGAGGCGGAACATTTAATCCTTAGGGAGCAAACAAATATCATGCGTCTTCGGTCAAGTGGGCTCCATGACACTTAACTTGCTTAGTTGGCACTCACTTGATCCATGTGATTTTCAGATGTGGAATTTTGATATTAAAAACAATTTGAGATAGTTTCCTTTGGTGAGAACAATGTCAATGGTCGAAACACAAAGAAGAGGTGGCTAGGTGTATGATGTTGTTGTTCAAAGATTTTAGCAGCAAGGTTCATTTTGCTTTTGTTACAAAAGTCTTCTGAGAACAACTTGGTTGTGCTAGTGGCGAATCACACTCTATTATACCCTAATTTTGTCTCTAATGCTTATGAGTTTGTGCGAGAAGAAGTCGCACAATAACATCAAATTAAAGTTTGACAAAAATTGGTGCTTCTGATAATTTAGATATGTTCCAAAAAAGGTAAACTACTATAGGGGTGTACATGAGTTGAGTTGGGTCGTTTTTTGCCAAATCAAATACCTGAACCGATCAATTTTATTGGGTTGGATTGAGATCTTAACCCATAATTTTTCCATCAAACCCGAACTAAACCAACCCAATTATGAGCGAGTTGGGTTTATGGGTGATAAAAAAAAATATTTTTGTTTTATTTTAAAAAAATTTAATTAAATTTAAATACTTAAACATCTAAAAAATAATAAAATTATGTCGCAACATATCATTTAATATTTAAAATACATCCACTAACACAACAAAATACTTAAATTAATTAAATTAGCAACAAATTCTCTATCATAGTCCAACAACTAAGTTTTAACTAAACATCAATAATAAATAAAAAATAAAAATATATATGTCACCTCAATGGGTTGGATTCGCGGATTCATGGGTTTCAAAAAGTTAAATCCGATACCCGAACCGAACATAATTGAGTTTCAATTGATTGGTTCGGGTTAGACCCGAACTTAAATAGATTGGGTCAAAACGTGGATTGGGTTCGCGGGTTTACCCATACCCATGTACACCCGTAAACTACGATGTATAAAAATGATGAATTTATGGGCCTGAAGGTGGGAAATGATTAAGCATTTGAAGGTTATGCTGTTTAATCAAGGAAGATACTAGATAGAAGCAAAAGAAAACATATTGTCAACGTACTAATAATTTAGAGGATCTGTATCAGGAAAGACAGCGAATGGTTTACCAACAATGAAATCTATATGAGAATGGTAACAGTTTAGAAGTATGCGTGCTTGTGGCATGAAAGGGACAATGTCTCTTACGATTACATAGAAAAGGGAGATAAAAATAGTTCAGATATTGATACTTTTTCTTCTACCAAGTCTTGTAACAGTAGTACTTCAACAGAAAGAAGTCTAGCAAAGCTAAGTGAAGCCCAATCCATGTGAGAAAAGAATATGGGCCAAGTGGGTGCCATGTAAGCAAGTTAATGTGCCATTTGCGCAGATCAATTAAATGTCACAGAGCCTTCTGTAAAGAAGGATTATACATACACGCATTTCAGGAACCACTCAAGTGTTTGTGTCCTACTATGTATTTTTCAGGGACTGGTTGGGTCCTGGTCTTTTTTCCTATAACGGTAAGCAGTCACATATTTAAACCCCTTTCCGCTTCCCTTTTCTCTCTGACCATGGTCCAAACAGCCCCCCAAACAAAAAAGGCGGTATTTGCAAATAGTGTATAATGCAACAGCATATGACATTATGGAGTTACCTTGATTTCCAACTGAAGCATCAACATTGTTGATTTCCGCACCAAGATGAACAAGCAGGATCAAGAAAAATGAGACAATAACATCAGGTATGAAATACTATAGGCATTAAAGTGTTTTTGTATTGCATACTGATGAGAAGAGAGAAGCGAAACAAACCTTGGAGGGAAAAATCCTTAAGGCTTATGTGACAAAGACTATAGATATCATCGGCAATATTTGATTTTTTTAATTTCATTGCCAAAGTTTCTGCACAATCCAAAGCTTGCAAGTTAGTGATGAAGCTCTGCTTCTGCAAGTGAGACACGTAGCTTTCCATGGCATTACAGCAGGCGGTTTTGTTACGTATCCCCTCGCCACAACCCTTGGCAACTTGCTTTGTGTCAGGCAAAACAAGTGGACAAACTGTCGCAGAAAGAAAATTTAAGCAAGAAATGTGCATTAAGGAGCCAGAAGGATTAGCATAGTTAGGAATCATCACATGATAACATTTTATTCAAACAAACCTTTGTTCACTTTGCAATTAGACAGTCCTCTGAGAATTTTCTTGCTATGAGACGGATCAAGCTTACTAGCTATCCACCGAAGTACTATATTTCTACAATCGTTGACCCGAATTGAATGCTCGGGTAGAACATCTGATGCATCTAATTCCAAAACATGAGAACCTTTTGATGCAATTGTTGTAGCTGCTTCTAATATAGCATTGTGACAAACTTGGTAGCAGCATTCTTTGACAGGATCGATGTTCTCACAAGCAGTAAGCAACTTTGAAGTATCCACCATGTCATAAAAATCATTCACACTTTTTACCGGGCAAGATCCCTCGGTGAAATTTGAAGAACGAACTGAACATATGTGCCTCAAATCACCATTGGCACCCTGCCCCATCAAAATCTGCTCCACATCTGAAAGGCAATGTTTAGCAACAGTTGCATTTAATGCGAGTACGTTGGTATGTTTACTGGATTGACCGATGAGAACTGTGAGAGTGGCTTCCAACTGGGGACAACATATGACATTAGCCAGATACGGTGCAAAAGCTTCCCAGCAATCAAGTGCTGTCACACTTAGCAAACTTTCAGCAGTAGTGAAGTTCAAAGTGCAGAGTCCTGAAAGATACATTGACAAAGATAGTGAGAGAGATAGCAATTGAAAATTCAAAATGACCAGATAAATTATTTAGGAAAGGACCTGATAACTTTGGGATAGAGATATTCGTGAATGGAGTCAATGGTGAAGGCGCAAGAAGAGGAAGAAAGGGTTGTGGAGCACCAAGTGGCGAAATTTTGGGGAACATGGAACCCACACGGTTATCCAATTGAACATGACCTTGAGCATGATCGACTCTACTGCTATGAGACTCATGCACACCTGTGACAAAATATAAATAAGATAGAATTTTTGCAATCGTGTGCTTCTCCCTTTTGCTTCAACAAAATTACATGCGAAATATTGTATTAATTGCTTTCAACAAAAAATCATACTTCGTAGGATATTATGTTGTTTCAAAATTTACAAATAACTGCAGCCATATTTCAAGCATGTGGATGTCAAATGTAACTTACAGATAAAAAAAAAACACTTAAAAACATGAAACGCACCTTGGAATCAACATAAAATTAATTGTCATCAACAAAAGCTTCTAGGTATTAATTAGATTTTGTTTTAATTGTCCATGTGACATTACAGTGTCAACCTAGTCAAATTCGTGAAATGAGATATTATTTGTCTGTTATTGAAAAAGTAAGTGGATAAAGAAAACAAAAAGAAAAACACTATGAATATAATTGAAATTGTTTGTTCCAAATAAATATCAGAGATCTTGGCCAATAAATGAGAAACTTAAAGTTTATTGAGCTAAATAGGGAAACAATGACAATGAATGATTGAAGTAAACTTCAACATTGGCCAAAGTTCAAGAATGACCGATGGGTATGTTTGGATGGAGGGTTTTGAAGGGTGAAGTATATAGTTGAGATTTTTTTAAAAATTGAACTAATAACATGATAGATTTTTTTTTTTTACGGAAATAATAACATGGTAGATGATCACAAAACAGTTCAATCCCACTTAATTCAATTTAAGAAACATTTTATATCTTCCTTAATTCCAAACAAAAATAAAAATAAGGTCTCCCCTCTAAAATCCTCCATCCAAACATATCCTAAATGGTTTTTTCCCACATAACATTATCTCTTAAAACCCTAACTGTGGCTATCCCACCTCATTATAATAAACATTAGAAATTAACATCAGAAAAACCAAAAACAGAGAATAATGCAAGTAAGTAGTGTTCATGAAACTTAGTAATAAATAAAATTCCATAATCAATAATAAACAAGCAATGAAATTAATATACCCAAACAGATTCATACTCAAGCTTCAAAAAACCACATAAATTTAGAAACCACCAAATCCACATGAATTCCCTCCAAAATAAAACAACACATCATTCCATCAACAATCACACACACAGATCAATAAAAAAAAGGAGCAAAATCCAGAAAAGGATTTGAGCAAGAAGGACTTACAAAGAAGAAGAAGAATGAAGAGGAGCAACATTTTATTGAGCATCTTTATACAAAGAAGAGTAAAATGGGAAAGCATTCAAGGAGAGAATGAAAAAGTGAGTATTGCCATTTGAAGATTGAAGAAGAATAGTTGAAAAATGATCATATCAAAAAGGAAGAGTGAAAGATGGTTCGATCGATCGGGTTCAAAAGTGAGTGGGGACTGTTGCAGGCTCTCTCAGACAGTAATAGCTGTCTGAAGAGAGAGAGAGAGAGAGAGAGAGAGAGAGAGAGAGAGAGGACCCCACCATTAACAACGAGCTGAGCTTACCTTAACTACCGCATTTACACACTCTCAATGTCCATTTGACACTAGTAATGTTTCGCACGCGCCACGCGTGTAAGAGACAAGTTGCATATTGTAGTGTGAGTAATATCAACGACACTCTTTTATTGAGTAAAATAGATATAAGTTCCACCACTATGGTTATATGGTTATAAATGGGATCTATTTTCAAAATAGTAGAATCCACACCTATTTTATTTATAAAAAAGTAAATGTTAAAATACAGTGTCGCTAAAGTTACTTGTGAGTGTTGTTATTTTTTGTGATTGTGGCGCTAACTCATGTGGCAGTTGGTAGATGGAGACATTAAATGAGGTCAGTTTTTGGATGTTGCTTTTATTTATTTTGATTTTGAACTAGAATTGAGGTGTTACTCCTACCAGTTTTCCGTCTATTTATTTATCACTCTTGTAGGGTTACACACCATCAATCTTTAAAATGAACATGAGCTTTAAATTAGTTTTTTTTTTGGTTATTAGTTCTATCTCTCCCCCTCGATGAATTAATAAAAAAGGATTGTGGGTCACGTTAGTAAATTAATTTCAAGTTTTAATCTCATCCATTTATTTAGATTCAAGGGTTTATAAATATTTATCTCATTTTCACGTAAAAAACAATATTTTGATTACTAAATATATGAGAAACATTTTGCTATTGTGATAGATGAAAACAGTAAATTGTAGTGATCAAATTTCATTAAATTAAAAGCAACGAACATGAATATAACTTGTTTAAACAATTATGTGACCCATCCATAGGTTAAACCAGGTATCGCTATTCAGTTTCCCCCTTTGCATATCACGTTGATGCTTCTTCATTCAGACACGTGAGTACAGTTTTAGACGCTAGTTAATAATAAAAAAGATATAATGGTTTGTGTTTATCCTAATATTGTCAGTATACTTTTTTTTTATCTATTTTGTTTTATACTTTTTTAAATAAAAGAGGTTAAATAACAATGTTTGTTGGATTCAACTTTAGTTTTATTAATTACTGAATTCTAAATCCATTGTGGGTCCATCTCGCAGAATTACAAACTAAAATAAAATTACAAAAATAATAATAACCTAAATACTAAAGCTAAAAAAAAAGCCATCTGAGCCCAAGATGGTCGAGGTTGTGCCATCATGACCAAACGAATTAATACAATTTACTTTATCTTTTTTTTTCTGTAAGCTGAGTTTCTTTTAAAAAAATTGGAAAATTATTTTTTGAGAAAAATTGAATTTTATTTATAAAACTTTATTATATATTATTTAAAAAAAAAAATCGAAAGTCTAAAAAATTAGCATTATATAAGTAGATCGAAAGAAGCCACTTAGGCCACAAGATTTTGGAGACTTCTTTAGTCATGTAATATTTTGGTCCCTTGGTCCCTCCATTGTGTGGATTGGGCTGGGATTGTAAAATGAACATCTATAGTCCGAAAATTGGATTTCATACCCCCATTTAGACCTATACCCCCAAAATAATGAAAACTCATAAATGTCTATTGATTTTCATTTCTAATCACGATTAAAAAAAATTTACTCTAAAATTTACCTCTCAGCCAAATTTCCAGTACGTTAATTTTTTTTTGAAAAATCCAGTATGAAATTATAACTACCGGAAATTTCATTTTTAAAATTTTCAGTAATTATAATTTCTGGAAATTTGAAATTTCCAGTTTTTATGTTTGAAATTTCCGGGAGTGCCAACCGGAATTTTGAAATTTCCGGTAATTCATTTTCAATACCGGAAATTTCAAATTTCCGGTTGGCACTCCCAGAAATTTCAAGATTTGAAATTTTCGGTACACATTTTTACTACCGGAAATTTCAATGAATTTGAAATTTCTGGGAAAAAAAATTGGAAAATTCCTTACTTTTCCGGATTTGTCTGTTTGTGGAGTATGTGGGCCGATAACTTTGTTTTTACTGAATAATTGAGGACAATACAGTCAATTCACACTCAAAAATTTTAATTGAGGAGTATAGGATTAATTGGGGATATCATATCCAATTCTCCTATAGTCCCATGTAATTTGAGTGTTTAAAAGTGGTATTTGTTTTTACGATTTGATTTGAATACAAAAAACTTCTTCTCAAAGTATCCATCATTTTCTCGTGATCTTTTGCTTGCATGTGAAATTTCTATATAATACACTTCACTTTGAATGAGTATAAACAAAATCTGATATATAAATAAAATAATTGTTATTTTGGATTATTAATTTAATTATAATTGTTATAATATATGAGTGATTGATTTGACACAATTGAAGGGGAGACTAATTTAACCCTTTTTAATATATATGTTTCATAAAATTCAAATAAAAGATTAATATAGAGACTAAGGTCACCCATCATCAAAATAACATTCAATTTTATATGAAACTAAATAGAGGATAATTGATATATTTGCATTAAAAAAATCAAACACCTACTTGTCAAGTTGTGAAGGATAATTTCAGGTCTTTTTCTACATAGAGCACTATTTTAGGTTCCACATTTTTTATCAAGGACTATTTTATGTCTTTTGAATATATTTTATATAAAAATGCAAGAAAAGATAACATAATTTTTTTAAAAGCTAATTTTATTATGCTAGAAATGAGTATCGAATCTAAACATTTTTATCACTTTCTCTATTTTTTAGCCCGTCTATCCTAATTACCAAATCAAGCTTATATTCCTTAGAATAAATTAATATTAACTTATTGTACAAAACAAAAGCAATATATGACTAAAGTTGTCATTGATGTATGAAAAATATTTATATCGCGTACATAATAACAAAAATAGGCACAACGGTACATAATTTACTTTTATATATATATATATATATATATATATATATATATATAGAAAGATAAACGATTGATGTGATATTACATTGTTATTATGAGAAATAAAACCATGCGACAACAATTATTGAATTTTAATAAATTAAAACAAGTGATTGAGATTTTTTTTATTTTCTTACTAAAATAGACACATGAGAACTGAGAATATGAAATATGTTGATCTTCTTAAACCCTATTTCAACCAATTGGTCAATTATTGGCTATGTAGTAGAGTACTCAATTTTGCAAATCCTCATGTCCTCGAATTTACAAATAACAAATACACTAAATGAGCTATGCAACAAACAAGATTTTGACAATTTATATACAATATTAAAGTAATGAAACATTTGTGTTTTGATGCAAGACAAGAAACCATTCACAAAAATATTTTGAAAGGTAAATTTGATTTGCAAACCATTCTCACATGTTTGGTTGTTAATTTTCAAAAAAGAACAGAGTAGATGATTATCTACCATGCATGTTTTATATTTTTTTTAGATTTGTTTATTTTGTTCTTTCATATTTTTTTTCTGTTTATTTTATGTCTAGAGAAAAAAAATTGATTTTTTTTTTCTTTTATTATTTCTTATTATGACATGTGTGGGTTGTGATCTCATGTATTTTTGCAACTGTTATAAAGTGACACTTTTTTTTTTGTCTATAGATGAAGTGATAAACATTTCATGAAACTCACACGCACAATGGTAAAATCTCATATTCAAACTCGGAAGATGATATTCAGTCTAACAATATCAACATTTGTCAACTGAACTATGTCTTACGGACAATGCACGTACTTTTTAATAATAATAGGAAATTGTATTGAAGGTTTCTTGAAATGAAACTTGCGTTTCATATAGATGTATGGCCATACATCTGCAAATTGAAGTGAAAATTCTCATCATATCATATAATAAATGATTGACATAGACAAAAGTGTGACAGATAAAATGTCTGATGCAGTTATTTTTTGTGAGTATAAAAAACATGAGTGATTTTTAAAAACTAGAAAGGATGTGAGTGTAATTTAAAACAAACACAGGAAGGTCAATCCAATTTGCAGTCATAATATTGATAAGTAATAAATTAATGGCATTCTTATTTAAAGAGTGAAAATAGCTGTATATATTTAACTAACATCCGTTAATTCCTTTTTCTAAGTCATTTTTTGTTATTTTTTTTAATAAACTAAAAATAAATATATTAAATTAAGAAAATTCAAAGTAAAGTGTACTGAGTTTTTTATTTATTTAACTCTCTAATTGTCAAGAGAAATATGTCTTAGTAATTCATAATTCGGTGGAGAGCTAACCAATAGTTTAGATACAAAACATAGAATGTGTAAGAGGAAAAAAAATAATCCCTTTAAAATATAAGGCAAACAAACACTCCATATCAAATCAAAAGATAAAATATTACAACTTAGTCGAGTCCAAACAACCCCACAATTGAGAGTACCAAGAATTTAATCACATTTTTTGTTATTTTTACACCTACTAAGACAATAAAATTTACTATTTTTAATCACATTATTTATTTTTTTAAATAAATATCTTTAATCGTTTATTATCTCATCTCGTATATTTATCTATGTGCAACAAATAAGTAAAGATATTATTGACATACCAATAATTGATATTACATTAAATTTTAAAAACAACAGTTAAGTAAAAATAATTTTATTTACAAATGTAATAATTAAAAATGAAAAAATTAAAATAATAAACTTTAGTAGTTTAGGTTTTTATTATTAAATAATTTTGGTTGTATTTGATGAAGGAGTAATTTTATTAGTAGGCATGCACAAGATCGGTGGCGGGAATAATGTTTAGTATATTAGGGTTTTGGATAAGTTTAGGGCGAATGTATAAAAAGATATAGTTTCCTTTAGATAGTATAGATGAATGATTAATTTGTAAAATAATTGTATGCAAATGAATGACTTTACCACTTCCAAGTTAATAAATATGTATACGTTTGTTTAAGATTTTAAAAAAATAATTTTGATTTTAAATTTTGAAATTTTTTTAATAAAAATTAACTTAAAAATAGTAGAAATTTTTTAGATTCATTTGTTACTAATTAAAAAAGATAATTTTAACATTTAATAATTTAGATATTTATTATTAGAGATTTTGGTAAAAATCACATTTTTTTTAAAAAAGGTATCTTGTCAAAATAAAAATTTTGTGAAAAACTTTTCAAAATAGCTTTTCATTTTAATAATTTTTTGATATTTTATTATCCAAAATAGATGAAATACTTAAAATCATACTTTAAGATAAACTATTTAAACCAATTTTTTATTTAAAGTTTTATTTTCAAAATTATTTTTAAAAAATATTATAACAAGATGATAAAATGTTATAAAAGTTATTTATAATTTTTTTAAACAAACGGATTTTATATCTCTTAATGGTTGAAATCATCTGTTGGTGAATTTAAAATGAATGTTGTTGAAGTTTAGTCTAGTGATAATGGTGTATCTGCGTGTGAAAGTTTAATTCGCGATCATCTTAGCTGTTTTATCAAATGATTTTTTTGTAAAATGAGTAACTCTATTTTTGTTAAAATGTGGGTTATTCGAAATGATATCATGTTAACCCGCGATCTTGGTATCAAGAAGATTGTCTTTGAGACCGATTCTCCGACTCTCGATAATATGGTCAAGAAAGGCTATATTAACTACACACATCTAGTGCTTCTCCTCAATGACATTTCATCTATGCTTCGTAATTTGATATAGACTATCTTCATTTGCTTTTCGTATAGAGAAACAAATAAATATACTAATAAAATATGACTGTTCGGCATTTTGAGAAACTATTACTATAGAGTATGTTGCTCCTCTTTTATAGTCTATTTTGATATATGATATTGAAAATTCTATTTGATAACTTTCTTTACAATTAGGGGTTAATGAAATGTCTCTCTCTCACACACATACACAGCACTTTGTATGTATAATTTAATTTCATAAAAATAATTTATCTTTTATGCGCACCAATTTAAATAAAACATTTAGAATGAGATGTGGTGATATATTTATAGAAAAAATAATAATTTAATAATAATGATATATCATTGCTATGCTAACACAAAGAGTAAACATGTCTCTATATATATTTTTTGATAAAGGATAATCTGTATATTTATTTAATCTACTGCTAATAATAAACTTGAATTAATTTTGGTTGTATTTGATGAAAGAAGAAAGTGGGGAAGGTGTAAGGTGTTTGTTTGTTTAACGGGAACATGCAGGAAGGTGTTGTATTGACCACAGCAATGCCCTCTTCATCATCATCATCTTCTTCATCTTGGAGCCACCATTGCAACAATCTCTATAACTGCAAACACGCTCCTTCCGCCACCTTAGACCTTCTCATCCTCCTTCTCGTTCTTTTCTCCGGCGCTTTCCTTCTCTCTTCTTATTTCTCCTACATCTTCAACTCCCTCTCTCTCCTCCTTCCTTCCCTCTCTCTCCCCATTCCTTACATCATAGCATTTGTTATCTTCTTCGCTGTTTCGGTTTTCGCTGTTGAGGTTTGTTGTGGTGCCCGATCTCGGAAGTGCGAGAGGAGCGGTTGTAGGGGACTCAAGAATGCTACGGAGTTTGATTTGCAGATAGAGAGGTCTGGTACAGGTTCGGGATTAGGTTTGGGTGAATACGATAAACTTCCTTGGAAAGGTGGGAGTGAAGGGAATCCTGATTATGAGTGTCTTAGGTCTGAGCTTAGGAAAATGGCTCCGCCTAATGGTCGTGCGCTTTTGCTTTTTAGGGCTCCTTGTGGTTGTCCTATTGCAAAACTTGAAGCTTCTGGTCCCAAGAAAGGAAAGCGTCATAAGAGGTTGGTTAATCACTCTCACTCAACAATTGGAATTGGAATTTGTGTTCTTGTTCATGTTTAGATTTTGTTTTGTGTGTCTGGAAATGTTTCTTTAATTGTCTTGATTGTGTGTGAATTACCATTTGATAAGCATCTTATGGAAAGATCAAATCTGAGATTTGTTGAAATTTGAGCATTGCATAAGTGGAATTTTTAGGGTTCATGTTTTAGGTGTAGATTTAAATATCATAGATTTGTTTTAATTTGCTGAATTCTTTATGAAAAGAAAACTCGGTGAAGGTTTCTTGCTCCTTTGATTGGATTGACCTGCCGTGGGAGGAGGCTCTTGTCAATTTGGAGTGTTCTTCTTTGAGATTGAGAGCTGTGTCCTCTTTCTCGGTGACGGATCTTGGTTTTGGTAAATTAGCAACTCCATAGGTTCCGCTACTTGCAGGTTAGGTTATTATTAGCTCAGTCATTAGGTAAAGGAAAATGATTAATATTACGAAGGATTAGACAAACGAAACATACCAATATATGCCATATGTTGATTTTGACACTAGCAAATGGGTGATTTCCACCAAACGCTAAGATTATGGTTTTTAGTTCATTAAAATAAAACATGTATCCGTTCTTGCCTTTCGTTAACATTTGCTTCGTCATATTTACCACTGTTCTTAGGTAAATACTTCTTTCCTTATAGTGTTATCTCGTGGTTAAATTGTGTCCTTGAAATTGTGGCAAAAGAGGCTATTGGTAGGACTTACACAGTCTTCTTCTAAATTATATGTGATTCACTTATATGGATAGAAACTTTGACGTCTCTCCTGAATCTGTACTTAGCCAATATGATTTGCCTTTCATTCATAAGTAGATTAGTGATTTATGTCTCAAGGGATTTATCCTGATTTCTTTCCCTTACTCATCTTTTAGCCTTTACTACTGCCCAACTATGAAGCACAAAGACTACAAAATTGATTTGGTATGTGACTCGTAACAGTGTCACAAGTGTATCCAACACAGAAAAGCATGTACTCAAGAAATGTCCTTATTCTTTTTTTATAAAAAAATTCATTGTCCAATACATTTGGGGATAGAGCTTAACCCTCTATGATACAGCTAGCCACAAAAAGATACGATAATGATATGGTATGTTTCAATATTAGTCCCTCAACTTTAGCCTCTCTTAGCGCATTTACTAGCGTAGCACATCAAAATAGGAAAGGCTGACTGTGACTTTAAGGTGTTGTTCTCTCTGGGTCCGACACATTATCTCTGTTTGGTGTCTTCCATTGTTACTGGTGTGCTCTTGCACGTTTTATGCTCTGCCACATCCTCTTCATTCCATTGAAACATCAGCTTCCTCCTCTCCTCTGTCACTTGTGTTTTACAACAAATAACGTAAGGAACTTCTTAGATTTTAGTTTTACATTATCCACACTATTTGTTGAATAAAAACAGGGGAAAATAGTTAAGTAGAAGAGCAGGAAGGCCTTCTGGTATATAAGTCTAATTTTAAATAATTTAATCGATATTAGATGGTCTGATTTCTGTTAACAAATCTAGGCTGCATCATGTCTTGAATTCTTAAGTATTCCTCATATTTTCATATCCTTATCACACTCATTTTATATCAAGTATTTGAGCTTTATAGATGCTTGAGCTATGATATAAGCACCTTTTTGAGCCAATCTTGTCATCTGAGCAAAACTTTTAGTGTATGAAAAGAGCTCCGCTGAAGTGAATTTATCTGTTGAGTAAGTGAGGATGTATCCACCATGATCTTAATGGGTTAAGATTATAATGAGCTTTTAATAAAATCAATGGTAGATACAGCCTTATTTTCCACGCTACAGACAAGCTCACTTTGGAGGAGTCTTATGATCTTATCGTTAGTATTTTCTCCCTTTTTGTTTTTAGAATAGGGTAATAAGTTTATAATCTAATTTTCTAATAAAATTCCAAATCTATTATTACAGACACAATGTAATTCCAGTAGGAAAGCTAGAATATCATATTATCATGCATTGCAAGTGAAATTGGAGAATGGTGATTGCTACTTTTTAATTATATTTCAGATGGCTATCAGTGCAGCAACTTAGAGTAGATAGGTAGAATCCTCTTTTATTAGATGTTTGTCCTTTCACGACATATTTGAATTCATCAATATTTTGTGGTGCTCAATAATGATGCACCTTTTTACAGTTCTCTTGGAGAAAATCTTAAAGAACCTGTGATAATATTTTGTGGTTGTTTGTTACCTATTGCCGAATTGCGCAATTCAGTTGTTGGTTGGTATGTACTGAAATGTGAAGTGTTAGCTTTGTTCCTTAGGAGCTTTTAATATTTGAATACCTAAACTTTTGGTTCATTCAATCTTAGGAAAGGGGTGTAAAATTGTATAAAGATTACACGGTGTAATATTTATCCTAAGAAATCTAATAACTTGGCATCTTTGGTATATGCATACTAGGCCACTAGCAAAAAGAAATAATTCAGTATAAAACATAGGTGTTGGACCGGGCAACATAAAGCATACAGGTACTATATACGTACAACGGTACTAGCATGTATCTGCATACACACACACATAAATGTATGAGTCTGTATTCATACTTTCGTTCAACTGGATTATTTTGTTAAACCAAACAAATATCCTCTACCTTGTTAGTGTGATATTAAGCAATTTCTTCACGTAATGTAATTGAAAGCTTTGTGCACTAATATAAACTATTTGAAATGGATTTTATAGGGAAATGTATAACTATTTAACAATGATATCAATGACAACTTTTACTAATTTACTTTGGCCTCTAAAATTGCTTTTGTACAAAGGCCAAAAAAGAGTTGCAAATTGTAAAAATATATTTATGCCTATGGTTTTAGCTTTTCGTTTGTTTTTCTGTCAAACAAATAAATAATCTTTTCATTTGATGCTTGATATTGTGCCATTCGTTCAATAAATAAATGCAAAGAATAGATAATGGTATCCAACTTTGAATTGTTTACTTTTTTTATATCAGAAATTGAGATGTCACACGCGCACACACATACGGGGCATATCGAGCTGGAGTGTAAGAGGTGAGAAGAACTAATGGCTAGTGCATCTCTATCTATCTTGTAGTATTTTCTTTATGGTTCCCGGTGTTTTATCTTTAAATAAATGCTTTTTTGTTTTTTCCAAGTCGGCCCTTCACCCTACAAGTAGCTATTCATTCATGCTGTGTATTTTTTGCGATGAGCAAATAACTACTAAATTGCTTATGGAATCCAAGATAGTCAACACAATCAATTATACAAAGTTTTGAATTCAATATTGGAAACTACATAAATAAGGAAAATAAGGATATGACAGCTACACAAGAAAGAAAAAATATATACGGCGCTAAATAGATTATATTTTCTCCAAATTGGAGATACTATCTAACTCTCTCCCCTAAGCTGGTGCATACAAATCAAATGCACCAAGCTTATCACAAATGAACTAAGTTTGAGGATCTCAAAGAGATTTTGTGAAAATATTTGCAAGCTAATCACTAGAGTTGACAAACTCAATAGCAATTTCCTTAGAACTTTTTCCCCTGATAAAGTGATAATAATTCTGTATATTTTTTACTCATTCACGAAAAACTGAGTTTGATGCAATGTGAAGAGCAACTTGATTATCACAGTATAGTTACGTCTAATGAATACTTCCGAACTTCAACTCACTAAGTAGCTGTTTTTACCTATATTGCCATTGCTTGATTTTTTGCCCCAACACTAAACTGAGTGATCAATTCTGCTTCTTACTTTACCAAGATACAACAATGCACAACACCTACAAGGAATCTCCTATGATCCTATCAATAAGTGAATCGACCCAATTTTTGTCTGAACATAAGGATTTGTTGTTTTCATACAATTCTTGACCTGGGGCATTCTTAATATATTGTAAAATTGAAACCACTGCATCCCAATGATCAACACACGGAGATTGTATGAGTTGACCCACCATTAGTTTAATTTCCCAATTAGTCTCTTGTATCTACCGAGGTCTAATAATGGTCCCTCCTAATCTGGCCATAGTTTACTGTTCAGATCTATAAGAGTGTCAATTAGGTTTAAAATGAATCTGGTGAAGGAACTATCTGATCTGGTTATTGTCACTGGTCAGGTAGTTTAATTTCCATGTATCTATCTACCTAGATCTAAATAAGGCCCACCCTAATCTGGTTATAGTTTACTGTTTTAATCTATAAGAGTGTCAATATGTTTATAATGGATCTCATTGATTTCTTTCAATATATCTATTGCATAGTTTCTTTGCAAAACATAATATCATTTTTTAACTAAGCTACTTGTCCTCAAGACCAAAGAAGTATTTAAATCTTCCAATCCTTTGATTTGAAAAGTGACCAAACAAATTGTTGAAGTTGTGGGATTTTAGAGAAAAAGAGGAGAGAAAATAATAAGGGTTTGAATATTATTGATAATAGCTTTATGCTAACTTGATTACAAAAGACTCAATACTAATCTCTATTTATAGAGAAACATAGACTCAATCCTAAATTAGGAACAAATCATAATAATAATGAGAGATATTATAAGATATCTCTATGATTATAAATTGATCCTAGGAAATAACTCAAGATACTCTAATATAATATAAAAGATATTATAAGATATTTTCTAATATTCTAATACTCCCCCTCAAGCTAAAGCTTAGTAAGCTTTAGCTTGCTACAAGAAAACAATGTTTTACTCCGCAAAATAATAAAAAGGATGGAAAGACAACTCAGGGATGCAGGTGAAGTCGGAGAAAATTGCTATAAATATTGCCTAGCCAGATAGCTGGAATGATCATCAGCATGAGAGAAATTCATGGCAAGCAATCGAACAAAGCAACGTCCGTTCTTCTAAAAAACTGCATTTGGAAGCTCCAAACCAATAATATCGGAGACTCAAAATATTTAAACTTCAATCTGCTTCAAGGAGAGAGAGGTGTGCTTCAAGGAGAGAGAGGCGTGCTTCAAGGAGAGAAAGGCAATGCCAGTGCAACTGGGACAAATTGCCACGATAAAGTGAGTCATGAAAATAAAAGACACCGTTAGAATAACCACCAACGGAAGAAGTCATCACTAATATGATTCATATGTGGAAAAAGGGACACCACCAGAATGATCGTCGGTGGGAATATAAGCCACTATTATAATCTCTTAGTAATAACTAAATTGCATGACAAACACGAAAAAGAAGCAGCGCGACTCTAATGAAACGAAGCAATGATCGATCAACGGAATAAGAAAATGCATCCAAAACACAAGAGATAACAGCTGTTTGAACAAAAGCACATATTTTCGTTGATCAAAATTGGAGAGTAAGGGCAGATCTGGAACCGTCGAAGAGAGAATAATCGTGCACCAAAAAAGTAAAAAGAAAGCCCAAAAGCATGCCAGTAACCTTAGCTGCTGCATCATGTTTCAGCTGATCTACAAGCGGATACAAAGCCTCCCCAAGCATAGTCCTCTGCTGTTCAGAGGGTGCATTCGCTAGTGTTGTAGCCAAAGCCTGAATGGGCATTGGTTGGCCTAGAGCATCACGGATTGGAAGACCACCCATGTCATATGGGACTGACATCATTCCTCCAGCAACTCCTTGAAGAGGAACATCTTGCATGTTGCAACCAGGAGGGTAGCGATAAATGCGTTGCCTAAGACCAGGAGCTGAAATTGCACCCTTATTACTGGAGCGAATATATGTGGATGCAAAATTGGTTAGGCCTCCTCTCGATGAGGATGCAAAGTCAGGTTCTTGGTCACATATGTAGGAAGAACTTAGAGCCATTACAGAAGCTGAATGAGTAAATCTTTCAAACATGGTGACAAATAAAGGTCCATACTCCTCTCGATGACCAAATTCTTCAATGACAATGGAAGCAGTTCTTATATAGCACTCATGACTTTGGAACAAAACAAAATTTGTCGACAGCCAATCCAACACTTTGGGCAGTAGGGTCACAAAATGCTGACCTGAAGATTGAATAGCTAGGGAAAGAGCTCGGCAGGCTGCTATTGATAAATTACCACTCTCAATATGCTCGGAGGTAAATATTTTCTCCAAGGTGGGCCAGAACACCCTTAGCAATAAAAGTATCAAGTCATCTGCAGCAGGTTCAGTTGCCACAGATATTGAAGATGACTGAATATAGTTCCTATTCTGTGCAGTCCTCTAGAGGCAGCATTCAAACTGTGTATAAGAAGCAGGGTTCTGTTTATGAGAAAGGCCGTTTTCTGGATCAACAACTTTCCCAATAGCTTCATAGCTAGAGGAGAGCAATTTAGATTGCTCTTCAATTCCAGATTAGGAACAGAACCAAGGACCAGACTTATTGCATGCATAACTTCTTGTTCATCTTCCAAAGATAAATGCCACTTCTCTAACCCCTCTCCTATCCACATTAAGATTTCCAGATTTGAAGGTTCATAAATTAATACGGAAGCATCTTCGCAGACTTTACGCAGGGCGGATGCACAAGCATTTGAAGAAAGAGGTTCAGAAATCCCAATAGCATGCACAACCAATGCCCGTTGACGTGCCAATTCAGCTATCTTCTGAGCTGTGACCTGAGGGCTTAAGCCAGCTCTTACGCCGTGAACCACCACTGCTGTAATCTGATTATTGTACAAGTTATCAAACAGCCCGTCTGTACCAGCGACTATGACATCTCCAGGAACAACAGCTACTGTAAACACCTGACCAGAAGTAGGTAAATCACCATTTCTACCACACTCCAACTGATAGGTGAAATTGAAATCATGCTGCTGCACTGTAGACTGGAATATTGTGTAACCATCACGGATAACCATAAACCCGCTGTCTCCCAAATTAATAGCATTAAGCCCCTGATCAGTAAGAGCAATGATGCATGCTGTAGATGACCCCTTAGCTTTTGTACTTGAGTGTGCTTTTTCCAGCACCCTAGCTGGGTCAACTGAACCTTTGGGCTCCTCCTGAATAGCATCCACTGAATGGGACATGAGCTCACGAGAATAATATCCAGAATCAACACCAAGATCTGCCCAGCCACCAACACCATCTGCCACCCCTATTGCTTGTTCCTCAGAACATATAAAATGAGCATCTTCTCCACCAGTTTCTTCTTTATCAGGATGAGACAAATAACATGATCCTGATACCAACTTCAGGGTTTTCCCAGAAGGAGATTTCAGTTCAAATGAATCTGCAGAATTCGTTGGCTTCTGCTCACGGGCAGAAGTGTCAAAAGGCACATCATGAGCAGGACCAACGGAGTCACATGATGTTGACGAACTATGGAAATATCTTGACAGCGTGTAACGAAAAGAACTGCGCCAACTCTTTGCAACATTACAAACAAAATAGCCAAAAATTGCACGGTTATCTGGCTGCTGGTAGTTATTCAAACTCATGCTCAGTTTTTTTTTTTTTTTTAAACTTGCGGTAAAACTTTTCCAGCAGCGATGGCAGACAGTAGCAAGAGCTCTTGGTTAGGGTTCTGTAAAGCTTTCCACAACCAATGGGGTTAATAATAGCCGCAACGCTCTAACCAACTGAACCAAAAGGGTTGAATCTCCAACCTTGTGGTTAATAGCCACAACGCTCTAACCAACTGAGCTATGGATCTTGGAGGTAGCAAGTGTAATACGAATGTAGATTCAAAACCAGGAAAACGAGTGAAACTGGTGTCGGAATGGGTCATGACAGTGGTTTGAAAAAGGAATGATCACGTTGTAAAAGAGAAACTATGATTATATTCCCAAACTATTGGGAACTCGATAGCGGAATGGAGGTGGGATCGTTCAAGGAGGATCAAAATAGGCTCTAGATACCATGTTGAAGTTGTGGGATTTTAGAGAAAAAGAGGAGAGAAAATAATAAGGGTTTGAATATTATTGATAATACCTTTATGCTAACTTGATTACAAAAGACTCAATACTAATCTCTATTTATAGAGAAACATAGACTCAATCCTAAATTAGGAACAAATCATAATAATAATGAGAGATATTATAAGATATCTCTATGATTATAAATTGATCCTAGGAAATAACTCAAGATACTCTAATATAATATAAAAGATATTATAAGATATTTTTTAATATTCTAATACAAATGTTTCAAATAAAAACAAAATGTATATAATACTAAATAGATTATCTTCTTCCTATATAGGAGACACTTTCCGATGTTGTTAATGATTTTTTAAACTATTTGCTCCAATGGGGTACTCTACGAAGATGGAATTACTTATTTTTGCTTTAGGATTGTGGGTTATTCCCTTTCTCGCATGCACATTAGTTTTCTGAAGTAATTCAGTTCTGTCAGCAAGTTTTTATTAGAAGTTATGAACTCCCCATGTGGTTGATTTTCCAAAATTTGTAGTTTTGTTTACTGGATGAAGGATTTAAATGAAAGATCTGAGAGTTCTTAGAACTCTCTATGAAGCAAGTAATTTTTATTGTTTGGCTAAGCATTTTTTAAATTTCGAGCAATAAAGATGAAAATTGTTAGAGTACTAGTTAGCTGTTTGTTCATGCAGCTACACTGTCCTATTCTTGTTACTTGTTAGGCATACAACACTATTTCTTCTTGGTCTGTGCCTGCGCCTTTACTAAAAAGTTGGGTATTCTTCGTATTCGAGATACGCATGACAAAAAGAGGTACATGTGGTAAAAAGCTGGGTATTCTTTGTATTCCAGATATGCATGACAAAAAGAGGCACATGTGGTTATGGAAGGATAAAAAGACTGAGTTTTAGTCTCAACATACAAAATAGTTGAGTTTCGTAGGTTGGTCGAGGTAGAAATGGACTTGAGGGATGTAGGCTAATGAAGTCTATATTTAATTAATATCCAATTGGCTAGCATAAGTCCAAAATTTATCACAAAGGAGTTGATTAGTGGCAGTTGCAAAAACTTGAAATTTGTCACAAAAGAGTCCTAGGTTTTACTAATTTTGCTGTTTGGTAACTATTTTGTTGGATAGTGCATCATTTTATGGGATAAGTAGACTAATATGCCTTCTCATTGCGAGCATTTTGCATTAGGACCTTACATGTGTGTAGCCTAGAGGGCCACTTTCTACGGCATATGGAAGAAGTGGGGGCAAGGGACCTTGAGGCATCTGTATAATACTGCTCTCTGGTTTCCCGTGTGTCTGTTCTTGTCTTTGTCTAAAATAATAACTCCCTAGGTTGGAAATATTGTTGAAACTTCAAACACGAACAACTTTTCTGGAATTATGATTTGATTATCTTACCATGTTGAATCTTTATATCTTTTCATTTCACTATTTGAAATTATTAGTGAAACCGTATATTGTGACTTTGATTTCCATGCTTGACTCGAATGTGAAATTAGTGTTCTATGAATCCATTAAAGCATATGATTTCCACTTTCAACCTTTTTTGTGTGTTTAACTATCTTTCAGTCTGTTTTTCACATGGGTTTGATTGTGAAATTTGTTCTGATATTATCAGCATATGGTGTAATATAATCTGTCATAATCTTTCTTGTTCAAACTTCAAACTTTGTTATGTTATGACACGAACTCTGAAGTTGTGGCATCATGCATTTTTAAGTAAAAAAGGAAATTAATGATAATGATGATCTGTTTCAGAAGTGATTGGCCATCCACTAATTCAAATTTATTGAAGACTTGAAGATATGCTCGTTGGACTTTAACATATCTTCCCTGAATGGTAACTTTGAACCTCTGATTTTAATGCTTTGAGCAGGTCTCTCCCCAATGCGACTCTTAATGGAGGAGGAGATAATCGTTGATCCACTGTGCTGGCATCTCATTTATACTTAAAACCATTATCATTCTCATGGTTACCCATTAATTGAAAAGTTTCTATTCAGAACAATTTTTTAAGAAAGAAAATAGCAATGTAGTGTTAACAATCCTTCCTTGTATTGTATCTGCACTGTCCAGGAGTGTCTATAAACTTTTGAAGGATCTTACAGAATTGACTCCAAATAACATGTGGTTCATCGTTGTTCCATTTCATAAGTTGTGGAATATCCTTAGATTGCTGCTGACTCTTTTGTCCCTTAAATTATTTCATCTAATTCCTTAAAAAATATGGATTATGGATAATATCATTTTTAGTTGTTTAATAAGAGAAAATAGAAGGAAGAATTCAAAAACTTCTTCCTTTCTTTGATTAGAATTAAAAACAAACATCTATGAAATGACATAAATATCTTAAATACAAATAAGATTATTATCGATTTAAAAAAAAACTAGTATTTGTCGTATGTATTGTAAAGACCAAAACAAAGCAATAAAATATCAATAATAAAAAGTTGTATTGCAAAGACTAAAATTAAAAAAAGAAATTGCATGAACTAAAACTTAAAAGCAAATATTTGCATAAACCAAAGATATATTCAATTAAGCCTAGATAAAATAAGTCATTTGACTCAAATACTTGTGCACAATGTTTGGTACATTTTAAGTTAAACGTTTATGATAAGGTGGTTCGCTCGTCAATTTTAAATTTGTACTTGTACAATTTTTTGTTTTAGCATTGCATTACAATGTTTATTACTTATTTTTGTTTTTGTTTAAGTTTTGGTGTGAAAAGGTCATGACGTTTATTGACACCGAACTATAAATAGAAAATCAAGACACCTAGGTTTTTGAACATCACTCTGATTGGAATTTAAAAATAAATGGATTTTTAATGAACCTAAAGTTATAAATTATAAAACTCTAATATTGATTGTCACTTCATCTTCTTAATAATGTCAATCATGTCATATAATTTACACTATAGAAAATGATAACACCTAACATATTATCCATTCTTTCGTCATACTCAATAAAATATAATAATTAAACACAATAAAATCACAATTCAAACCAAACTCATAAAAAAGATATTATTTATTTGTAATAAAATGAAATAAATAATTTTTCTTTCATGCTTGAATATTAATTTAATTTTCTGAATTCGTATATACATTTACATCAATCTATTCATTACGTTTCAGTAAACTATAATTTAACCGTTGATTAAACTCTTCTACTGAATAAATAACCCATACTAGTATCAAATTTATTTTTGTGCACTTTTCTATTCATATCATTTATACTATATTTTTTCTCAACGATATCCGTTAAAGTTTCAATATGTCGGTGGAATTGCTTATGCAAATCAAGTGTTTAACAAGATTTGATTTAATAGGCTCGTGCATCAAGTTGGAAGCAATATCGCACCGACAACTTGTTGGACAAGAGCATATACAGGGCGTCTACAACATTGGGGGTCTTGAATAGGCCATATTAAGCTTTTTATAGGAAGACAAAATCATCTTTTTGTACCAGCCTATTAAGCTTTTATTACTACGAATCCGGATCCGGGTCGGGGGCTTTGTGGCCCGTCAGTGAAGAAAACCCTACAAACTTTGGCGGAGATTTTCTCATTTCCGACCACCGTCGCCGGTCAATTTTCCGACCTCCTTCTTCACCGTCGAAGTTCGCAGCGTGCTGCTTTACGCATATCGTAAACTTAATCTGCTTCTCTGTTCTCAATTTTTAAGCTCTCTTGCACCTTTGAAGGTATACTCGCGACTGCTGTTCTCAATTTTTCAGCTCTCATTTTAGTTTTTCATATGCATGTTGATTCTATCTCGGTTTAAGTCTTCATTACTGGAGAATCGCTTTTTTATATTTTTTTTCTTTCTATGAGCAATAGCAATAGGGAAAGGTTTCAAGGTCCTAAACATTTCATTGATTTGATAAATGAATTTTTTTATGAATTCTGTGTTTCAACTTTCAATTTTATTGTTTGTTGTATTTTGCAAAAAAATCATTTCTGTAATTGTGTTGTGTTGTTTACTGATTTGGTTTTGTTGTAGGAGAGGCTTCATTTGTTGTAGGAGATGAAGATGTATGTCACTACTATTCTTCTCAAACTTGTTGCTCAAATATTTCAAATGAATCTCTCTCTCTCTAATGAGATGTTATTTATGTTACTGATCTTTTCATAGCTTGGACGCCATTGTTAATGCACTGACAAATTTTGAGGTCCTTGATTTCTTAAGAGTTAAAGGAGCTTCAAAAGATCCAACAAGGGTTACTGCCAAAGTAGCTCCATCCGAATACAAGGTTTGTTATTCTGTGGAGATAATAGAATCATAGATAACCCTTTTTTTGTGATGTTAATTTTTGCCAATAGATAGTAATGCTTTTATGTTTTATTGGTGGATCACTGTGCTGCAGGTTTATGATTATTTGGTTAATACCGCAGCCCGTTGTCAAACAAGGGAGAATGTAAATGAGTTTTTAACAGCTATTAAACAGTATGAGGTGTCCAAGGCTGAGGTTCTGAACATACTAAACATCAGACCAGCTGCTGAAGTTGAATTATTTCCAGTAAGTATCAAAACAATGTTGTTGTCATTTACTTTACATATGAGTAATCTGTTAGATGCTATATTAGCTCAGCATTTTCTTTATCTGCAATATGTTTTCTCTGTGATTTGTGTTTAGCTTTGAAGTGTCGGGTTTGAAGCTTTGTTGTTAACTAGTTAGTATTAACCTATAAACTACATACGTTATTTATAATTTTGATAATGAATAAGTATTATTGGGTACTATAACGTAGTTTATTTATTTTTAATTAAACATCAAAACCAATGAAATTCTTTTCCAAGTGAAGTCATTAGATAACAAAATGCTCACCAAATGTTTGGCTACTACCATAACTCAAACCTATGGCTATTCTAATTCCTATTTCTATATTAACCAAAAACATTGTGTAGCACTGAACTGAATTTATCATAATATATTTTAGTAAAAGTAAATTACTAATGTTTGTATTCTCCAAATTTTGCTTACCACAAACAACGCTCATTTGTTTGCAGCAAATCAGAGCAACTGAAAATTTCCATAGCAGAACTGCCCTTCCTTTGAATCAACTTCGTAGAAAATGCTTGTAATTATTGTCTACTTCATTGTTTAAACAGTTAAAAACCTAATGCTACTTTTAGAAAAATTCAATGTTTCATGTTCTGCTTCTTATTGTTTTAAGAGTTCCTTGTAGCAAATAAAGTATTGTTTACCAAAGGTCTGAGACTCGACAATCTAAAGAGTGCAGATATCAGGCACAACACGTACACATAGACATTGAATGTAACTATATATGTTGTGTCATATAAGTATCGGGTAGAGACACATGTCAAACACACTTCAATTTGAAGTATGGAATCTACATAGACAACAATAGCCGCCAAAGCCTTTAACTATTATGTGTGGGGTCATGTCAGGCTCATGATCAAATAGAGCCAAAGGGTTAGAATAATCAAAGCATATTTAAACATGATTTCTTTTCTCTTTTTATTAAAAGAAGTTCATATTGACTTCTATATTTGATTTTAGGATAGTGACTTGCAGTCCTTGCTTTAATACATATTGACCAAGCATGAGTTGTTAAGCTAAGAAACTAGTGTGCTATGCTGTATTTGATTATAATGATCTGCTATGAATCTTCTTATACAATTTTCTAGACACCGATTTCTTCCATTTTAGTTCTAGGTAAACACTTGATCTATCAGACTAACAATATGCTTTTGAAATTCATGTTTGTACCCTTCCATACTTGTGATTAGTATGTTAACTTTTAGTTATTACACAGATCATAGAAAATTGTGTCGATTGTTTTCCAGATGAAGAGATATCTGAAATAGTAGAGCTGGTGGAAAAAATATTGCCAGCCCCGCCTACCGAAGCGACGCCAGAAGAAATTACCAAGGGTGATGAAGAAGGTAATGAGATTAGTCAAGACCAAGCTGAAAGTGGAGAACAAATGGTCACAAGTTGAGATCTAATTGTAACCTCATTATTATTTTAGTATCACTAAAGGATCTCGAAAAGGTTGTTAGGTAATAATTTTGAGTAGGTGAAAATGATTTTTAAATATTAACCTCGAGTAAGTCCTGTGGTTGTGTTACTTCTACAAGAAACTTTGGGGATGCATGTTATGGCTTTGCTTTTATTGTCTAAAGAATGTTCCTTACAATTTCTTTATTCTTTTGGTGATTGCTTTTTTTTTTTTTTCATAATTATATTTCACACTTATGGTCTTGTAGTGGTGATGTGTGTTCCAATTTGTCTTTATTGCAATGATGAAGAATCTGATAGCACACAGGGAAATTAAGATGGAGTTAAAGAATTTTATATTGTTATTACTGATACAACTAAAATAATGAGGAGATATCACAATTGAGCTCTTTTCTAAATGAACTCCTAGTCCCCTTAAGTTTCTCAGTCCACTTGCTATTCACCTAAGATTACTATTAGCCATTCATCTTAAATCTAAAATACTTTTGTAACCTTTAGCATTGATGTGCACTAATCAAAACTATTTAATGTCTTCATGACTATACAATAAAAAGAGTGATTTTGAGAAACAAACAATAGCTTACTCCAAAATATTTTCTCCCCAATCTGAATATTATCAGGTCAAAATTCCAAAATCTTTTATCCAACATTCGTATTCTAAAATCTCACAGGATTTCCTATCTGTACCAGAGAATCAAAACCTTCTTCTCTCATTTTTGCATGTAATTTTCTCAGAATTTCATAAATCTGGTCAGATTCATCGAGAAATCTATCACCTGCTACGAAACAGCAAACCTCATTCTTCAATTCCACCATACTTTGACCAACAATCTTCTTCAACTTATTCTCCTTTACCAGTCTCCTAAGTGTTGTAGCATTATGCCAATTTTCGTCGACGCAATAAATATTTGATAGCAGTATATAATACCCTGCATGATTAGGGTCTAATGCAAAAAGATTCTTAGCTGCAACTTCACCCATCTTTATATTCTGATGTATGCGACATGCGCCGAGTAAGGCTCCCCATATATCAGGTCCAGCTTGCATTGGCATGCTGTTAATTAGGTCCAAAGCCATATGCAACTCTCCCATTCGACCGAGAAGATCAACCATTATCGCGTAATGCTCTGAGTTTGGTATCAATTGGTACTTGTTAACCATGATATCGAACATCTTTATCCCTTCTTTAATCAGACCTGAATGACTGCAAGCTGATAGAATTGAAATGAAAGTTACATTATTAGGCTTAGTATGTGAATGATTTTCCATCTGATAAAATAATTTCAAAGCCTCTTCTCCAAGACCATGAAATCCATAAGCTGCAATCATTGAGCTCCAAGTAACAACATCTTTATATGTCACTCCTTGGAAAACCTTGTTAGCATCTTTTATGCTACTACATTTTGCATACAACTCTATAAGTGATGCTCCGATAAATTGGTTATTTCTGAACCCGTTTTTAATTACAAAAGCATGAAGACATACCGCTTGTTGAAGAATCCCCAGTTGTGAAATAGCAGTAAGAATCTTAACTAGAGCAATGGCATCAGGTCGAGTTCCGCTAGCTAACATTCCGCAGAAAACCTCCATTGACTTGTGTGCCATTCCGACGTCAGCGTAGCCGCTAAATAAAACAGCCCAAGCTATTACGTCCTTCTCAGGCATTCTATTGAAAAGATCAATTGCGTTTTCAGGTGAAAAACACTTCATGTACATATCCATCAAAGTTGTAGAGACAGTGGTTTCCATCTCAAAACCATAATTCACGGCCAATTCATGAATCTTCATACCTTGTTCCAAATCGGATGTGCAAGCACACGCCCGCAATGCGCTAACCACGGTGACCCAGTTGGGTTTAATTCTCTTATCTAACATTTCATTGAAAAGATTTAATGCATTAGTTTCAGCTCCGTTATCAGCATAACATGCAACCATTGAGCTCCAAGATATAATATCCTTATCAGGCATTTCCCTGAACAAGTTTTCTGCACTCTTGATAGAACCAGCTTTTCCATATAAATTAAGCAGTGAATTGGCCAAACATAACTTAGCATCTAAACCCCTTCTTTTTACAAAACCTTGAACACTTCTACCAAGCTTAAAATCGGATAACTGAGCACAAGCAGAAGCAACACTAACAAGCGTCACTGGATCAGGACTCATTTTCTCCGAGACAATCATTCGGGAGAAAAACGCGAGTGCAAGTTCCGGACTGCCACACTGCTCATAACCACTAACAATTGAAGTCCATAAAACAACATCTGGTTTTTGATACTCTGAAAAAACTTTCACAGCATCGTTCATTTGATCACATTTTGAATACAAATCTATCAAGGCAGACCCAACAAACATATCATCATCTATCCTCTCTTTCTTGAGAAACCCATGAATCATCTTACCCAGTAAAGGCTTCCGCAAACCTGCGCACGATTTCAACGCAATAGACACCGAGTAATTGTCAGGTCTTTCCTCAATTGAGAAAGCACTAACATGATACATTTGACGGAATAGAGATAACGTCTCTAACCATTCTCCCTTGGAACAATAGCTCCTAAGCAAAGCATTCCATAGATAAACAGATCTGTGAGGCGTTTCGTCAAACAGTTTATGTGCATGGTGAATTGATACATATCTGGCATAAAGAATATTGAGCTTTGTAACAATGAAACTATCATGGGCAAGACCAACTTTCAAACACTGTGAATGCAACTGTGAAATGGATACTTTACTAGAACAAGTTTCCAATAATTTCACAAAAAGATTCCTCCTTTTCATGTATCAAGAGTAATGAAAGTTAAAAAAATTTCATTTAACTTGTGTTGGTTCAAATGAAACACACCATGGAAATTCTTAAATGGAATAACAGGGATCAACGAAAATGTGAGTGAAAGCTTTCCGTTTAATACTTTTTGCTACTGTGCTAAAAAGTAGTTTGAGTGAAGTTTATACTCTTTTGCCCTAGGATTTCATATGGCCACTGCAGAGTGAAGTTTATAAAGACAATTCTAAAAATTTGTAGAGAGTTTTGATAGAGTAGAATCCTTCAGAGTGAAGCCTTGTTGTTAGCTAGTTAGTATTAACCTATAAACTACATACGTACTTATAATTTTTTATTCACTTTTGCTACCCACCCCCCTTATTGCTACCCACACCCACCAAATGTTTTTTTTAAAATAAAAGTTTCGAAAATACCCTTCTATTTTTAAACATCTTTTTTTTCTTCTTCGTCTTCTTCCCGTTCTTCAAGTGCAGTGTAAACATAAAACTGAAAAAACCTAAAAATCATCCATAGCTCACCCACCAAAACTCATTATTATTCAAAATTCACAACATTCACTCATAGCTTACAACCCGTTAATCTGATATTCTCATTGTGGTTAAAGTGTGCAAAGAAGGTAATGTTGTTGCTCTGTATTTGCGTTAAATTTGTCTGAAATATGGAAATGTTACGTGAAATCAGTTAACGTACGTTTTGCGATCGTACGTGAACTGAGTTAACGTATTAAATATTTCGAATTTGAAGAATTTACGTAAACTCAGTTCGCGTAAACATACGTTAACTGAGGTTGCGTAAACAATGGAGTTTACGACTGCAAAGTATATGTACATGGACTCATCTGAAGCCCTGGTACGTGAACACAATTCACGTTAACGTACGTGAAGTGTGTTCACGTACGATGCATTTAAGTTACAATTTTAACGAGTACGTGAACCGAGTTCACGTACGATACATGCATTTAAAAATTTAACACTTCCGTGAACTGAGTTCACGTGAAGAGTGATTTAGTTACAAAGTTAACACGTACGTGAACCAAGTTCACGGGAACCTACGTCAACATACTTGAATTTAATTCACGTACACTACATGATTTTGAAAATTTTATGAGTACGTGAACGGAGTTTACCTGAACTCAAATCAAGTAGAATTACTGCATTTTACTGAAATTTTTATATGTTATTTTTTGGATACAGGTAAATGGATCGAGGGGGATACCATAGTGACGAAATGTATGAGGGTTTCGAACATTTAGAGGAAATTCAAGATGGTTTGGAAGGTGATTTTGATGAAATGTTGAAGGTGCAAACACGAGAAGGTGGGTTGAATTGTGTTTGACTTAACTTGAAACTTTTCCTGTTTTAATACTTTCAAAACAAAACTTGATGTATAATTAAAACAGAGTTAGCAACGGATAAAAATAAAAATAAAAATTCACAGATTTTATACTGGTTCACCGTTAACGAGGCTACGTCCAGTCCCTTCGCCTTGAAAGATTTCACTAATTCAATCTTGAATTACAACCTTGCTACTGACCCTCCAAGTCAGTCTTCTCAAATAGTCTAACAATCCTAGACTTCTTTGAGGAAAAACAACTCTTGTTCTTCAGCCAATCTGACACCCCAGATTGTAGAAGAAATCACAACACTATGAATCTAATTGCCAAGTAACCTGCTACCTCTACTGACTCCCACAGCTTGTAGACTCTACTTCAACAACTTAGATTTGACACAGTGGAACGAAACCAACAAGAGTACTTGCTTTAAAAACTGAGACTCAACAATTGACTTATATGAAAATTTGAGAGTGTTTGCTTTTGAAGTGTATGACCCTTTTGTGATTTTTGATGATGAGCATTCTGCCTTGAGCCTCCTTTTATAGAAGAAAATTAGGGTTTCTTCCATGATCAAATTCGAGCTGAATCTTGCTGGATTCTCTTCCAAAAATAACTTGACCAATTTGGCTTCTTTTAAATAAAAAAACATATCTTCAGATTTCTTTCAAAATTAACTGGCCAATCAAATCTTTTAATTGCTTCCCGCCACAGCTCCTGAATTCCACAATACTCCACTTTATTTTAGTAACAAATCTTTTTAATACTTTACTTAAAATAACTTGCAATCTCCATCGTTGATCAATTCTGGACCATCAGAATTTTGAGCGCTAGTCCACATCTGGTACAAGCTAAATGATATGCTGTGATCATCTGAATTCGGCCATCCCTGGAACACACTTCCTGACCCTCTGATCTTCTGATTTCGGCCAGCCTGGATGCGCACCTGTTATGCTGAATTCTCCTGGATTCGGCCATTTCTGGTATTGCACATTTTGTCCCTCTGATTTCGGCCAACACTGGGCCATGGTCTGATTTTCTGATCTGGACCATCACTGGACCCAAAAAATTATTTCTGAACCATTGATCTGCAAGTCTTTACTCTGATCTGGACAGATTCTGGATTTTGGTCTGGAACAAACTGAAATTAACTTGAACAAAAAATATTTTAGTCTGGACATTTTACCTTTAATTTTGAACCAGGTCTGGGTTGATTTTGGAACTCATTTCTTTTGTTCTGGACTTAGTTCCATGCCCTGAATCATGCCATCTTATGGTCTGGGCCAAATCTGGATTGATCCTCTTGTTCTGGACTCATAAACATACCTTCTGGTCAAGTCTGGAACAAGTCTGGGCTGTGTAATTTTTTACTGCCAGACCATCTTCTGGTTAGAATACCTTCTAGAATAAAATTGATATTTGATTCCTGTTTGTCTTGATCAACTCTCCTTCAGGCAGGCTTTCCAATGGTATGATCCATGTTTCCTTCTGAATTTTCCTCCTTCTGATATATGCCTGCAAAGATATCTTCTGGTGATGTTTTGACATCCTGGAACATCTGGAAATTCCAGAATTCATTTTCCTTTGATCTTCTGCTTCTGATTTCTTCATATTCTGGTTGTATTTAATTTAATAATTCAAGATACAAAATAAGTTTACATTGAGTGCTTTTGTAAACATCAAAATCCTAATTCTTAGAACCAACTTGGTTCCAACAATCTCCCCCTTTTTGATGATGACAAAACCTTAACTTATTTTGCTAACTTATAATTCGAAAACTTGAATTACTCCCCCTCAGACCAATCTCTCCCCCTAAGTCTGATACTCTCCTTTTCAACTCCTTCTTTTTCACTCTTTCTTTTCTTCTCTTCTCCTCTCCTTTTCAACTCCTTCTTTATTCTCTCTTCACGCTTCCTCTCCTTTTCAACTCCTTCTTTTTCACTCTTTCTTTTCTTCTCTTCTCCTCTCCTTTTCAACTCCTTCTTTATTCTCTCTTTCTTTTTCTCTCTTCATGCTTCCTCTCCTTTTCAACTCCTTCTTTCTTTTTAACTCTCCTTTTCTACTTATTTCTTCTTTCTCTCTCTCTCTCTCTCTCTTTCTCCCCCTTTTTGTCATCAGCCAAAAAGTGGTCCTGCTATTTTTGTATTTTTTGTTTTTCTCTGTACAAATTGCAGAAAGTAAAAAACAGAAAATAAAAGACAAAAATTAAAATAACAAGAAATTTAAAAACTCCTAAGATGACTACTTGAGCTAGTCAGATATGGAGGTCATGCTGAGATGCTTCTTAATGAACTCAAACCTATCTTCTGGTAATGCCTTGGTGAAGATATCAGCCCATTGATGATCAGTGTCCACAAATTGAATGCTTAAGGTTCCTTTCTGAACATGGTCCCTAATGAAATGGTGTTTTATTTCAATGTGTTTGGCTCTAGAGTGTAAGATAGGGTTCTTGGTTAGGTTTATTGCTGAAGTGTCATCACAGAACAAATGGATATTGGTTTCAAAGATGTTGTAATCTTCAAGTTGATGTTTCATCCAAAGTAACTGTGAACTGCATCCTGCTGCTGATATATATTCAGCTTCTGCTGTTGACATGGCAATGGTGCTTTGTCTTTTGCTTGAACAAGAGATCAAATTATCACATAAGAATGTGCAGTTGCCACTGGTACTTTTCCTTTCCAACTTGTCTCCAGCATAGTCAGAATCACAAAAACCTATTAGTTTATAGGTGGGGGTTTTCTTGTATAACAGGGTAAGGTTGATGGTTCCTTTAAGGTATCTTAGAATTCGTTTGACAGCAGTTAAATGGGATTCCCTAGGGTCAGCTTGAAAACGAGCACAAACACAAACACTAAACAAAATGTCAGGTCTAGAAGCAGTTAAATAAAGAAGGGATCTAATCATACCTCTGTATGTTTTCTGGTCTACCTTTTGGCTGGTTTCATCTTTCTCAAGTGAGCAGGTTGGGTGCATGGGGGTGGCCATAGGCTTACAGTCACTCATCTTGAACTTTTTAAGAAGTTCTTTGGTGTATTTAGATTGGTGAATGAGTATACCTGATTTACCTTGATGAATTTGAATTCCCAGGAAGAACTTAAGTTCTCCCATCATGCTCATTTGAAACTCCTTCTGCATTAGGTCAGAAAACTCTTTGCACAAAGTGCCATTAGTCGATCCAAATATGATATCATCAACATAAACTTGAATAATCAGAATATCAGTTTTAATGGATTATCAATCTGGCCTCTATTAAATTCATTCTTTAGCAGAAAGTTACTAAGTCTGTCATACCATGCCCTTGGTGCTTGTTTTAAACCATATAAAGATTTCTTAAGTTTAAAAACATGGTCTGGAAAATCAGAATTTTCACATCCAGGGGGCTGTTTGACATAGACTTCCTCACTTATGTAGCCATTTAAGAATGCACTTTTAACATCCATTAGATACAACATTATATCATGATTAGCAGCAAATGATAAGAGAATTCTAATTGCTTCTAACCTGGCCACTGGAACAAAAGTTTCAGTGTAATCTATACCTTTCTATTTAGTGTATCCTTGAGCTACAACTTCACCCTTTTCATTGAATTTGTTTCTGAACACCTACTTGGTTCCAATAATGTTTTTGTTTGGTCTGGATACCAGATCCCAAACATCATTCCTTTGGAATTCATTCAGCTCTTCTTGCATTGCAAGTATCCAACCTTCCTCTGCCAAAACTTCATCAACAATGCTTGGTTCGCATCAGCTTCTGGTTCTGTAACAGCTTCTGATTCTGATGAATCAGCTTCTGGTTCTAGTGAATCTGTAACAACTTTAGATTCTGGTAAACATCCAGATTTCTCTTATGACTTATCTTGGCTGTTTCTGACTTGATCAGATTTATCTTTTGAAGATTTGTCATGTGTTGCTGACTTGCTTGTATCCTTTACCTTTCCAGGTACTTCTGTTTCTTGTGCTTCTGCTCCATGCACTATTTTTATCTTGCTTTGATTTGTTAAGATCAAGCGGTTTATCATTTTACATAATGCAAATCAAATAAGTTAAAATTTAACTCAATACAGCCAAACCATTCGTTCTGCTTCTGGTGGTTTCTGTTTGTTTTTGAAACCACTGGAATGCTGTTTCTGCCGAGGTGTTCAATTCGTGTGAATCACCTGGTTCCTCTGATAATTTGAAAACCTGCAGAATACTTATCTAGCTTTGATTTGTTAAGATCAAGCTTCTTATTATCACAGTAAACATAAATATAAAATAATAATAGTATTTAAAGCAAGATGTAGCCTCAGTTCTGAAAATCCTCTTGCTTCTGATTTTCATATTCCTAATCTATATGTTCTGAGATTACATGGTTTGGATGAGGGAATTTGAATTCGCTTCCATTTTTGTAGTCTTGATGAATCTTACTGGAGTGTTTGAAGAACTCTCCAGATTTTGATATTTCTGCTTTGGCTCATATACCATGTTCTTCTGGTGATTCTGGAACATGTGGTGGTTCTGGTAACTTTGGTGAATCTGGTGATTCTGATAACCTTGATGGTTCTGGTGATTCTGATAATTTCTGTAGTTATACTGATTCTGATAATTAGAGTGATTCTAATGATCATACCTCAACCTTTGATACTGATACCTGTTCAGGTTCTGGTACTGATTCTGATTTTGGTTCCAGTGTTGATTCTGGTTCTAGTTTCTGTGCCTCCAGTTCTGGTTCCAGTGTTGGTTATGGTTCCAGTTCCTGTACCTCTGATACTGGTTCCAGTTTTGGTTCTGGTTCCAGTTTCTATGCTTCTGGTATTGGTTCCAGTTTTGGTTCTGGTTCCAGTTCCTGTTCCTCTGATACTGGTTCCAGTTCTTGTTCTGATACGAGTGATATCCATGATATTTCCTGTTCCTCCTATAATTCTGGTTCTGGTCCTGATTTTGTTGACCAGTTCTTCTTCTACCAGAGTCACTTTGCTTCTGTTTGGTAGATGTTGGAACATAAACCTTCTTCTGCTTGTGCGTTGCCAACATCCATTGTCCAGGCACTATTGTTGGTGTCTCCTTCTGGTTACTCAGAACATCTGCAACATAGACAATTTGATCTTTTGGTACCCAAAACTTATTGGGTCCAGGTTTGTTAGTCTTAATAGCTCTCTGATCTTGTTCAGATTTTACCATTGGACAAGATAATTCAGAGTGACCTTTCTTAGCACAGACAATACATAAAACATCAGAATGAACAACTTTATTTTTAGTACTTGTTTCTGTAAAACCAAGACCTCTTTTTCCAGAATTACTGTTTCCATAAATCATAGATGCATTTTTTACTTATTTCCATTCCATTGGAATTAAAGTTTTGAAAAACTTGCTCATGCATATCAGATTTACAAACAGTTTCAGAAGTGGAACAATTATTACTTTTCAGAGTTTGGTTTTCAGATTTGAGTCTTGCAACATCAGTTTTAAAATTTTTGTTTTCAGTTGCATACTCAGAATTTCAATTCTTTAAAACTTGGACTTCTTTGGTTAGATTTTCCTTATCTTCCCTAAGAGTTTTCAGTTTTAAAGACCTTTTATTGTTTGCATTTAACAAGTCTTTTAAAGTCTCAATTAATTCAGATTTAGACATATCAGAAAATACCACATTGTCTTCATCTTCTGATTCTGTTCCAGAGCCTGAGCTATATTCAGAACTTGAGTTGGTATGAGCCATCAGAGACAAAATTGTTTCCTCTGATGTGCTTCCAGATTTTCCAGAATGATTGCTTCGATCATTCTTCCTTCTGCCTGTTTTCCTTCTGGAATTCGTGCCTTTTTGAGGTCCAGAAGCAGACTTGATGTAAGCTATCTTTGCTGTTTCTGCCTCTTCTTCATCAGAAGATTCTTCCTCTGATTCTGATACATCCCAGGCAGCCATCAGACCTTTCTTTCTGTATCTGGAACTCTTCTTGTGCTGTTTTCCTTTTTCCAGATTTGGACATTCTGACTTGATATGTCCAGGTTCATTGCATCCATAACAGATGATGTTTTTCTTGTCAGATTCTTCCTTGCTGTTATGTTTCTTCTGGGAACCTCTCCTCTTTCTGTTTTCCCAGATCTTAACCATCTTCTTGGTTAAGTAAGCCATATCATCACAGTCACTGTCACTATCCTCTGATTCTGATAATGCCTTTGCAGCTTTCTTCTGTTTCGACTTTAGAGCCAGATTCTTCTTCTTCTTAGGTTCATCTTCTTCCAGTTCTATTTCATGAGACCTGAGTGAGCTGATTAGATCTTCCAGCCTCAAGGTACTCAGATCCTTAGCTTCCTGTATTGCAGTAACCTTTGGTCTCCACCTCTTTGGCAGACTTCTCAGAATCTTCCAGACATGATCTTCAGTGGTATAGCTTTTGTTTAATACTTTCAGTCCTGATATCAATGTCTGGAATCTGCAGAACATTGTGTCAATGTCTTCATCCTCATCCATCTTGAACAGCTCATACTTTCTGACCAATATGTTAGCCTTTGTTTGTTGAACCTGCTTGGTTCCTTCATAGGTCAGCACCAGACTATCGAATATACTCTTTGATGTTTCTTTATTTGTGCATCTATCAAATTTCTTGAATGTGATTGCACTGACCATGATGGTTCTGGACTTGTGATCAGAAAAAACATAGGAACAAAAAAAACTTATGATCAGAAAAAACTTAGGAACAAAAATAACTTTGGAACAGAAATAACTTCAAAAGTGTTGTTTAAGAAATCAGAGGCATAAAATATCAGGAAATCAGAGGCAGAATATATCTGACGAAATCAGAGGCAGAATATATGACATTTACAAATTTAATATTTAATATTGTATCATAATTAATATTGATAACAAAAATATTCGAAAAGTAATACATATTGAATCTCTAAATAAATCCTAAGTTCGTCTATTTCTCTGGCGATATGGTACTACGTTAGACCAATCTCTACGACCACTCCTTTGTCTTCGCAGCCATCTCCTAATGCTTGTCACTACAGCGCTGTTGGTATACTTCAAGTAATTGTTGGAACCAAGTTGGTTCTAAGTACTTAGGATTTTGATGCTTACAAATGTACTCTATGTAAACTTATTTTGTACTTTGAATTATTAAGTTAAATGCCCCAGAAACTGAAGGAATCAGAAGCAGTGATCAAAGGATTCCAGAAAAATGAATTCTGGAATGACCAGAAGATACTCCAGGAATGTCAAAACATGACCAGAAGATATCTTTGATGGCCCAGATCAGAAGGACAAAAAATCAGAATGAAACATGGATCATACCATTGGAAAGCCTGCCAGAAGGAGAGTTGTTCCAGACAAACAGGAATCAAATATCAATTTTATTCCAGAAGTTATTCTGACCAGAAGATGGCCTGGCAGTGAAAAATTACATAGTCCAGACTTGTTCCAGACTTGACCAGAAGGTATGTTTATGAGTCCAAAACAAGAGGATCAATCCAGATTTGGCCCAGATCATAAGATAGCATGATTTAGGGCATGGAACTAAGTCCAGACCAAAAGAAATGAGTTCCAGAATCAATCCAGACCTGGTCCAAAATTAAAGGTAAAATGTCCAGACTGAAATATTTTTTGTTTAAGTTAATTTCAGTTTGTTCCAGACCAAAGTCCAGAATTTGTCCAGATCAGAGTAAAAACTTCCAGATCAATGGTTCAGAAATAATTATTTGGTCCAGTGATGGTCCAGATCAGAAAATCAGACCATGGCCCAGTGGTGGCCGAAATCAGAGGGACAAAATGTATAGTCCAACAATGGCCGAATTCAGAGGATTATAGCATATCAGGTGCGCATCCAAGATGGCCGAAATCAGAAGATCAGAGGGTCAGGAAGTATGGTCCAGGGAAGGCCGAAATCAGAGGATCACAGCATATCAATTCGGCTGGTCCAGTTGTGGAATATCGCATGAAGATCCAAGGGTGCAGATTTGATCATGGGGATTAAAGGTGAAGATCTTATGTTATTTTTATCAAAGTATTATAAAAGATTTGTTATAAATTAAAGTGGAGTAGCATGGAAGTCAGAAGTTATGGCGGGAAGCAATAAAAGGATTTGATTGGCCAGTTAATTTACGAAAGAAATCTAAGGCTTAAAAAGATATGTTTTTTATTTAAATAAAGCCCAATTGGTCAAGTTATTTTTGCAAGAGAATCCAGCAAGATTCAGCTCGAAATTAAGCTTGGAAGATGCCCAAATCTGCATCTATAAAAGGAGGCTCAAGGCAGAATACTCAAAATCGAAAATCACAAAAGAGTCATACACTTCCAAAGCAAACGCTCCCAAATTTTCATATAAGTCAATTGTGAGTTTCAGCTTTTAAGAAGCAAGTACTCGTGTTTTTTTCTTTCCACTGTGTCAAATATAAGTTGTCGAAGTAGAGTCTACAAACTGAGGGAGTCAGTAGGAGGTAGCAAGGTATTTAGCAATTAGATTCATAGTGTTGTGAATTCTTCTACAATCTGGGGTGTCAGATTGGCTGAAGACAGGAGTTGTTTTTCCTCAAAGAAGTCTAGGATTGTTAGACTATTTGAGAAGACTGACTTGGAGGGTCAGTAGGACGGTTGTAATTCAAGGTTTGAATTAGTGAAATCCTTCAAGGCGAAGGGACTGGACGTAGCCTCGTTAACGGTGAACTAGTATAAAATCTGTGAGTTTTATTTTTAGTTTTATCCGCTGCTAACTCTGTTTTAATTATACATCAAGTTTTGTTTTGAAAGTATTAAAACAGGAAAAGTATTCAAGTTAAGTCAAACACAATTCAACCCCCCTTCTCGTGTTTGCACCTTCAGTAACCAGCTAAATCGAACAGTGGCTGTCCGAGTGACATTAAATTCAGCAAAGGCAGCAGCCTCATTGACATGCAGTATGGAGGAGAGAAAGGTTTCTGTCTTTGAACTGTCCTTTGCAGTCCATATATGGGCACCTCCATGTGCCACCTCATCACAATTAATGTTAAAATATTGCTGGATCCTCCAGCACTTAAACGTTTTGCAATTAGCCGCTAATCCTTAATTAACTGTCCGATTAATTTAATTACTCGTAATTAAATTGATTTATTCTTCATCCAATAATTTTAATTCATCTTCCAAAATAAATATTTATATATATATATTCACTCAAAACATACATATATTAAATATTTTACAAATATCCCCAAAATACCCTTAATATTAATTCCAAAATTAATATTAAATTTAAGGGTCTTACATTCACCTTCTTCCCGTTGTTCTCGTTCTTCCCCTTCTCCCGTAAACCTAATTCCCAAAAATCTTCATCAATGTCCACACGAAAATCATCAATCTTCTTGAATCATCTTCATCTTCTTCAAACACCTTCAATCATCATCCTCATCATCTTCAACATCATCATTTTGAACATCTTAATCTTCAACAACTTCTTCACTATCACATTTTCAACAAGTAAGTACAATGTGTGTTGTTGTTGTCGTTTTTTGTACACTGGTGTTGGTGTTGTTGAGTTTTAAAAGTTGCAAACCCTCTGATGTTTTCTGCCTCTTGTATCCTCTGATGTTTTTTGCTTCTGGTATGCTCTAATTTTTTCTGCTTCTGGTATCCTTTGATGTTTTCTGAATCTGGTTTCTTCTGATGTTTTCTGAATCTGGTTTCCTCTGATGTTTTCTGCTTCTGGTTTCCTATGATGTTTTCTGCTTCTGGTTTTCTATGATTTTATCTGCTTCTGGTTTCCTTTGATTTTATCTGCTTCTGGTTTCCTCTGATTTTAACTGCTTCTGGTTTCCTCTGATTTTAACTGCTTCCGGTTCCTCTGCCTCTGATTTTTCCTGCTTCTGGTTCTTCTGCCTCTGATTTCCTGCTTCTAATTCTTTGCCTCTGATTTCTTCCTTCTGATTCTTCTACCTCTGATTTCCTCCTTCTGATTCTTATGCCTCTGATTTCCTCCTTCTGATTCTTATGCCTCTGATTTCCTCCTTCTGATTCTTATGCCTCTAATTTCCTCCTTCTGATTCTTCTGCCTCTGATTTCCTCCGTTTGATTCTTCTGGTTCTGATTTTCCTCGTGATTCTTCTGGTTCTGATTTTCTTGCCTCTGGTTTTTCTGCTTCTGATTATTCTGCTTCAGATGTTTTTATTCTGATGTTCCTTCTTCTGATTCTGAATATTCTGCTTCTTATGTTCCTGCTTCTTATTTTTCTGCCTCTGATTTTTTTGATTATGATGTTCCTTCTTCTCATTCTTCTGCTTATGATATTTCTGCATCTGATTCCTATGCTTCTGTTTTCCCTCCCTCTGATTTTTCTGCTTCTATTTTTGCTGATTCTGATTCTTCTGCCTTTGATTTTTCTGCTTCTAATTCTTATGCTTATGAGTTTTCTGATTCTTCTGCTTCTGAATTTTCTGACTCTTCTGCTTCTGATTTTCCTTCTTATGATTCTTCTGATTCTGATTTTTCCGCATCCGATTTTCCTCCCTATGATTCTTCTGCCTCTGATTTCCTTCTTCTTATTATCCTCCCTCTCATTTTTCTGCATCTGATTTTCCTCCCACTGATTCTTCTGCTTCTGATTATCTCTCTCTCTGATTTTCCTCCCTCTGATTCTTCTACCTCTGATTTTTCTGATGTTCCTCCTTCTGATTCTTGTGCTTCTGATATTTTTGCATCCGATTACTCTGCTTCTGATTTTTCTACTTTTGTTTTTCCTCCCTTTGATTACTCTGCTTCTGTTTTTTGTGCTTCTTGAGTGCAATTCTTTTTCCACAAATTACTTGTTGGTGGCATAGGAGAATCACGCTTCAAGTAAACCTGTTGAATTTAAAAATTTATTAAACTATTAAAAATAGTTGACAATTGTTAAACTATTGAACTATTTAATAATTTATTAAACTATTAATACCTGCACAAAATGGAAATTGGTAACAAATGCTATGACAATTATGCGATGATCAGTAGTAGATGTTGGTGGTGGACTTCTTAGAGGAAAAAATGTTTGCGATTGGTTAAGTGATAATGCAACGAAAACCAAGTTAAATTTCGAAGCAATCACATAACCAATTTCTGGAAGTGTCATCCAATTATCCGCAGTTGCAACTTGTTCAACATATACATTATCTATAAGATTTTGAACAAAATTAACTCGACCATATATTGTACTGTAATGAGACATGAACTCTTGAAGCTCTACTATACACTGTTGACGAATTAATGCCCAAGAATTAATTTTGTCTTTGTTCTGAAGGTGCAAACACGAGAAGGGGGGTTGAATTGTGTTTGACTTAACTTGAATACTTTTCCTGTTTTTACACTTTTAAAACAAAACTTGATATATGATTAAAAAACAAAGTTAGCAGCGGATATAAAGTAAAAATAAAACTTAGAATTTTTATACTGGTTCACCGTTAACTAGACTACGTCCAGTCCCTTCACCTTGAAGGATTTCACTAATTCAAACCTTGAATTACAACCTGTTGGAACCAAGTTGGTTCTAAGTACTTAGGATTTTGATGCTTACAAATGTACTCTATGTAAACTTATTTTGTACTTTGAATTATTAAGTTAAATGCCCCAGAAACTGAAGGAATGGGAAGTAGTGATCAAAGGATTCCAGAAAAATGAATTCTGGAAGGACCAGAAGATACTCCAGGAATGTCAAAACATGACCAGAAGATATCTTTGATGGCTCAGATCAGAAGGAATAAAAATCTGAATGAAACATGGATCATACCATTGGAAAGCCTGCCAGAAGGAGAGTTGTTCCAGACAAACAGGAATCAAATATCAATTCTATTCCAGAAGTTATTCTGACCAGAAGATGGCCTGGCAGTGAAAAATTACTTGTTCCAGACTTGACCAGAAGGTATGTTTATGAGTCCAGAACAAGAGGATTAATCCAGATTTGGCCCAGACCATAAGATAGCATGATTCAGGGCATGGAACTAAGTCCAGACCAGAAGAAATGAATTCGAGAATCAATCCAGACTTGGTCCAAAATCAAAGGTAAAATGTCCATACTGAAATATTTTTTGTTCAAGTTAATTTCAGTTTGTTCCAGGCCAAATTCCAGAATCTGTCCAGATCAGAGTAAAGACTTCCAGATCAATGGTTCAGAAATAATTATTTGGTCCAGTGATGGTCCAATTTAGAAAATCAGACCATGGCCCAGTGTTGGCCGAAATAAGAGGAACATGATGTGCAAGTCCAGAAATGGCCGAGTCCAGAAGATTTCAGCATATCAGGCGCGCATCCAGGCTGGCCGAAATCAAAAGATCAAGGGGTTAGGGAGTGTGGTCCAGGGATGGCCGAATTCAGAGGATCACAACATAGCAATTAGTCTGGTTCAGATGTGGACTAGCACAGGAAAATCTGATGGTCCTGAATTGATCAACGATGAAGATCTCATGATATTTTTATCAAAGTATTATAAAAGATTTGTTATAAATTAAATTAAAGTAGCATGGAAATCAGGAGCTGTGGCGGGAATCAATGAAAGTATTTGATTGGCCAGTTAATTTATGAAAGAAATCTAAGGCTTATAAAAGATATGTTTTTGATTTAATTGAAGCCCAATTGGTCAAGATATTTTTGCCAAAAAATCTAGCAAGATTCAGCTCAAATTTAAGCATTGGGAGAGGCACTAATCAACATCTATAAAAGGAGGTTCAAGGCAGATTACTTAGCATCGAAAATCACATAAGAGTCATACACTTCCAAAGCAACCACTCTCAAATTTTCATATAAGTCAATTGTGAGTTTCAGCTTTCAAGAAGCAAGTACTCAGTTATTTTCTTTCCGAAGGTGCAAACACGAGAAGGGGGGTTGAATTGTGTTTGACTTAACTTGAATACTTTTCCTGTTTTAATACTTTCAAAACAAAACTTGATGTATAATTAAAACAAAGTTAGCAGCGGATAAAAGTAAAAATAAAAACTCACAGATTTTATACTGGTTCACCGTTAACGAGGCTACGTCCAATCCCTTTGCCTTGAAGGATTTCACTAATTCAAACTTGAATTACAACCGTCCTACTGACCCTCCAAGTCAGTCTTCTCAAATAGTCTAACAATCCTAGACTTCTTTGAGGAAAAACAACTCCTGTTCTTGAGCCAATCTGACACCCCAGATTGTAGAAGAAATCACAACACTGTGAATCTAATTGCCAAGTAACTTGCTACCTCTACTGACTCCCACAACTTGTAGACTCTACTTCAACAACTTAGATTTGACACAGTGGAACCAAAACAACAAGAGTACTTGCTTTAAAAAATTGAGACTCAACAATTAACTTATATGAAAATTTGAGAGTGTTTGCTTTTGAAGTGTATGACCCTTTTGTGATTTTCGCTGCAGAGCATTCTGCCTTGAACCTCCTTTTATAGATGAAAATTAGGGTTTCTTCCATGATCAAATTCGAGCTGAATCTTGCTGGATTCTCTTCCAAAAATAACTTGACCAATTTGGCTTCTTTTAAATAAAAAAACATATCTTCAGATTTCCTTTCAAAATAACTGGCCAATTAAATCTGTTGGTTGTTTCCCGCCACAGCTCATGATTTCCATGCTACTCCAATTTAATTTATAACAAATCTTTTATAATACTTTGATAAAAATATCATGAGATCTTCACCATTAATTCCCATGATCAAATCTGCACCATTGTATCTTCATGCGCTAGTCCACATCTGGACCTTACTGATTGTTATGCTGTGATCCTCTAATTTCGGCCTTCCCTGGACCACACTTCCTGACCCTCTGATCTTCTGATTTCGGCCATCTTGGATGCGCACTTGATATGCTATAATCTTCTGGACTCGGCTATTTCTGGACTTGCACATTCTGTCCCTCTGATTTCGGCCAACACTGGGCCATGATCTGATTTTCTGATCTGGACCATCACTTGACTCAAAAAATTATTTCTGAACCATTGATCTGGATATTTTTACTCTGATCTGGACAGATTCTGGAATTTGGTCTAGAACAAACTGAAATTAACTTGAACAAAAAATATTTCAGTTTGGACATTTTACCTTTGATTTTGGGCCAGGTCTGGATTGATTCTGGAACTCATTTCTTTTGGACTGGACTTAGTTCTATGCCCTGAATCATGCTATCTTATGGTATGGGCCAAATCTGGACTGATCCTCTTGTTCTGGACTCATAAACATACCTTCTGGTCAAGTCTGGAACAATTCTGGATTGTAATTTTTTAATGCCAGGCCATCTTCTGGTCAGAATAACTTTTGGAATAAAATTGATATTTGTTTCCTGTTTGTCTGAAACAACTCTCCTTCAAGCAGGCTTTCCATTGATATGATCCATGTTTCCTTATGATTTTTCTTCATTCTGATATGGGCCAGCAAAGATATCTTCTGGTGATGTTTTGACATTCCTGGAGTATCTTCTGGTAATTCCAGAATTCATTTTTCTGGAATCCTTTGATCTCTGCTTCTGTTTCCTTCAGTTTCTGGGGCATTTAACTTAATAATTCAAAGTAAAAAATAAGTTTACATAGAGTACATTTGTAAGCATCAAAATCCTAAGTACTTAGAACCAACTTGGTTCCAACACTTTCCACTGTGGCAAATCTAAGTTGTTGAAGTAGAGTCTACAATCTGAGGGAGTCAGTAGAGGTAGCAGGTTACTTGGCAATTAGATAGGGTTGTATCTAAGTTGTTGAAGTAGAGTCGACAAACTGAGGGATTCAGAAAGGGTAGCAAGGTACTTAGCAATTAGATTCATAGTGTTGTGAATTCTTCAACAATCTGGGGTGTTAGATTGGCTGAAGAACAGGAGTTGTTTTTCCTCAAAGAAGTCTAGGATTGTTAGACTATTTGAGAAGACTGACTTGGAGGGTCAGTAGCAAGGTTGTAATTCAAGGTTGAATTAGTGAAATCCTTCAAGGCGAAGGGACTGGACGTAGCCTCGTTAACGGTGAACCAGTATAAAATCTGTGAGTTTTTATTTTTATTTTTATCCGCTGCTAACTCTGTTTTAATTATACATCAAGTTTTGTTTTGAAAGTATTAAAACAGGAAAAGTATTCAAGTTAAGTCAAACACAATTCAACCCCCTTTCTCGTGTTTGCACCTTCACAACCTTGCTACTGACCCTCCAAGTCTGTGTTCTCAAACAGTCTAACAATCCTAGACTCTTGAGGAATACAACACCTGTCTTCAGCCAATCTGAGAACCCCAGATTGTAGAAGAAACTACAACACTATGAACCTAATTGCCAAGTAACCTGCTACCCCTTCTGACTCCCTCAGATTGTAGACTCTACTTCAACAACTTAGATTTGACACAGTGGAAAGAAAATAACACGAGTACTTGCTTCTTGAAAGCTGTAACTCACAATTGACTTATCTGAAAATTTATGTGTTTGCTTTGGAAGTGTATGACTCTTTTGTGATTTTCGATGATGAGTATTCTGCCTTGAGCCTCCTTTTATAGATGCAGATTAGGCCCTCTTCCAATGCTTAAATTCGAGCTGAATCTTACTGTTGGAACCAGGTTGGTTCTAAGACTTAGGATTTTGATGTTTACAAAAGCACTCAATGTAAACTTATTTTGTACCTTGTATTATTAAATTAAATGCCATCAGAAACTGAAGAAATCAGAAGCAGAAGATCAAAGGATTCCAGAAAATGAATTCTGGAATTACCAGAAGATACTCCAGGAATGTCAAAACATGACCAGAAGATATCTTTGATGGCCTAGATAAGAAGGAATAATAATCAGAATGAAACATGGATCATACCATTGGAAAGCCTGCCATAAGGAGAGTTGTTCGAGACAAACAGGAATCAATTATCAATTTTATTCCAAAAAGTTATTCTAACCAGAAGATGGCATGGCAGTGAAAAATTACTTGTTCAAGTTAATTTCAGTTTGTTCCAGACCAAATTCCAGAATCTGTCCAGATCAGAGTAAAAATATCCAGATCAATTGGCATCAGAGCTCGGTCTCAAGGCTGAGCACTTAACAGTGTTTGAGGAAAGGTCCAAGGGGTTCCATATGTCAGATGAATTGGGAAACAACATCAACAGACCACCACTGTTTGATGGAGAAAGGTTTGAGTATTGGAAGGACAGAATGAGAAGCTTTGTCATATCTCAAGATCCTGAACTATGGAAGATGATAGTTAAAGGATACACTACACCAACTGATCCAGAAGATCCAACTAAAGAATTAGACTTGGATGATATGACACGAGATCAGAGCAGATTACACAAACTTCATCGCAAGTCCAGAACCATCGTGGTCAGTGCAATCACATTCAAGGAATTTGATAGATGCACAAATAAAGAAACAGCAAAAAGTATATTCGATAATCTGGTTCTGATCTATGAAGGAACGAAGCAGGTTCAACAAATAAAGGCTAACGTATTGGTCAGAAAGTATGAGCTGTTCAAGATGGAAGAGGATGAAGACATTGACACAATGTTCTGCAGATTCCAAACTTTGGTATCAGGACTGAAAGTATTAAACAAAAGCTATACCAATGAAGATCATGTCCTGAAAATTCTGAGAAGTCTACCAAAAAGGTGGAGACCAAAGGTTACTGCAATTCAGGAAGCTAAGGATCTGAGTACCTTGAGGCTGGAAGATCTGATCAGCTCACTCAGGTCTCATGAAATAGAACTGGAAGAAGAGGAACCTAAGAAGAAGAAGAATCTGGCTCTGAAATCAAAACAGAAGAAAGCTGCAAAGGCAGAATCAGAATTAGAGGATAGTGACAGTGACTGTGATGATATGGCATACTTAACCAAAAAGATGGTTAAGATCTGGGAAAGAGGAGAGGTTCCCAGAAGAAACATAACAGAAAGGAAGAATCTGACAAGAAGAACATCATCTGTTATGGATGCAATGAACCTGGACATATCAAGTCAGAATGTCCAAATCTAGAAAAAGGAAAACAGCACAAGAAGAGTTCAGGACACAGAAAGAAAGGTCTGATGGCTGCCTGGGATGTATCAGAATCAGAAGAAGAATCATTTGATGAAGAAAAGGCAGAAACAACAATGATGGCTCACATCAGGTCTGCTTCTGGACCTCATAAAGGTATGAGTTCAGAAAGGAAAGCAGGCAGAAGGAAGAATGATCGAAGCAATCATTCAGGTAAGTCTGGAAGCACATCAGAGGAAAAAATTCTGTCTCTGATGGCTCATACAAATTCAAGTTCTGAATACTGCTCTGAAACAGAATCAGAAGATGAAGACAATGTGGTATTTTCTGATCTTTCTAAACCTGAATTAATTGATACTTTAAAAGACTTGTTAAATGCAAACAATAAAAGGTCTTTAAAACTGAAAACTCTTAGGGAAGATAAGGAAAATCTAACCAAAGAAGTCCAAGTTTTAAAGAATCGAAATTCTGAGTATGCAACTGAAAACAAAAATTTTAAAACTGATGTTGCAAGACTCAAATCTGAAAACCAAACTCTGAAAAGTAATAATTGTTCCACTTCTGAAACTGTTTGTAAATCTGATATGCATGAGCAAGTTTTTCAAAACTTTAATTCCAATGGAATGGAAAGAAGTAAAAATGCATCTATGATTTATGGAAACAGTAATTCTGGAAAAAGAGGTCTTGGTTTTACAGAAACAAGTACTGAAAATAAAGTTGTTCATTCTGATGTTTTATGTATTGTCTGTGCTAAGAAAGGTCACTCTGAATTATCTTGTCCAATGGTAAAATCTGAACAAGATCAAAGAGCTGTTAAGACTAACAAACCTAGACCCAATAAGTTTTGGGTACCAAAAGATCAAATTGTCTATGTTGCAGATGTTCTGAGTAACCAGAAGGAGACACCAACAATAGTGCCTGGACAATGGATGTTGGCAACGCACAAGCAGAAGAAGGTTTATGTTCCAACATCTACCAAACAGAAGCAAAGTGACTATGGTAGAAGAAGAACTGGTCAACAAAATCAGAACCAGAACCAGAACCAGAATTATAGGAGGAATAGGAAATATCATGGATATCACTCGTATCAGAACAAGAACTGGAACCAGTATCAGAGGAACAGGAACCAGAACTGGAACCAGTACCAGAAGCACAGAAACTGGAACCAGAACCAAAACTGGAACCAGTATCAGAGGTACAGGAACTGGAACCATAACCAACACTGGAACCAGAACCAGAACTGGAGGCACTGAAACTGGAACCAAAATCAACACTGGAACCAGAATCAGAATCAGAATCAGTACCAGAACCAGAACCTGAACAGGTATCAGTATCAAAGGTTGAGGTATGATCATCAGAATCACTCTAATTATCAGAATCAGTATAACTATAGAAATTATCAGAATCACCAGAACCATCAAGGTTATCAGAATCACCAGATTCACCAAAGTTACCAGAACCACCACATGTTCCAGAATCACCAGAGGAACATGGTATATGAGCCAAAGCAGAAATATCAAAATCAAGAGAGTTCTTCAAACACTCCAGTGAGATTCATCAATACTACAAACCTGGAAGGGAATTCAAATTCCCTCATCCAAACCATGTAATCTCAGAACATATAGATTAGGAATCTGAAAATCAGAAGCAAGAGGATTTTCAGAGTAAAACTGAGGCTACATCTTGCTGTAAATACTATTATTTTATATTTATGTTTACTGTGATAACAAGAAGCTTGATCTTAACAAATCAAAGCTAGATAAGTATTCTGCAGGTTTTCAAACTGTCAGAGGAATCAAGTGATTCACACGAATTGAACACTTCAGCAGAAACAACATTCCAGTGGTTTCAAAAACAAGCAGAAATCACCAGAAGCAGAATTACTGGTTTGGCTGTATTGAGTTAAATTTTAACTTATTGGATTTGCATTATGTAATATGAAAAACTGCTTGATCTTGACAAATCAAAGCAAGATAAAAATAGTGCAGGGAGCAGAAGCACAAGAAACAGAAGTACCTGGAAAGGTAAAGGATACAAGCAAGTCAGCAACACATGACAAATCTTCAAAAGATAAATCTGATCAAGTCAGAAACAGCCAAGATAAGTCATAAGAGAAATCTGGATATTTACCAGAATCAGAAGCTGATACGAACCAAGCAATATTAATGAGGTTTTGGCAGAAGAAGGTTGGATACTTGCAATGCAAGAAGAGCTGAATGAATTCCAAAGGAATGATGTTTGGGATCTGGTACCCAGACCAAACAAAAACATTATTGGAACCAAGTAGGTGTTCAGAAACAAATTCAATGAAAAGGGTGAAGTTGTAGCTCAAGGATACAGTCAACAGAAAGGTATAGATTACACTGAGACTTTTGTTCCAGTGGCCAGGTTAGAAGCAATTAGAATTCTATTATCATTTGCTGCTAATCATGATATAATGCTGTATCAAATGGATGTTAAAAGTGCTTTCTTAAATGGCTATATAAGTGAGGAAGTCTATGTCAAACAACCCCCTGGTTTTGAAAATTCTGATTTTCCAGACCATGTTTTCAAACTTAAAAAATTATTTATATGGTTTAAAACAAGCACCAAGGGCATAGTATGACAGACTTAGTAACTTTCTAGGAAATCCATTAAAAATGATATTCTGATTATCCAAGTTTATGTTGATGATATCATATGTGGATCAACTAATGGCACTTTGTGCAAAGAGTTTTCTGACCTAATGCAGAAGGAGTTCCAAATGACCATGATGGGAGAACTTAAGTTCTTCTTGGGAATTCAGATTCATCAAGGTAAATCAGGTATACTCATTCACCAATCTAAATACACCCCCATGCACCCAACCTGCTCACTTGAGAAAGATGAAACCAGCAAAAGGTAGACCACAAAACATACAGAGATACCTCAAAGAAACCACCAACCTTACCTTGTTATACAAGAAAACCCCCACCTACAAATTAAAAGGTTTTTGTGATTCTGACTATGCTGGAGACAAGTTGGAAAGGAAAAGTACCAGTGGCAACTGCACAGTCTTAGGTGATAACTTGATCTCTTGGTCAAGCAAAAGACAAAGCACCATTGCCATGTCAACAGCTGAAGCTGAGTATATATCAGCAGCAGGATGCAGTTCACAGTTACTCTGGATGAAACATCAACTTGAAAATTGCAACATCTTTGAAACCAATATTCCTTTGTTCTGTGATAACACTTTAGCTATAAACCTAACCAAAAACCCTATCTTACACTCTACAGCCAAACACATTGAAATAAAACACCATTTCATTAGGGACCATGTTCAAAAAGGAACTTTAAGCATCCAATTTGTGGACACTGATCATCAATGGGCTGATATCTTCACCAAGGCATTACCAGAAGATAGGTTCGAGTTCATTAAGAAGCATCTCAGCATGACCTCCATATCTGACTAGCTCAAGTAGTCGTCTTAGGAGTTTTTAAATTTCTTGTCTTTTATTTTCTGTTTTTATTTTCTGTATTTGTAAAGAGAAAAACAAAATACAAAAATAGTAGGACCACTTTTTGGCTGATGACAAAAAGGGGGAGAAAGAGAGAGAGAGAGAGAGAAAGGAGAAATAAGTAGAAAAGGAGAGATAAAAAGAAAGAAGGAGTGAAAAAGAGAAGGAGTGGAAAAGGAGAGGAATCAGGGAGAGAGCAAAAGAAAGAGTGAAAAAGAGAAGGAGTTGAAAAGGAGAGGAAACAGGGAGAGAGAAAAACAAAGAGAGAAAAAGAAAGAGTGAAAAGAGAAGGAGTTGAAAAGGAGAGGAAATGTGAAGAGAGAAAAAGAAAGAGAGAATAAAGAAGGAGTTAAAAGGAGAGTATCAGACTTAGGGGGAGAGATTGGTCTGAGGGGGAGTAATTCAAAGTTTTCGAGTATAAGTTAGCAAAATAAGTTAAGGTTTTGTCATCATCAAAAAGGGGGAGATTGTTGGACCCAGGTTGGTTCTAAGACTTAGGATTTTGATGTTTACAAAAGCACTCAATGTAAACTTATTTTGTACCTTGTATTATTAAATTAAATGCCATCAGAAACTGAAGAAATTAGAAGCAGAAAGATCAAAGGATTCTAGAAAATGAATTATGGAATTACCAGAAGATACTCCAGGAATGTCAAAACATGACCAGAAGATATCTTTGATGGCCCAGATCAGAAGGAATAAAAATCAGAATGAAACATGGATCATACCATTGGAAAGCCTGCCAGAAGGAGAGTTGTTCCAGACAAACAGGAATCAATTATCAATTTTATTCCAGAAGTTATTCTTACCAGAAGATGGCTTGGCAGTGAAAAATTACTTGTTCCAGACTTGTTCCAGACTTGACCAGAAGGTATGTTTATGAGTCCAGAACAAGAGGATCAATCCAGATTTGGCCCAGACCATAAGATAGCATGATTCAGGGCATGGAACTAAGTCCAGACCAGAAGAAATGAATTCCAGAATCAATCCAGACCTGGTCCAAAATCAAAATTAAAATGTCCAGACTGAAATATTTTTTGTTCAAGTTAATTTCAGTTTGTTCCAGACCAAATTCCAGAATCTGTCCAGATCAGAGTAAAAATATCCAGATCAATGGTTCATAAATAATTTTTTGAGTCCAGTGATGGTCCAGATCAGAAAATCAGACCATGGCCCAGTGTTGGCCAAAATCAGAGGGACAGGATGTGCGAATCCAGAAATGGCCGAGTCCAGAAGATTTCCGCATATCCGGCGCGCATCCAGGCTGGCCGAAATCAGAAGATCAGAGGGTTAGGAAGTGTGGTCCAGGAATGGTCGAAATCAGAGGATCACATCATAACAATCAGTATGGTCCAGATGTGGACTAGCGCATGAAGATCCAATGGTCCAGATTTAATCAGGAAATTTATACGGTGGAGAATTTAATTTATTTTGATCAAAGGATTAAAAAGATTTATTACAAAAATAAAGTGAGGTGTTGTGGAATTCAGGAGCTGTGGCGGGAAGGAACCAACAGATTCAATTGGCCAATTATTTTGAAAGAAAATCTGAAGTAGAGTCTACATGCTGTGGGAGTCAGTAGAGGTAGCAGGTTACTTGGCAATTAGATTCATAGTGTTGTGATTTCTTCTACAATCTGGGGTGTCAGATTGGCTGAAGAACAGGAGTTGTTTTTCCTCAAAGAAGTCTAGGATTGTTAGACTATTTGAGAAGACTGACTTGGAGGGTCAGTAGCAAGGTTGTAATTCAAGATTGAATTAGTGAAATCCTTCAAGGCGAAGGGACTGGACGTAGCCTCGTTAACGGTGAACCAGTATAAAATCTGTGAGTTTTTATTTTTATTTTTATCCGCTGCTAACTCTGTTTTAATTATACATCAAGTTTTGCTTTGAAAATATTAAAATAGGAAAAGTTTCAAGTTAAGTCAAACACAATTCAACCCCCCCTTCTCGTGTTTGCACCTTCACTTACTGGATTCTCTAGCAAAAATAACTTGACCAGTTGGGCTTCATTGAAATAAAAAACATATCTTTTTAAGCCTCAGATTTCTTTCAAAAACTAACTGGCCAATCAGATCTTTTAATTGCTTCCCGCCACAACTCCTGAATTCCACAATACTTCACTTTATTTTTGTAGCAAATCTTTTTAATAGTTTGATCAAAATAAATTGAAATCTCCACCGTTAATCCTCATGATCAAATCTGGACCATCAGATTTTTCTGCGCTAGTCCACATCTGGACCAAACTAATTGATATGCTGTGATCCTCTGATTTCGGCCATTCCTGGACCACACTTCCTAACCCTCTGATCTTTTGATTTCGGCCATTGCTGGACTTGCACCTGATATGCTATGATCCTCTGAACTCGGCCATTGCTGGTCCACACATCTTGACCCTCTGAATTCGGCCAACACTGGGCCATGGTCTGATCTTCTAATCTGGGCCATCACTAGGCCAAATAATTAAACCTGAACTATTGATTTGGAAATCTTCCCTCTGATCTGGACCAATTCTGGACTTGGTCTGGATTTAATTGAAATTAAATCTGGACAAGTAATATTTCAGTCTAGACATTTTACCTTTGATTTTGGATCAGGTCTGGATTGATTCTGGAATTCATTTCTTCTGGTCTGGACTTAGTTTCATGCCCTGAATCATGCTATCTTATGGTCTGGGTCAAATCTGGATTGATTCTCTTGTTCTGGACCCTTTAACTTATCTTCTGGTTGAGTCTGGAACAAGTCTGGACTATTTAATTTTTCACTGCCAGGCCATCTTCTGGTCAGAATAACTTCTAGAATAAATATGATATTTGATTCCTGTTTGTCTGGAACAACTCTCCCTCTGGCAGGCTTTCCTCTGGTATAGTCCAGGTTTCCTTCTGATTTTTCTTCCTTCTGATCTGGGCCAGCAAAGATATCTTCTGGTGATGTTTTGACATCCTGGAGTATCTTCTGGTAATTCCAGAATTCATTTTCTGGAATCCTTTGATCTTCTGCTTCTCATTACTTCAGTTTCTGGTGGCATTTAGTTTAATAATTCAAGGTACAAAATAAGATTACATTGAGTGCTTTTGTAAACATCAAAATCCTAAGACTTAGAACCAACTTGGTTCCAACATGTTCTTGGTCGTGCAGTCGTAGTTTCAGATCTAAAAATGACAACGACCACTCCATTTTCTCTTCCAACATTTCTAGCCCATTTTAATAAATCCTCCCTCGTGTCAAACATCATGTCGGTGGTAAACACATCATTCTAATCATTCATAACCGGTTCAGCTCCTTCATTCATGGCGTCTTCAACTACGGGTTCCACACCATCATTCATTGCATCAAAATCACCATACATTTCATCAAAATCACCTTCCAAACCATCTTGAATTTCCTCTAAATGTTCCAAACCCTCATACATTTCGTCACTATGGTATCCCCCTTGATCCATTTACCTGTATCCAAAAAATAACATATAAAAATTTCAGTAAAATGCAGTAATTCTACTTGAATTGAGTTCAGGTAAACTTCCGTGAACTCAGTTCACGTATTTACGTGAACTCCGTTCACGTACTCATAAAATTTTCAAAATAATGTATTGTACGTGAATTAAATTCACATATGTTGACGTCAACTCACTTCACATAGGTTCCCGTGAACTTGGTTGACGTACGTGTTAACTTTGTTACTAAATCACTCTTCACGTGAACTCAGTTCACGGAAGTGTTAAATTTTTAGATGCATGTATCATACGTGAATTGAGTTCATGTACGTTTACGTGAACTCGGTTCACGTACTCGTTAAAATGTAACTTAAATGCATCGTAGTGAACACACTTCACGTACGTTAACGTGAATTGAGCTCACATACCATGGGTTCAGATGAGTCCATGTACACAGACTTTGAAGACGTAAACTCCATTGTTTACGCAACCTCAGTTAACGTATGTTTACGCGAACTAAGTTTACGTAATTTCTTCAAATTCGAAATATTTAATACGTATGTTAACGCAGTTCACGTACGATCGCAAAACGTATGTTAACTGATTTCACGTAAAATTTCCAGATTTCAGAAAAATTAAACGCAAATACAGAACAACAACATTACCTTCTTTGCACACTTTAACCACAATGAGAATATCAGATTAACGGGTTTTAAGCTATGAGTGAATGTTGTGAGTTTTGAATGATAATGAGTTTTGGTGGGTGAGCTATGGATGATTTTTAGGTTTTTTGAGGTTTATGTTTACACTGCACTTGAAGAACGGGAAGAAGAGGAAGAAGGAAAAACGAGAAGAAGAGGAAGAAGGAAAAACGGGAAGAAGACGAAGAAGGAAAAAAAAATCTTTAAAAACATAAAGGTATTCTTGGAATTTTGATTTAAAAAAAAAATAGTGGGTGTGGGTAGCAATAAGGGGGGTGTGGGTAGCATTTTTGTACAATTATTTTAAGAATGATAAGTAGAAATGATTAAAAACCTTACAGTTTAATATTTAAAATTAATAATATGAATTAATTAATATTATATAGCATGAGGGTGTTCCATATCCTAGTATGATCCACGTATGCTAGAAAGAATAAACAATAGCAAACAGATCTCCTAATCTCTTACTCCAAGGATAGGGGTCTTGAATCATATCAATGACAGCTACTTTTCCCACGTGCGTAACTAATTTGACACGCTTGCCATGGTTTTAAATGTTAAATTAAGATTTCAGTCGCAATTACAGTTACATGATTAACTTATATATTATGGGCAAGTTGGAGAATGCGGTCTAAATGGTAACGATGATGTGTTGGATCGATTTCATAATATACAATATTGCAATTGCAAATAGGCAATGCTTGCAATTTAAAATCACGATAAAATTAACATGTACAAATAATGTTGGTGACATACATGTAGTATAAATGCCATGCTTTTGCATGTTGTCTTTCACAACATAGCTCACAAAATCTTGGGGTGCTATTGTGTTTATTGTGAAGTTATTTTTTCAATTTCTTGAAAAGGTTTGTATTACTATATATTGAATTAGAAAATGGCAATTGAGCAGCATAAGGATGTTGAGAGTGGAGAAGCCAATGTGATTCAGTATTTGCACGAGCCTTTAATTCAACAAGGGGAAGATGCATGTAAAGAAGTTCATGATTCAGATAAAAATGTGGAAAATGGATCCATTGGAATGGTTCTGCTCAGCACATTTGTTGCTGTTTGTGGTTCTTTTTCATTTGGAACTTGTGTAAGTAGTACTTATTTTTAATGTTTTTGAAAATTATAATTAACATTTTTTCATTTCAAACTTGATTAAAGTCTTATCAATAAAATATTTATCAAGTAATTGTTTATGTATAAGTTATTTTATAATCAAAAGTGATCATGTAATTGTTTATATATAAGTTATTTTACAATCAAAAGTGAAAAAGAATTGATTGATGGCTTAAGAAATAAAACGTTTTGGGAATATATAGTTCATTTACTACATGTCTGCTTCAAATTTAATTTGTGTCTATTCATATAAAAAAAAGATTATAATGTTTAAACTCAAGTTACTATTTTGTTAGGTGGGTTATTCAGCACCCACTCAAGCGGCAATAAGGGCAGATCTTAATCTATCTCTTGCTGAGGTTGGTATATATTCTTGTTTTTCCTCATATATCATTCTCTTCTATAAACTTTTATAATTTTTGGGATTGGCAGTTTTCAATGTTTGGTTCTTTGGTGACCATTGGTGCAATGCTTGGAGCTGTAACAAGTGGTCGAGTTACTGATTTCATTGGCAGAAAAGGGGTATGTGAAACTTAAATGCCTAGACCAGCTACTCCCCCATCATGGTTTTAAATTACTGATGTCGTTATACAGTAAATCTTTATATTGCAGAAATATATTGGAAAATGCAGCTCTTGCAATTTAAATTGTGATTGCAATTTTGCAGTAAATACTCCAAAATCTACAGTTGGATATTACAATTGGAATTGTAGTTGTAAATGGCAATTGAAAACTGTGTTCTATAAGTTTTATATTAATTTAAAGTTTTGACACATAATTTATGAAAAATAGTAAATAACTTTCTGAGCGCTTCGTGTGTAACGTACACAACTAAAATAATCTTGTATCATAAATTTATTTTACACTTTTAGATCAACAAGCTTCAATATATCTCATTTTGATACAATGGTGAGATTTATAAATCAAATTACAAAGAAGTTGTCTTTCTCCATATTTAAGTAGTAAGTACTAGAAATTATTTGTTAAGATTTACTTCTCAGTTGTGAACCATAAACTGTGATTGCAATGTTGCAGTAGATACTTCAAAATCTACGTTAATACCAGACATGGCAACGGGGCGGGGTGGAGGCAGATTTTACCTTCCCCATCTCTGCACCCGACTAATCAGGGAAAGCCTGCCACCGCCTCCGTTTTTAGCGGGTGTGAAATTTAGACCATATCTCCATCTGCAACGGGTTTTGGGTTTCTCTGCCCGCACTCATTCATATATATAAAATTATAAATTTAAAAATCATATTTATTATAATTAGTATAATAAAATAATTATTGTTAGACAATAATAAAATTAAAAAAATATTTTTTATACAGATGAGATTTTAATTTTTAATATTTAAAAAAATATTAAGTATATTCAATATGTGCATATATATAAAATTTAAAAATTACAATAACATTACTAGCGGAGTGGGTTCGGTGCGGGAGCGGAGTGGATATCAACACACCCGCATCTGTCCCCACAGCACCCAATCAAAGCAGATTTTTTCCGCCCGAATCAAGACGGTTTTGAGTAGATAATAACATGTGCGGGTTATGTTGTCATACCTAATTATTAAGATTGGAATTGTGGTTGTAAATGGCAATTGAAAACCATAATCTATAAGTTTCATGTTAATTTGAAGATTTGACACATAATTTATGAAAAATAGTAAATAACTTTTTGAGCGTTACATGTGTAATGTACACAAGTAAAATAGTCTTATACGATACATAAATTTATTTTCCACCCTTAGATTAATAAGCCACACTATATTTCATTTGATACAATGGTGAGATTTATAAATCAAATTACAGAAAAAGTTACATTTCTCCATATTTACGTAATAAACAGTAGAAATTATATATAAGATTTACCTCTCAGTTCTCCACCATAAATTAAATTCACCCTTTTTGAGTAGATAAATTACATTGTCACAGTAGTTTAAAATTGTGAACCAATATATAAATTAGTTTCACAAGCGGTTGAAGTCAAATAATTAATAAACTTCAATAAATAGTGAATCATTTAAAAGAATTTGAATTCAAATTCTATTTAAAAGAATTATCGATCAAATTTTACTTACTTTTTAGTCGAACTCTAGAATATTAAGACATTCTCCCTACAAATAAGAGAATTATGGAAAAAAATGAAAAATTAGTCTTGATAATAAAATTGGAAAAAATAGATTAATTTTGTTTTTCTTTTTTAAGAAAGATTAATTGTCCTGAAAACACAATGACAGTCAATATAATTTTAATTTCATTTTTCTAAAGCGACATTCAATTAGGACACGAGAGAGTGTATTGTGAACTAGTTACTATGTCATAGCCAATGCTAATTATGCCATGTTGTTACAATAAGCATTAATTTTGATGTGAAACAGGCTATGAGAATGTCAACAGCATTTTGCATTATAGGATGGTTAGCTGTCTTCTTCTCTAAGGTATATATATATGCATCTTTTGAACAATGTATAGATAATGAATTCAGATTTCCTTCTATCGAAATCCAACGGTCTAAATTTAAGATTGATATTTTAAATAATAAAATTAAAATTAAATTCTGCATTTCGTTCATCTTCTGAAAAGTTTATAAGAAAAAATAGGAACTTATTACATGATCTCATCTAATCTAATGCAGGGTTCTTACTCACTTGACTTGGGAAGGTTTTGTACAGGATATGGAATTGGAGTAATCTCATACGTGGTAATTAATTTAATTAATTGTTAAACATAGAAACTTCATTTTCATTTAAAAAAGTTTAAGTGCATGCAGTTTTAAATTTAATTTACTAATTATATTTATATGTTGCCTCTTCATTGTAATATTCATAACTAAAAATCAGCAAAATGGATCAGGTTCCAGTATATATAGCAGAAATAGTACCAAAAAATCTTAGAGGAGGACTTGCAACAACAAATCAGGTGAAAATTTATTTACCATTTTCTCTTTTTTGACTAATAAGTATCATTGAATTGGATTATAATTGTATTGCAGCTTATGATTGTTATTGGATCATCAATGTCATTTTTAATAGGAAGTGTCATAAATTGGAGAGAACTAGCACTAGCTGGTACGTTAGTAAATAACAATTAATTTTCAATTGAAGGGTAACAAATTATGGAGAAAGATGTCTAACTGTTGATTTGGTTTGGCTTTTTGAACTTTTGAAGGATTAGTGCCTTCCATTTGCTTGCTGCTTGGTTTGTGCTTCATTCCTGAATCTCCTAGATGGCTCGTAAGGATTACTTCTATGTTTTCTTCTACCGTATCTATAGTTATATATAAATATGGATATTAAGTTTTATTGTAATTTTCTTTTAAATTTTTATCTTTCATTTAAAAAATGACATTTTGGACTAAAATTCTATTTAGGGACTAAAATTGAGTACAAATAAAATGAGGAGACTATTTTCGTGATTACTGCAATTAAGCTTTTAAATTATTATATTTATAGTTTTATTTTTTTTTCTTTCTATTAAAAAACAGACTTTTTTTAAATATTTATATCTATATATAAAAGAATACGAAATTTTGGTTTAACATTTTTTTCAATTTTACTCTTTATTTAAACAATTTTATTCGCACTTACTTATGGAATAACATTTTGTTTTTTAGGCAATAATTGTATAAAATTTTGGTTTTTTTTTCAACAGATTTATTCAATAATTGTATAAAATTTTGTAATTTCTATTATTTTTTAGGCAAAGGTTGGTCGCGAAAAAGAGTTTCAACTAGCTTTAAGGAAACTTCGGGGTCAAAATGTTGATATTTCTCATGAAGCTTCTGAAATTCTGGTACATTTCAAGCTTTCATAACTGATTAAAAACCATAAAAAAAAAAAAATATTCCAATTGATTTGACATGTTTAATGACATGAGCTCAATTCTTTCTGTATTCTAGGATTATATTGAAACTCTTCAAAGCCTTCCTAAGTCTAAGATGTTGGATTTGTTCCAAAGCAAATATGTGCGCTCTGTAGTTGTGAGTAACATATACTTACTTGTAGAAATTCACTCATAGTGTGTGTAATTAATTAATTATCAAATGATCTTAAACTATTTGTAACAATTTCAGATTGGGGTTGGACTAATGGCATTTCAACAATCTGTTGGAATTAATGGCATAGGATTCTATACAGCTGAGACTTTTGTCGCAGCAGGTTAGTGAAAAGAAATGCATGTTGATTGTAGAAAATTCATGCACACGTGTTAGTCTCAAACATCAACATGACATTGATACGTGTCTATTTTCACAAATTATTATTGATGATGATGTGTCAGTATCATGTCTGATGTCTGTGTTCCATAGGAAAAATCTGTCATAGTTGTTACTTATTCTTTTACTGCAGGGCTTTCTTCACCAAAAGCTGGTACCGTAGCTTATGCTTGTATACAGGTAGTTTAGTTCATCCCTTTAATAATTTCTCAGAAATTAACCATATAATAACTGCATTATTTTGTGTAAACCTCATTTGTTACATTGAATGACAGGTTCCATTTACCATGTTGGGAGCTATATTGATGGATAAGTCTGGAAGAAAACCTCTTATAACAGTAAATCTATTTGCAAACACTTATTTATCAATGACATATCTAAATGAAAAGAGAATAAGAAAATTCAGGTTTAACAAAATTCTTTTCTTGTATATGTGCAGGTTTCTGCAAGTGGAACATTCTTAGGTTGCTTTATTACAGGAATTGCCTTCTTTCTCAAGGCAAGTCTTTAGTGTTAATTTATCCCACCAAAATGGGGAGTTTTGGTAAACATCTTAATTTATAGTTTATTATCTTTGGAATTTTATAAAAATGTGTTGAAATAGCTTACACAAATACTATGTCATAAGATAAATCTAATAATGTGTTTCCGTAACAAATATAAACAAAAAAGTACATGTATCTAAACTAAATTATGACTTGATATGGATCAGAATCAAAGCTTATTGCTTGAGTGGGTGCCAACATTAGCAGTTGCAGGCGTGTTGGTAAGTTTTCTTCCTCAAATTTTGAATTTTCCTCCTCTTTGATTAATAAAGAAACTATAGTACTATACATTCCTTAAACTCAAACTCAATGTTTAAACTGAAATCCTATCTTCTTGTAATCAGATCTACATAGCAGCATTTTCAATTGGGTTGGGATCAGTTCCTTGGGTGATGATGTCTGAGGTATGGATGTCAATAGTTCGATCTCCCCTGCAGCTTAATACTAATAACGTTTTCCGTTAAAAAAAATAATTTAATTTTGATATTGCAGGTGTTTCACATAAATGTGAAGGGAAGTGGTGGAAGTTTGGTAGTTTTGGTAGCCTGGCTAGGAGCTTGGGTGGTTTCATATACTTTCAATTTTCTTATGAGCTGGAGTTCCCCTAGTAAGCATAGATCCACCAAAGTTATTCAACAATATATTAATTCTAATGTCCATTAATCACTAACATGTAATTGTATTGTTTTTTAACAGGTACTATGTTTTTGTATGCTGGATGTTCCCTCTTGACCATTCTATTTGTAGCAAAAGTAGTCCCAGAAACCAAAGGAAAAACATTGGAAGAAATCCAAGCTTGCATTAGTTCTTAGAGAATGAGCAAAGAAGATTAGGACATTGTCCAAATATTGGCATCATTTTTCAAATTAGTCATTGCTAGTGTGTAAAACAGCAATTATGTATTAATTTTTTGGGCCAAATTAGTCCATGTATTCATTATTTCTCTGAATTTTATCATACTCATATAAAATGGTCAAATGAATCCTTTATTCAATTGAACCAAATCAGAACCTCATATGTTATGATCATTCTATTTCAGTTAATGATTCACAACTTCAACATCCCCAAACTCAACATCTTCAACACCTAACATTAGATACTCGTAGTTGTTTGAGGCACTTGGTTTCATAGTAATTGGATGCATCAAATACACTCATTCCCTTCAACTATGATAACCCAAATTTTTGAATGATCTCACAAGGTCGAAATAATTTGCATGATCAACATCTAATACTATGAAAATATTTGAGGACCCTATTATTGTCTCTTTCAAATCAAGAAATTTCTTGGGTGTGATAAAATAATATAATATAGCATGCCATCTATAAAAATAAAGAATAAACATGTTTTATATGAATTTAAAATGAAGGCAAAGGGGACCAAAAGGAGAAACATAAGCGACCACATGATATTTTTAAATAAATACAAAATAGGGATAAACCTTAAACAAATATCAAACAGAGACTACCATTAAACAAAATAAAGATCACCCAACATTAAATAAAGAATTAAAAAATCAACTCACATATGACTAAATATGAATCACAATTAAACATTTTACGTACACAAAATACTAGACAAATGAATTTTTTTAGTAAGTACAATCATAAATTGAAACCCTAAACGTGGTAACACACATAGCAAGACAAATGAATAGGAGCATACATAAAAATATAATAACAATAAAGAAACTCAAATCAAAATTGAAATAAAAATCCTAAATAATTATTCACATTGATAAAAATTTTGTAGGACATATCACACGTTCAAAATCACTAATTGTAGTATCGAGGATGAAAAACACGCGATCTTATTATAAGACATTGAAAGACAATAGATTCAAGAATGACAAAAAAAAAGTGAATAATTTAACTTAATTGAAAGAAGGAACTATTTGATATTTTTCACGAGTGTGATAAAATTTATATATATATATATATATAATATTCCTTCAGATATTTTTTATAAGAGACAAATCGATTAAAATTTAATCAAATTTATTTGATCTACATAAAAAGAAATGACGAAATATTAATTTTAATTTGACTTTGACCCAAATAATTTACACACTATTGTTTAAAAGTTATTAAAGTGGTGTCTACTCTCTAACATTATACATCATTAGATAATAATTAATTTTGGATGAAACTAAATGAAGACACTAAATGTGTTTCCATTTGTAATTGTCAATGATGATTTTATAAATTTAAATTATTTAGGATTATTTTGGGTAGCATAATTTTTACATTCAATCAAATAGGTGATTGTTGATTAATGAATTTTAATTAAAGATAAATTATTTATACGAGAACTCAAGTTTAAATTTAGATTCTAACCATTTTTGATCAAATTTTATTTATTTGCTAATGAACCCCAAAACTCCATTATTTGAAATTGGTGATTTAATTATTGCAAGTACACACCTACTACGTGCATCAATTTCCTCCGCGTGTAATAATTTATGCAAAATGAGAAGGGCAAAGACAAAAGGGGCCTTTGACAAATCTAATCATCAACAGTATTTCGATATTCATTCCTTAAATTCATCATCTACTATAGACTATAGTTTAGAACAAACACACATAAACAAGTGAATCAAGATTCTCGTGGCTTCATTCCCACTATATTCCAATCACAGGTTTCATTACTCAATCATCGTAACCCCCTTTTTTATGTTTGTCTTTCTCTGCTTTATTAGCTGCAGTGATGATGCTGAATTGAGTTTCAGTTGCTACCCAGATATTCATTTTCCTTTCAATTCTCATTATTGTATTAAAGTTCCTTTCTTTTTGTTCAATTAATTCGATTTTTCTTTTTCTTACCGACCCTTTTGTTACATCAATCAAAAGGACTCAACTTGAACCAAAAAAAGTTATTGGTTCATTTTCTAAGCATCATGTGTTTTCACCTAATTTCATTTTACTATTTTATTCATAGTGTGAGACTAAAAGGGGTTCTTCTTTTGGCTAAGGGTAATTTAGGTTTAGAACAGTTCAAAATGATAGAATTCTCTGCATATTTTTGTGCATTTATGATTAAGAATTCCTTTGGCTAAGGGTTTTGTTGTGTATGGCTCATAGTTTATGTAGTATATATACACAAGCTGTAATTTATAACCCCACGATTGAATAATAGAAAGGTACTGCCGGCTGCTGCTCTGCAGTAGGAAACGTAGACATAATTGTTTGAAGTTCCTGATCAAATCTTGTGTGTCATTTGTTTTCTTTTTACGTATCTGTTTTCTTTTGAACCAGAGTTAGTGTTCTAATAGTTTTTTTTTACTTGATGCAGTTTTGTAGGATATATAGAGTGAAAGACAAGGAATAAATTATGAGTCGGTCCAATAAAGATGCAAGTAAAAGTAGGAAAGGTTGTGGCAGTGACGAGTCTTCTGGAAGTGGAGTGAGTGGAGAAGGGACAAATTTTCTTGTACATGAAATTGCACAAATTACAAAACTTAGGTCAAGTCCTCATGAGCATTTGAGTAGTATTGTTCCTGGTAGGACGAGATTACCTGCATCAACTGTAAAAATGTTAGTTGGTAGAGAAGGTAATTATTCTGGAAGAGGGAGATTTTCAGCAGCTGATGGATGTCACATGTTGAGCCGATATTTGCCTACCAAAGGTCCTTGGATTGTCGATCAGATGGGAAGTCGTGCTTATGTTTCACAGTTTTCAGATGATGGTTCTCTTTTTATAGCTGGATTCCAGGTTATTGCTACCATCATTATCATTCTCATTGTAGTTAGTACTCTTATGTATAATTATGTGTGAATCGAAGCTGAAGATGATTTTGAGTGTTTGAAAATGTGTTGAGAGCAAGTAAACGTGCGATGAGTTTGAAGCTAGTAGTTGTAGCTTTTCGTTAGACATGAGTTGACATTGTGGAAGTTGACGTTTCCAAACACGCACTTTGTTAAAATGAAGAGTCTTTACTTGTTGTTAAACTATGATTATGGGACATAATGGTCTTTTTATCTTCATTTGGGGTTGTTTGTGCTTTGTTATGAAACAGGGAAGCCACATCAGGATTTATGATGTAGACAGGGGCTGGAAAGTTATGAAGGATATTTCTGCCAGAAACTTACGGTGGACAATTACTGATACATCTCTCTCACCCGACCGGAACTATCTTGTAAGTTCAACTTGTTTTTCAGATAAGGTAGCACTTGCCGGTTTTCTAGGATCGACAGAGGATTTCCTGTTATAAACAGCTGATTCTGACCATCTCTTTTAACTTCTTGTTTTTGACAAATTGTTAATTAACTATTGCAGGTTTATGCTAGTATGTCACCAATTATCCATATTGTCAATGCAGTGCCGGCTACAACACAGTCAGTAGCAAATGTGACAGTATGTGCTTGAAATTTCTCACCTTTGCTGTTATAAAGTTACAATTCAAATTGTGATCCCTCCAGCTAAAAATTTATATTGTTAACTGTAAATTGTATGATTTAAAGACACACCAAAAGTAGTTTGAAATATATCAAATGAATCAACTATGATGTTTAATTTAACAATTTTAAATGATGAATTGACAGAAAAACTTAACCGCAAGGCTAAAAATGTTTATTTCACAATTGAGTTTCCTTGTCAACTTATATCTAAGCTAATAAAAAAAAATCATAGCACATAAGTATCCTATTAAACTCGTAAGTTGTCATTCTCTGTGTATTCTTGCTAAATGGTAGTTTACTTGACTTTTTGTTACTAATACTTAAAACTTGTACTCTTTGAACTTAGCTTTCTGCCTTCTGGTCCATCATTTCGGCTTCTACGTACTTCTATTTCAATTCAATTACATATGTTCAAGCCCCCTATCAAAGTTTGCTCACTTTTGGCGACCCCCTGAATGTTTTATGGATCTGTCTTTTGTCAAGAACAGTACAATGTTCTCAAGTAACATCCTTCTTCTTTTGCCTTAGGAGCCACTTAAAGTGACTACATGATACCCAAGTCCTAGCTAGACGAATGAAAATGGAGCAATAATATAGCCAACGAAGATGCATAAAGAGTGAATGATTAGCCTTTTGTTTTTTAAAAAGAAAACAAAGCAATCGAACATCCAAATGCAGTGCATAGTGTGAGTGAGTAACTGTGTGAAGACTCTTTGTAGAAGAACAAAAACAAGAGAAATGGAATAATCAAATATGGTGCATTCAATAGTGCTCATTTAGTTCATTTGACAGTTTTCGAGTATTTGGCTTTTCAATGTCTTTGATGAGAATTTGTGAAAGAAAAGGAAAAAAGAAATTAAGAAGAATGAAAGAGTTGTTTAATCATGTGATTTGTATTAATGAAATGGAATCACATTGATTCATGCATGTTTGCACAATTGGAGGCAATCTATGATTCATTACATGATGTGAATCACTGACTTGTTAATCGTATTGAGTAGTTCAATTCTTACTATGCTTTTATTCAGAATAGCCAATGAAATATAACTTTTTTTAGGATTTTACAATATCATAGACAAGTATGATGTATTTAGTATTTACAGTATGTTTCTCTCTTGTATGTGATACTAATATTCTTTGCAATTACTGTACTCTAAATTTTACTTATGAGATTTAGTAATGGTTATGCAAATATTGACTTCTTACTATGATCAATTTGAATCTGTAAATCAGTTAAGGGTATCTAATGTTATTGTTGACATACTCGCACTACTGTTGAGTTGTAGGTCCTACACGGTCTGTCTAACATCGCATATAGAACAAAAAAATTTGAAATGTTATTTAGCTAAAGATACAATTAACTTTTATTTTTCGTTGTTATTAAGTAACATACATAGATTTCATTTTGTTTTTAAACGTCTAACTTAGAATATTTTATGATATAATGTATATATTTATGCATATGTTTTAGGTATTTATGTGTTTCTATGTGTATAGGCACATCAAATAATTGTTTGCTTCACAAAACCTTCTTTTATTGCAGGAAATTCATTATGGATTAAATTTCTCTTCAGACAATGATAGTGATGAATTTGGGATTTTTTCTATCAAATTTTCAACGGATGGGCGAGAGCTTGTGGCTGGAACTAGTGATAGTTCGATATATGTATATGATCTTGGAGCAGATAAGCTTAGCCTTAGAATTCCTGCTCACCTGGTAATATATATTATTTTCCTATAATTGGTTTCTGATTTTGTGCAATTCTGGTATTATATATTAAACTCCTAGTTGTATTTGACAATGTTTAGTTACTTTATTTTGAGCTTCTATAGCAATCTGCTATAGTGTAGCAGAATTTGAACAAAGTAAGGCAGCCAAATTTTGAGCTTGAGAATAATTTGTTTCCGTTCCTTCATCCTTGTAGAGATGATTTTTTAATAGATTGTCAATCTTTTTGTTCATCACTTTAAAGTGGCATTTTAACTTCAGCTGGAGTTTTATTTGTAAGTATGGACAGTGGATCATGTCTGATGTTCCATTTTTATGTTGCAGTCTGATGTTAACACTGTCTGCTTTGCCGATGAATCTGGTCATCTCATATATTCCGGAAGTGATGATAGTTTCTGCAAGGTACACTTCACATTATAACTATAGTACTTTGTTAATATCCACATATACCTGTGTCATTGTAACTATAGGAGCATGCCATTATTCCATTGTTGGACCACAGCCTTAAGAGCCATTTTTTTGTTAAACCATTTACTTCCAATTCATTGCTTTGGTATTTTTTCTTGATGAAGTAATTCTCGGTTATGATCTGCGCAGGTGTGGGATAGGCGTTGCTTTGTCTCAAAAGGACAACCAGCTGGTATCTTAATGGGTCATTTAGAAGGCATTACATTCATTAATAGTCGTGGGGATGGCCGCTATTTAATTTCTAATGGAAAAGATCAAGCTACCAAATTATGGGACATAAGGAAGATGTCTTCTAACGCCATGAAGTAAAACTTTTTTATCCCTCACTTTTTTATGTTGGAGTGACACTTAAGTCCAAGAACAATCAAGAATATTGACTAGTCTATATTTTTTTCCTCCTAATCTGTGATGTATTATTTATTAATGATAATGATTATTACTTAAACTAACAGTTTGGGCCTTGGAGACGACGAGTGGGACTACCGGTGGATGGACTATCCTAAATATGCAAGAAATTTAAAGCATCCCCATGACCAGTCATTGGCAACATATAAAGGTCACTCGGTGTTACGTACTCTAGTTCGCTGTTATTTCTCACCATCATATAGGTAAATTGTATTTTCGACACATTCTCACTCTGGTATAAAATAGCTCTATATTTACGACAAATAATTAATTCCGTGGGTTTTAGCTCATGGCAACTTGAATGTGTTTTGTTGAGTAGCTGGAAGTTGGATGGTTATATTGTTATCCATGGTTTTAAACCAAACTCTTATCACTAAGCCAATACTTTATTTGGACATTTTTTTCATGTTCTCTTAACTCTTTAGTATAAGATGTTTTGAAGAATGACGTCTCATGTATTTTTCATTGCAGCACGGGTCAAAAATACATTTACACTGGGTCTAGTGATTCCTCTGTCTATATATATGACCTGGTAAAAAAAACACTTTTGTATATATATTTTCAGTTACTACTCCGTCCTAAAATATAAGCAAAATTTGGTCAAAGAAAGTGATTCATCATTTGGTCCAAATTTTGAATCAAATATATAACTTTCTTCGACTAATTTATACTCATATTTTGGAACAGAGAGAGTACTGATTTATCATTGTCTAAAATATTGGAGTTGCACATTATTTGTAGGTGAGTGGAGCTCAAGTTGCAAAACTTGATCATCATGAAGCACCTGTAAGAGATTGCAGTTGGCATCCTTTCTATCCAATATTGATAACTTCAGCTTGGGATGGTGACATTGTTAGGTGGGAATTTCCTGGAAATAATCAACCCCCTGCTTCTCCAAATAGAAGAACAGGTGGAGTTCGCATTAGAGGTTTGTATTATATGTAACCTCATGTTCTTTGTACATATATATTTAGGTAGCTTGATTTACAACATAATTTATATGTATCTTTCTTTTTACTTAATTTCCTTACACCTATAGAAAGGGTCTCAAAAGTTTGTTACATTTATTTATAGTTTTATACCTTTGTTTTTGTAAGCTTTGTATTGTAAACCTATCATGGATAAACATAAAGCCGTAGATTATAAGTTCTTTATATTATTTTCATCAGATTATCAAATTAAATAATAATAAGTGGATATTTTTTCTAATATTAAATAGCTTTTCTGCAAATATTGGACTTGCATGCAGGCAATACAATAGTCATCCAATGGAAATACCAAACTTTAGTTCAAGTTTCTTATAATTTTCTAATCAAGTTTCAAATCAAATAATAATAAATTTGGACAGTATTTAAACATTTAAATAGCTTAGTTAAGGAATTATTTTTCAGAAATTAAGGATCTTGTTGAATTTCATAAACAAACTACTATATAGCATTGTTGGTCTTAAAATAAAAGTCTATGTATTTGTAGTTATGTAATCCCAGTTCATTGCTAGGCTAGACATTTTGAATTTGTATTACTCGTATTATAGTAATTTGAATTAATGTCATTTTAATTTTTAGTAAAAAAATATAAACAACATATCATAAAAAAAATTATAGTCAATTAAATGAAAAGAACTATTATTTTTTTTTACTTAAAAAAGAAATATTACTAGTCGAATGTAATACTTTTTTTATTATATAAAGAAAATTAAATATAGTCAGTTGTTATTCTTCATTAATATGCATAATTTTAATTTATATACCCATAATGTCAAAAAGTATTCACATACATCAAATCAAATTTCGATTATTTAAATATGTTTTTTTATTCATATTTAAATATTATAATAATAATTTCTTAAAACTTACAGTATCATAAAATAGAATGCTTCTAATAGAAACCTCCAAAATAATGTCGATGTAATATTTTATTAAAATATACTAAATAAAGATCTATCTTTAGTCTCTTTTTTAAAGGTACATATTTGATGCCATTGATAAAATATATTAGTATAAAACAATTGTTTTGGCAGAAAGTATAAAACTATTTTTGATTATAATTAAGTTTGAAAAGAGTATATGATAAAAGTGTTCAAAAGGCTTATAGATACAATTTTCATTCCTAGATTTTTTTATGACCTTTTCTAGAATTTTGGGAGCCAATTTTTATTTGTATTTACATACGTCTTAAAATAAGTCATCCTAAAATGTTCGTGAAGATTAATGATTGTAGCATGCTCTTGAATAAACTTTTTAGTTACTTTTTATCCCAAAATCAGACTAAAAGTGCATTCTCTTAAAGACTGATTAGCCGATATTTTTATTTTATCGGTTACTTTTTATTTTATTTTAGAAAAGATAGTAAATTCTGTTATAATTAACTTACATAATTGTGAAATCTCAATTCAAATTCAAAACAAAACGTTCAAAATAACGACAACATTTATGAGTTAAGTTAGGAGATCAAGTACTATTATAATCATCATTTTCTGCCATATATTATTATGAGGTATAACCAACCGTAACTCAATGACTCATTAGTTTCTCAGATTATATATACACAAGTGTGTCCCATGCTTCTTTTTGAGGCGCTTGCGTGGGATTACTCTTAATGGGTCAACCTTGACTTTAATCTCTCAATTATGGTGTGTAATAATAGCTCCCATTTAAAAATGGAATTGGGTCAAGGGGCAACAAATACCAATCCAACCACCCCATTCATAGAATTAAAAGAAATGGATCAATAAAATAAAGGCATATTGGATTAAAGAAATTTTGTGGAAGATGGAACAATGATAACCCATATGAAAAGAAATTAAGGTATAAATAATAAGATGATTTACAACACTCACTTCTAAGTTGAATTTTTATAATAGTTTATGAAAAACTTAAAATTTAAGTTGAAATCAATTCAACTCTACAAAGTCTCATGTTCAATTATTAGACTTGGTACATGAATTATAATATACACAATGAATGAACTGAGTAAATAAATTATGATACAATTTTAAAATTTAAATTGAGTCTAATTGAATTTTATAAAAAATGACTTGGTGAAATATGTCTCTTTGTAAATACTTTTTAGATTTTATTCTTTTCAATGTAAGACTTTTGTTTTTCCAATAGATTAAAGTTAGGATATTTCTAAAATTAGCTTTCAGTTTTGGGTGGTCAAAGAATCTATTAGGTGTCAAACTTTCTATCCAAAGCTTGTCTACAAGTGAGTTGATCTTCTTCAGCAAAATCCAGTAAAACAAAGAAATACTCAATGATTAAAATAATAATATTTTTAATTATCGAATAGCTTCTATTAATAACTCCATAAGTCATCTATTAATAACTTTATATAATTATATTTCAATATTAAAATCTTGTTAAACAAGTAGCATGTGTCTTCTTTCACAATCACATCAATAATTATAAGTGGTATATTAATTTTATACGATATTTGATTATAATGTGAATTTTAAATAACATCACTCTTAAAATATTTACAAGCAAAAACTCCAACCAAATTCGGCTTCAAAATGGCAAAAATAGTACTAGGTGGAAAACAATTATTAATATGAGAAAATATTTTTGTAAAAAATCTAAGTTTAACTAACTCTGACATATAAAAACTGGTTTATCATAAACTAAATTGATGATCAAGACACAAAAATAACCTTACATGTGAATTCTCTCCTAAAAAAACAAATGAAAAGTTTTTATATAACAGCAAGAATGAGCAAAGCAGTGCTGGGCCCGTTGAATTAATGTGACTTTTTCTTTTTTCTTTTTCGGTTGAAAAAATGTAGAATTTTTTAGTACAGAAAATGTAGATTTTATTTTATTCATAAAGGGGAAAAGGCATCCACTTTATGATATATGCGCACACACAAATTTAGTAGCATTTGATATTCGCTCTATACCGGTTTCAGTTAGTTATTTGAAATTAGGAATATAATTATTGCAAGTTGTGGACAGATAAACTTAGATTTTAGAGTTAAATAATTCAAATATAATATTGTTATTGATATAATATAATTAGTTAAGCATATGCACGGGATATAAGAAGCTTAACTTAGTGGTTTAAGTGATGAGATAAATTGGTAATAGAGTGATAAGAAATTGAAAAAAAATAGTAATACTAATAATATTAATTGAAAAAGAATTATACATAGATACACAGTTGTATTACCTACCTTCTTCATATCTAGTTTTATCAATAATCTCTTTGAAAAAATAAATATGCACTAAGATCTAACATAAAACGGTTTTATTGGATAGATTTGTGGAAAATATAGTTTTTAATATATCATATTTTTATTTTATGCTATATTTCTAACCATACGAGTATCCTTGATTTATTAGATAAAATGAAATGCTATGGTAAAATAAAAATTGACCCACCGAATGTTGACTTTAATTAGTAAATAATTGACTCATATAGTATAATTAAGGGCGTGACTTCAACTCTTTGTGGCTGTGTCCTTAGAGCATCTCTTTGGTTTGGTTGTAACGTGTTGTCATAATCTAACCTATAATTTTTAAGATAATAAGAGATTTTGATATTAGATTTCTTTAATCAACTGCTAAAATAATATGTAATTACGTTGTTTATTTTGTAAAAATATTTTTTATTTTATTTTTATTTTTTAAAATGTGAGTTAATTCTCTAAAATGTGAGTTAATTCTGTCTTGATGAGAGACTTTTAAAATAAACTATATCATAAAAATTAAATTAAATGTTATTTAATGAATATATATTTTCAAAAATAATAAAAATAATTTTTTATTATTTTTATTATTTTTTGAAATATAAACAATAATTCATCTTAAAAGTGTGTTACCTCCTTATTAATTAATGAATAAAATTTAAAAAAGAAAAAAGAAGATATTTTCATAAAATAAACCGCTCGTAAAAAGTGTAACATCGAATTTTTAGTGGTCATCAAAAGTTAATCGAAAACTTTTATCTCTTCACTTTCTGTAAACTCTCTTTCTCCTCATTTCAAATATCATTGTTGTCCTCCGCAACTGCTCATCTAAAAATCATTACTCACCAAAATCATGGAGTCCTTTACCTCCATTGGTTGATGATATTCAACTAGAGGTTTTTTTTTTTTTCATCGGAGACAATTTTTAATTTCATTTTTTATAACTCAAAGAGACGATGTCTCTTGGATAAGTATAAGTAAAACCATTGTAATAAAATAAATACTAAAAAGTTGATTTTTGGTGTCGACCTATAATTATAAAAAATTAAATTCTTTTATAGATAAATATTAGTAATTATTGACGACAACCAAACTATTTTGCGGGACACTCCAAATCTTATATGACCCACCTTGTGTTCTTTATTGAGCAAATACTAATAGTAATACTAATAATCAATTATTTTAAACATAATCATCCTCGTAGTCGTACACACACTTATAAATATCTTTTATTTCTCACAAACGTAATCAATACAGACTTTTTATAGTTCCATAAAATCCATAGGAATCCCATTTTCTAAATTTAATACCTAATGTCGACAAGTATGGAAATTTTTATTAAATGATCAACGTTTAATTGGAAAAACAATAAATTAATGTTTGAATCTTCTTTGCTATCTTCTGATACCCAAAGAAACACAAGTATTTTATTGCTAAAAAAAGAAAATATTTGATAAACACCGAAACATGTTGTCCGATAAATATATATATATATATATATATATATATATATATATATATATATTAGTGAATAGTAATGTAATAGATAGAGAGATATAAAAAAAATTCTTACAATTAATTATATGTATAAATAGCAATGACTTTTCAATTGGAAGACTCACACAAGAAAACATGGAATTGGAAAGTCATTAAATGTTTGAATCTTCTTTACCATCTTTTGACCAAAAGAAATAAAATATTTAAAAAAAGAAAAAGAAAAAGAAAATATCTGAAAAACACTTTTACATCTAGTAAACACGTTGAAAAATAAATAAATAAATAGATGATATAATAGATGTGATATATTAATTAATAGTGATGTGATAATTGAGAAAAATATAGAAAAAAAATAAAATATTAAATAAATGTTTGAAAATATAAAATGTCTATATATCAATACTAAAAAAAACACAAACATGGTAGCAACTATTTTAACAAATGAAATGATATAAAGATAAATACTTGTTTGAGCACAATATCAAATCAATATTGTTTGGACCCACACACATGAATAGAAAAAATAAAAAGAAGAATAATTTAATCACATCATTTAATATTATTTAATTATTTCCTATTTTAAATTTTTTGTATTAATGTGTGTGCCTCAAACATTAAAACCAATGAGCACGTAAATCATACTAATATGAAGTACAAGTTAAAGCCAATAAACACGTAAATATCTTGTTGTTTTTACTTTGTATCAAGCAAATACTTCTTCTCCCACCTCATTTACGTGCCTTTCATACATGAATATTAATAATTTTATCTTCTTTGCATGCTTTTTCATGTTTTTGGGTTGATATTGGTCAAAGCTCTTTTGAAGTCTTTTCTCATTCTATACTGCAAATTTGAACAGAAGAGGTTATTGGGTCACTCTTGAATAAAAAAGAATGTTTTCAACGAGATTCTTGGTAGCTTTTGTGTTGATCATATCAGGAACCTTAGGAGTTGCTTTGCATAGTGTTGAAGGAAAGCCTCAAAGGATTCTTTTGGATACAGATGTTGATACTGATGATTTCTTTGCTCTGCTATATCTTTTGAAGCTTAACAGATCAGAATTTCAATTGGAGGTTAGCAAATTGAACAACAACAAAAAAGTTATTTCCTTTTTTATATTGTTGAATAATTGTTTTGACCGTTAATCATTAGTGCTATAGTTTTTTATGCTTGTTTTTTTGAACGAATCTTATTGTCGGGGATTAATACATACTACGGTACTATATGGATTCGAAGATACATGAATTTTTTTTAAATCAAGATAAAGCACGGCCATAAATACATACACAATTTATATATAATAATAATAATAAAATAAATAAAAAAACAATTTTGTGTCTTTAGTTGGTAAAAAGTATAGATGTATTTGAGAAGTATAGGAGAAAATATTTAAAATAAAATAAAAAATAATTAATTTATTTTACAGGTAATGTATTGGGAAGCATCAAATGCTTGTCTGTTTTTTAAGCTGGGCATCATAGGTGGAGATTGAGTTATTGACTTCTGTTTCTAAGGGCATAATATAATAAATAAATAAAAAATAGTGAAAAAAAGGGGTGTACTTTTTCCTTTTATTAAAAATTGATGACTAGTGTAGTATTCTTTTTGTCTCTATGTGTTGTAAAAACCAGACAATTTAATCTTGTGATGATGACATTGCATTATATCTGAAGGGAATTACTGTGAATGCAAATGCTTGGACTAATGCTGGACATGCTGTGAATCAAATATATGATTTACTATATATGATGGGAAGAGATGATATAGCAGTTGGAGTGGGAGGTGAGGGTGGAATACTACCAAATGGTACCATACTTCCAAATGTCGGTGGATATCTACCAATTATTGAACAGGTATGTACTATATTTGTGGAATATTGTGTCTTTTTGTTTTTGTATATGGAATATAGAAACACATAAAACAAATATTAATGATAGCTATATACTAATATAATTGAATCAGGGAATGACAACAATTGGAGGTTGTAGATATAGGCAAGCTATTCCTGTCGGCAGTGGTGGTCGATTGGATATCGATACTAATTATGGGATCCGAAAAGCTTTCCTTCCACAGGTATAATATAATAATATATCATACCTCTTCACAATCGTGCTTTCATGTTTGATATTACATAGTCAAATGTAAAGTAATTCCATTCACATTCACAACACAACATAACTTTCATAATATATAAATTATTTATTAATCTCATATATATTTTTATTAATTTTTAAGTATAATAAATAAACTATTTATTTAAAAATATAATTTATTAAAATTGTTTTTAATTTTAAAATTTATAATTATTTATAAATAAATGTTTATTTAAATTTTTTTAAATTATTTATTTATGAAATTATGTTTTATAGCTCTTCTTTTTGTGAACAATTAATATTAGCAATGTTAAATTTGTCACGGGTGGAGTTCAAATTGTTAATCTTCCTTATCACTTTACTTTTTAACATTCTCACATCGGCCATCAAATTAATATTATATCTCTTTTAGATGTATAAAATTGATTTTGATATATTTGAGTGTTATCGAGTAGATTCGACTTTGCCTCTATAATTTATGAGTTTTGACTCAAAACGTAATTTTGACGACACTTCTTAGTTATATTTATGAGAATATCTCAACATAATTTATTCATCATCTCAAATAAAACTATATTAATTTGTAACCAATTCAATATGTGTATTACCTGTAATACTTTCTTACATTTAAGAGTTACAAAAAATGGTAATACTTATATATCACACAATAAATAATCACTCGCGCGCATCCTTCTCTCACTAGGACAGGTTGGGGATACCTCAACTCTCTACATAATCACCAAAAAATAAAGATTATACAATTCTTTTCATGATCTATCAAATTTAGGAGTACTTCACCTCTTCATTAATCTCTCTATTTATAGGAAATAGAATTTGACTTTATTCAAAACGTGTTTAATACTCCACAACTTCAACAATTTCTAAAAACTTTTTTTTCATTCTTCTAAGTTGAAAGTGCAAGTCTTAATTATCAAATTAAAAAACTTTAAAATTACACACTTTAAAATTTGAATTCACTTCCAATAATTATGCATCATCTCTCGTTGATGCAAGAACTGGAGTTGTATTTTCTATCTGTGTATTCTCTACCTTTAGATAACTTTAAAGATAAAGCGGAGAGAGTGATAAAAATATGAAGTAAAAATGAAAAAAAAGATGAGAGAGCAAGAAAGAGTGACTTTCTCTCCCTAAAGGTAGATAATCCTTGTCTTCCTTAGCGCTATATAGGCATCTAACTAATTCACCCGATTAATCCAAAAATAAATAAATAATCAATCATTTTCATATTAAGTAATTTAAATTTAAATGTTTAATCATAGGAGAGGAGTACTACTAATCCTTATAGGAAATGTGTCATTCATTTGATAGTCACTTTTGACTTTAAAATAATTTATTTTTGTCTAATTCATTTTTACATATAATTCAAACATAAATTACTTTATACTAAACTCACTTCTAACTAAAATTAGTTTTACAAAATAAATTAATTTAAAATCAATTTATACTATGTCTAAACAAAACACACATCCAATTAACCATAAAATTACATTGCAAAAATCTATTTGAATTGATGAATTTGCTTTAATTGTTTGCATTCTAAAAAGTATAATAACAAAAGTACTAATATTGTTGCTGATTTCATAGGGGAAGAGGAAATACACTCCACTACAACAACCAACTGCTCAAGAAGTGTTGATTGACAAAATATCTGCAGGTCCTATAACTCTAATTGAGATTGGAGCACATACAAATTTAGCCATTTTTCTTATGAATAATCCACACTTAAAGAAAAATGTGGAACATGTTTACGTTATGGGTGGTGGTGTAAGGTCAAAAAATCCAACTGGTTGTTGCCCCAAAAATGCTTCCTCTTCTTGCATACCAAGACAGTGTGGTGACCATGGTAATTTGTTCACAAATTATAATGCAAATCCTTATGCAGAGTTTAATATATTTGGAGACCCTTTTGCAGTATACCAGGTTAGTCTTTTTGTTCTTGTCTTAAAGTACCATTCAAATATATGTAATAATTGTTCTTTATAATATTAAATAACTTCATTTTAAATAAATAAACCATTATCAAATTATTCATAGACATTGTTGTATAACTAAACAAGATATATGTGTCGATAGGTTTGATTATTGACCAAAAGTAACATGTCATAATAGGTGATTCATTCTGGTATTCCTATTACCCTTATTCCTCTTGATGCAACAAACACAATCCCCATCAGTGAAGAGTTCTTTGATGAATTTGAAAAGAATCAAGACACATATGAGGCACAATATATTTTCAAGTCCTTGAAAATGGCTCGTGATACTTGGTTTGACAATCAATTTTATACGGTAATTAATATATGTGCTTATAATCAATTTTTCTTTATAACAATGTACTCCCTCCTATATAAAATATAAACAAAAATAATATTTAAAAAGTTGATGTATTTAATTAAAAATTAAAATTAAATACATAAATTTTTTGAATAATATTGTTTATATTTTATTTTAGAATAGTAAATATTTATGAACTAAAAAGAGGAGTTGTCTTTGTTGGGTTGGCAGAGTTATTTTATGTGGGACTCTTTCACATGTGGTGTAGCAATTTCAATCATGAGGAACTCTAACAGAAACAAAGGGGAAAATGAATTTGCTGAAATGGAGTATATGAACATAACTGTAATTACTTCAAATAAACCTTATGGTATATCTGATGGCTCCAATCCCTTATTTGATGGTCTTAAAGTTCCTAAATTCAATGTTAAGAAAGGTGGTGTGCATAGTGGTCATGTTCAACAAGGACTAAGAGATCCATTTTGTTTTCTCAACAATGGAAATGGAAAAGGGAGATGTCAGGTACTTCATTTCTTTTCCTTTGCAATCTTAATATTATCAATTTAGTTACTTGGATGTCATTATTCACAAATGCATGGGAACTTTATTTTATAGTTAATGCGATTTAAATACATAACTAATTACGTTAGACAAATGGTTTAATTAATATTATCTATATTTAAACACCGAAATTTTGACACAACATTATTTATTTATTTATTATATAATTAATAAATTTTAAATAAACAACTAATCACATTCAATGAATGATTAATGAACTACAATATCATGTTATATTCATTAATTAAACATTGAGCGTAATAAACAATGTAATTGAAAAAGTGAACATTATTATGTATTAAAATCATTGAATTTAAATATACATTATCTATTAACCATCTACTAATCATAGTTAATAATGTATTTAAACTGTGTTTACCGTGTTATAAAGTATAAACAATGCATACGGTGTTTGAGTGAAAATTTGTGTAGAAATAACATGTTTTTAAACTATACAAACAAACATATATAATAAAATAGGCAAAAACACTTTCAATCCTTTAAGGTTAACTCAATTTCTGTTTAGGTTTTTTAAGTTTATTTTATTTCAATTTAGTTCATTAAGTTACATTTTATTTGTATCGTTAGTCTTTTATCTCAATTACGACAATCATTAGTTCAACTGAAAATTTTTTATAATTAAAAACTCTATCAAATGTTGCAAGAATATATCTCTCGTATTAATTCTTCAAAAAATATTTATCAAATTTTATAAATTGTCTTGACAATAATTTAAACACACGTATAGCCTTAAAAACAATGTAATAAAGGTCTATCTACATAATCAATATTTTTAACTTCCTTCGTAGTAGTTTGGAAACTCAACTCGTTGCGACATTTTGATTTGATCTTAATATTTCATGACAGAAATTCGAAAAAAATTTTAAACTTATAAGACTGCATACGTAATTCAATATAGCTTAAAGATTAATGGTAGAAACTAAATATAACTTAAAAGTGTATTTTTTGCTTGTAAAATGTTCTATAGGATGGTTATACAAGAGAGGTGAATGGCGAAGATTCGGTGAAGGTACTTGTTGCGACAAAAGCAAAGCCTAACAAGGATGTAAAGAGCTCACTTGACAGAGAATTCTTCAAAAGCTTCTTAAATGTAAGTATGTCCATTTTTATATTTTATTCAAACTTCTTCAAGATCAATTTATAAGTCACATTTAAGTCATCAAGAAGCAAACTCATCAGTTAGTTATTTGCATTTTGATTGTTTTTTCAGACTCTAAAGCAGCCACAACATGCTGGGAGGTTCAATTTCACTACACAGTTTCCTTACTGTAAAGAAGTAATTTACAGGCCAAATTTTCAAAACAAAATAATTGGTAAGCCTGTTGTGTTTGACATGGACATGAGTGCAGGAGATTTTCTTGCTCTATTTTACATCCTTAAAGTTCCTGTTGAAGTTATCAACCTTAAGGTATTCTAATTTTTCATGCTTTTACTTTCTTTAAATTAGGTGTACTACAACCCAAATAAAAAAATTCATTATGATCTTTTAGCTCAATCAAAGAAATTTTATACTTTTTCTTATTTATAAATTGGGTTAAATAAATTTTTAGTCCATGTAAAATATAACATTTTGTTTTAAATCTGTAAAAAAATTCTAGTCATAAACAGTTCTTGTTTTTATTTCTGATATCTGTATTTAGGTCAATTCATAAGTACATTTCTAATTTTCTAAATAAGAGCATCTCCATCCTTGACATGAATTGGAGTATCTTTTTATAGATAAATTGTAGTGGTTAATTTGTTAAAGAGAAAAATGTTAATAGTAAAGATTTAACTATCTTTGGATTCGAGGTATGTGATCAAATAGGATGGAATGAAATGTAATAAATTTAGTTCCATTGTTTGGATTATAAAAAACAGAATGAAATGAAATGCATTCCATCCTACTTCATCATTTATCCTCACTTTTGTTCTCTTCCACTTTAGGAGGAATGAAATGGAATTCTCATTAAAATATTCATTTTATCTTAAAATATCAAAACAATGGAGCAGATGTTTTATTTTATTTCGATTTATTCCACTGCGTTCGGCTCCTTCTGACATATCCAAACATATCCTATGGTATACCCTTTTGATTTTAACCAATACTTATAAAAAAAAAAATTGTCTTTACATGTGACAACACAAGTATTAGTTCCAATGGTGAAATCAAGTATAAACTAGTTCTTACCTTCAAGAACCAAACACACATATTAGAGATGCTACTAATATCCAAAATTTATTTTCCAGCTTTAACTACTGCTAAATTTCTAAAAGATCACACATACTTTTAAAATTTTATTTTCAAAAGAAAAAAAATTGTATTGTTAAAAATATACTTTCAAATAACATAAATACTGTGATTTTTTCGAATTAGTACTATGAAATAACTTTGAAGGTTAGAAAAAAGGCTCTAAATAATTATTCTTATTTATTTGTATCATCTGAATTATTGAGACATAGACTTACATAACACTTTTGGGGTTGCTTCTTTTTACCTTATTTATGTTTAGGCAATCATTGTAAGCCCAACTGGGTGGGCAAATGCAGCAACAATTGATGTGATCTATGACTTACTTCACATGATGGGTCGTGATGATATCCCTATTGGTATAGGTGATTTTTTTGCAATGAACCAATCAAACCCAATGTTCCCACCTGTTGGTGATTGCAACTATAATAAAGCCATTCCTCATGGAAATGGTGGCCTTCTTGACTCTGACACGCTCTTTGGACTTGCTCGTGATTTGCCTCGTAGCCCTAGAAGGTGCTTTCTTGTTACTACTTTTATTGAAATTCTAACAATAATCAATAACACCTCCTTGAAGTAAAAGTTTATGGTTCTTTCCGTTTTTACACATGAAATACTAATCTTGTTGTTGTTTGTTTGACAACAAATAAAAATGATATATGTTGCATATTGAGACACATTCGTTTTTCTTTGTTTTCGTTGAACTGACACATATGAAGTCATCGTCTCAACCATATAAATGAGAAGAATCATAAAATATTCTACTCTCAGGAGTCAACGTTTGCCATCATTGGAATATTGAACAACTTGCACGTACCCGTCCACCTTAGAATTTGTTAGAATTGTATTCTTAACAGAAACTACTATAGTTCACCATGTGGGATTGGAGAAAATTCTAGAAACCATTCTAGTATGCACTATGCACACAAAATAAATTTGACATATGAATCAGGTATACAGCAGAAAACTCTGTGAAGTTTGGAGCTCCTAGAGATACAGATCATCCAGAACGCAGACAACCACTAGCTATGGAAGTTTGGGAGTCTATATTGCAAACATTGAAACCAGAGTCAAAAATTACAGTATTAACCAATGGACCTTTGACTAATTTGGCAAAGGTTGTATCTATTAAAAACATAAGCTCTAGAATTGAGGTAAGTTATTATCTTTACATTTATCAGTGCTGAATAGAAAGTTTATGTAACACATCAAATTGAATATTGTAACAAAGTTAGTTAAAACCTTAAATGTTTCAGGAGGTTTATGTAATGGGAGGACATATAAGCAAGAATGGAAATCACAAAGGAAATGTGTTTTCTGTTCCTTCAAATCAGTATGCAGAATTCAATATGTTCCTTGATCCTTTAGCAGCAAAGACTGTGTTTGAATCAGATGTTAATATCACACTCATTCCACTGAGTATTCAGCACAAAGCAAGTTCTTTTTCAAAAACTTTAAAATTGCTCAAAAGAATAAGAAAAACACCTGAAGCAGTGTTTTCGAAGTGTCTACTGTCGACGCTACACGATTTGAAGAAAATTCACCATAGATATCAACATATGGTAAATGTTCATATTCATTGGTATTTGGTAGATGATAATTTGTTTTTTGCTGTATAATTGATTTGTGTTTAATGTTGATATGTTACAGGACACATTCTTGGGGGAAATTTTAGGTGCTGTTGTCTTAGGTGAAGGTAATTCAAGTCTAGATGCAAAATTTAAGTCCAAATATGTGAAAGTATTGGCAGAAGGGATTGAATCTAGTGATGGAAAAATGGTGGTGGATGAGAAATATGGAAAATTAGTGAGAATTTTAAGTCATGTTAATGGCAAGGGTTATCATAAGATATATGCAAAAAGGCTAGGTGATCTGAATCAAACAGCTAAGGTAGGAAGCTTCAAAGAACAGACAAGGAAATGGAGCCATCCACATGATACAAGTTAAAATTCATTTTGTTCATTTTTACAAACTATATGTTTTATCCTGTGATTGATAAAATTTTAAAGATATTTCTAATATAAAGAAGGAAAAAATCAAAATAATAATAATTTTATAAAGTAACTTATATCAACCTTAAATGGTACATGTATTTTCCAGTACATTACTCTATTTGATTTTATTTGTAAGTAAAACTTTCTTGTGTCATACATATTAAGAAATTATTTATATTTATAATTACTAAAAGTACTTTGAAATATTATAAAATCTACAACATATTGATTTTAAATCAAACTTGGTTTTAACAAGTTTTACACTGGGCCACCGGTTCTCAATTAAGAAAACTATTTGTTACTATTTTACTTTTTAGAGAAGTAATAAATATAAGCCAACTATCGAAAAATAATTTGCAAATATGGTTAGATGAATATTGAATATTGAATATTTCCCAAAAAAATTATTTTCGAAAATAATTTAATTTATTAACATAAACAATATAGTAATTTAATTTTAGAATATCAAATTTATAGAAGTAAATATTTTAATTATTTTTTGAAACAATGTAAAGTCCTTAATATTCTAACAATGTAAAGGCCTTATATATATATATATATATATATTTAATATTTTTTAATTAACTAATATATTAAAGATGTAATTAACTAACTAAGTGGTTATAAGACAAAAAAAAGACTAGGTAGTTAAGTTTAAATGATTAATGAGTTTCCCTTGAGAACTAATTGTCAGAGAGAACTTAAATTTCAATCTTGACTAAAATAAATTTTGGACAAATTTTACTTATGTCTTGGTCAAAAATCATATGTCAGTTTATCCGAGAATTAAAACAAAAATAAGATCTATTTTAATAGAACATTTTACCTAAAATATATTAACATTAATATAATTTTAATCAAATACATTAATTTTTTATATATTATTTTTGTCTATATTTCATTTTGAACAGAGTAATCTTTAGTGGTGATTCAATCTATGTCATTAAAACTAATCATTATTTTCATTAAATTTTTTGCAATTTAATATAATCATTATTAAAACAATAATAACACATTCACAAAAAAAAAACAATAATAAACACAAATAAAATTTCACATCATTTTCTAAAACAATATGTATTTTTTTTAGTTAAAAATAACTTGTACTTGACATTGGTCACTTAAGTTGGTACACCCTCTAAATTTAATTATAAGCAAAAATAATAATAGGAAATTTATCTATGAATTCCGTTTTTCAAATTTAACTCATTTAATGTGACAATTAAGTAAAGAAATTTTTATCCAATGATCAACATTCAATTAGAAAAGAAAAAAAAATAATAAGTATTTCCCTTGTATTAAAATGAATTTCATTTTAACAAACACAATTGTTTCAAAATAAATGTAATTTTTTATTTTTAAGATAACTTTAATTATTTTTTTTCCTGTTCTACCTTACAATTATTAATATAGTATGAAAAACCAATAAATAATTAATAATTTGATATAATTACTATTGATTTTAAAATAAAGAGTAGTATTTGAACTATCATTAATCCCTTAACTTGCCATTTTATTTTTATATGTCAAACAACTCCAAGAATTTCTTCTACGTGCCAAAAATTTAGCTGAAAGTTTACGGTGCAATTTTTATGTTTGCTTTACTAAGAAGTTCTTCAGCAATAGACAAAATTTTCAAAACACACCTTGCATCATATCATTCAATGTCCATATGATAATCAATACACTTGTGTAATTGTGATAGTATCAACACATCTTTGACTTAAATTTTACACAAACTAAAAGTGTTATCAAAACAAATCTGATTAGGAGAAATCTAAAAAGTTTGAATACATAATATCAGATACATGTACATAAAACAATTTTAAATTAAAATACGTCATATGACTACATTAAAATAAAATATATATCATAAATCCACACTGAATATGTTATAAAAAGCATACACAATTATTTATCATGAAAAACATACAACTTTGTATCTTTAGTAAGACATATAGAAGCTGAATTATATCCAGAAGGCAATTGCATCTTTAGTTGATAAGAAATATCAAAGATGTATTTGAGAAGTATCGGTGAAAATATTTTCAATAAGAATAAAAAAATAAAAACAGAGACATCAGTATTAGATACGTGTCAGACTGTGATACTTTGTTTTTGAAGTGTCCAGAATTTCATAGGTGGGGAATTGAATGAGTGATTGACTTTTGTTTAGATTGGCATAATCAACAAACCAACATAGTGAAAAAAAGGGGTGTACTTTTTCCTTTTCTTAAAATAAAGGGTAGTATTCTCTTTGTCTCTATATGTGTTGTAAAGACCAGACAAATTGATCTTCTGATTCTGACATTGACATTGCATATTAGGCTTGATTTGGTGCTCAATTTTTAATATTTTTGCATTTGTTTATTATTCAAGGAGTGCAAATGCTTGGTCTAATGCTGGACATGCTGTGAATCACATTTATGATTTACTTTACACGATGTTGGTGGATATCTTCCAATTATAGAACAGGTATGTACTATGTAATATGTATGATGTGTTTATTTTTATCAATATTTCTAGGTAATCAGTCTTTGTTATTGAAAGTTGTTTTAAATAAATTTTTGATCTATATATATTTTTCATTTTTAGTCTCTTCGAAAAAATTTAATGAAAAAATGGTCCCTCAAATATTTTATATTTATAATTTTGGTATCTACTTTTAAGTTAATTTATGTGTATCGTTTAAATTTTTAAAGATTTTTTGTAAGTATTTTTAGAATATTATAAGAATCTCTCACACAAAAATTTAGAATTTTTTAACAAAAGATTAATTAGATATGAATTTTTAAACATAAATAATTTAAATAATTTAAAAATTCATATTTAATTCATCCTCTACTATAGAATTTAAATTTTTTATGGGAGAGATCTTATAGTATCATAAACATAAATGTAATAATTCATTCAAAAATTCAAATAATATACACATGAGTTGACTTAAAAGTATAGATTAAAATTGTAAATACAAAATATTTGAAGGACCATTATTTGATAAAAAAAATTAGAGTGGCTAAAAACAAAAAATATATATTTATAAAAACTAAAAACTTATTTAACATCGAAAGTTTCACTCAAAAGTAAGTAAAGAGTGAAAAAAAATTGTTCTATCTAACATTTAACTTTGGATTATGCCAAATGAAAACATTTGAGACGACAACAACCTATTTTTTCAGTTATTTTAAGTGGATTTGACTAAAAATTTGAACTCTGACAGTACATATTAAAAAATTGTTATTTTTATAGCTTTAGTTTTTTTTTTTTTTTTACTAATATAACCAAACCTACAAAAACTAAAAGTGGCCTATTAATTTACTCAATACAATTAAAAACGTCAACCCAAATAAAAAGATAATAAAGATATAAGTTTTATGTATAATGATAGAAAACCTGAAACATATAATTTGAATTAATACATTATAAAAGTGGGAATATATAATCTCAAGGTTAAACTGATCTCTAGTGAATTATAATCATTCATTAAATTTTTATTTTTTAGTATACTATAACCGGAACTGAAAGTAGATTGTAATAGTTTTTTAAATCGTTTAATATTAATGAATTTATTTTGAGACTTTTTAAGTTAGTAGTGATTTTGTTTTGTCATTTAATTATAATTGCGTCTATTATTTTTATAAAATATTCAAATAAAAAAATTATGGACGACCCACCAACTACTTAACCTACATATTTAAATGATACTTTCAACTCGACTACTTAAATTAATCAATCGGTTTCGTCTTATTTTTTAGCGGACTAATCAGGAGGCATTAAAAAAGTGTCTCTAATAGTTATGTGCTTTTTTATATCATGATTGATATGTTGAATGACATTTCATGGAATGAGGGAATGACAAGAACAGAAGGATGCACAGGCAGGCCATTCCCGTTGGTCGCTTAGATATCGATACTATAACTCTGATATTGATAGGAGCACATACATTTATAGCCATTTTCTTTATGAATAATCCACACTTAAAGAAAAATGTGCAGCATATTTACATGTGACCAAGGTAATTTGTTCACAGATTATAATGCAAATCCTTATGCTTAGTTCAATATATTTGGACACCCTTTTGCAGCATTTCAGGTTAGTATTTTGTATTCTTCAACTATATGAGTAGTTGTAAGCAATTTGACACATACTACACAAGCATTCTACTTAATTTTTCTTTTTTATATATAGAAACTAGTAATCTTTTTTTACATTTTTTAAATACTTCAAATTTGTTAATTAAACTTACTGTATTATAAATCATATATGATGCCTTCAATGTTTCAACCTTTTATCAGATAAAAATGTTAAATTTATTACCATTATATTAAAAAATAATAATAGAAGAGGGATCAAATAACTCCAAGCATAGCTACTTCGTTTAATAGTTCATTATAAATATTAAATTTTATTAATCAACCTATTAAATTAAAAAATTTAATTGAGTATGTCAACTCTACACATTTTTTTAAAATATTAAAACTATTTAATATATTTTTTAAATAATTTCAAATGAACTTATAATAAAGTTTTTAAAAATATTAATAAATGTCCACCATAAAACAATGATTTTCTCATTATTATAAAACCTTAAGTTTTTATGGAGGGAAACTTGTTTGGATTGACTTATTCTAAATTATATATATTTGAGGTCATAAATGTTAATAACACTTTTTAATACACAACTTTCAATACAATTTTTCTTATTAATTGAAATTCATATATAATCTACCATATTTATGTGAGTTTTATATGAAAATTTAGTGAGTCTTATATTAAATTCAACCAATAAAAAAAAGAGTGTTGAAAAATGTGTTAAAGATCGAGTATTTTGTTATCATTTTTTTTGGGTGATATTATTTAAAATAATTATAAAAATAATTTATAACATGTCAGATAAATTTTTCAATACAATTTATAGTTTAAATAAAATCAGTTTAACTTTTTTTATTTACTTTTTTTTTTGTAAAAATGATTTATGCGAGGAGCTTATAATGATAATTACTCATTGTTGGGTTGGCAGAGTTATTTTATGTGGGACTCTTTCACATGTGGTGTAGCAGCTTCAATAATGAGGAACTCTAATCAAAACAATGGGGAAATGAATTTGCTGAAATGGAATATAAAAACATAAGTGTAATTACTTCAAACAAACCTTATGGGGATATCCGATGGCTCAATATAAATAACCAAATATTATAATTGTATTAACCAAGTACATTATCTATTAACAATCTACTAAACATAATAAATTATATATTTGAATTGTGTTAATCATGTAATTAAGTATGAACAATTCTTTAAAAAAATTAAGTGTGAATTTCGTCAAAGTAACATTTTTTGAATATAATACAAACAAACATATAATACAATGTTTATGTCGCGGCATAAATTTCGAGTGTTGCTCGAATTCAATGGAGTCGCTACCAAAATTTATTTAAAATAGGGAAAACATTAAGAAACACTTAAAAACAAAAAAAAAATGATTTTTGAAACCAAATTTTGAGTTCGAGAGTTGATTATACGTAGGGAAGGTATTAGCACCCTACGACATCCGTTAAAATACGGTTACCTATAATTAATTGTGAAAAATTAATATTAACTTAAATATATTTATTTCTCTTTATTATTAAATATGAATATCAATTATTTATTTTTAATGTGATTTTGAAATAAATATGTGCTTAAAGAAAAGAGAAAAAAAAATTTATTAATGTGTTTGACAAGAGTGTGATCTTGCTCCTACGTATCTCCCGGTGCAATGGAGAAATCAAAGCTACGTAGTTCTTGGTTAGAAAATGCGGATGTATTGATTACAAATGTGTTTTGTTATTAATAAAAAAAAAAGTTTTGGCGAAACAAAATGAGTTTGTTTGACTTGAATAACTATTTTGAAATGCGAGTTTTAAGACTATCAAGTCGTACAACTTGTATCTCAAAAAAAACTCAAAGACTAAAAATATGTCTCATCTAGTTAACTTTTATAAGAGTATTTTATATTATTTTCATTTTTTAAAATTCGAGTTTTAAAACCACAAAGTAGTACAACTTATGTCTTAACAACTCAAAGATTAACAAGATATCACAACTAATTAATCAGATTTAAAAAAAAATAATTTTAAATTAATTTATTTATTTATAAAAATGAGTTTTCGAACTATCAAATTGTACAACTCGTATCATAACAACTCAAATGTTAACAAATGTCATATCTGATTAACCATTCAATATTTGATTATAATTCTATATTTGTTTTCTTTTTAAGAATTAAAAATTGATGTTAAATATTTAATAAGTTTAAATGGTTCTACAAAATAAAATCAGCAATGAACAAAATAACAACAACAAAAATATATAGACTTATAACTTGATCTGTTAAATAAACAAAAACACATTTTAATAATAGAACAAAAAATACTATTTATAAGTGTGAGTTTCTTCTAAAACAATTTTTAATTAAATAAGTGATGTAAATAAAACTCATTTTAATATTAGATAGCACAACTCAAAGTCAAAAAGAATAAATAAATAAATAAATAAATAGATAAATAAATAAAATAAAATAAAATAAAAAAACAGTTATCACTACTCACCGATGCAAGTAATGATGTTTATTGTTATTTAAATACGTCCATAATTATTAAATATTAAATGAAATTATTTATGTTAAATGGAATAAGACACTCACCATCAACATATAAATATATGTTGATTACTTGTTAATGTATGAGAAACAAGCGGTATAGCTTAGTTAATCACGTTACACCAGCCAAAAAAAATGGGGAAGTGAACATAGCAACAGTAAAAATTAGGGGTCAGTCACGCAAATCACGCCAGCAATGTTGTAACACCCGAGTTTAAAACACAGCGCGAGTGTATTTTTTTTTTAAAATAAATAATTAAAATGATTTTCCAATTTATTACTTCAAAAGAATTGAAATAAAATTTCCTTTAATTTGTTTAATAAAAATAGTACGTCGTAACTCCATCGATGAACATAATTAAATAACTTCATCATAATATCACTAAGTACTTAACTTTGGGAATTAATAAATATTAATATATTTCAAAAGAAAACAGTGTCATCTCATCTCAAAAGGAAATATTAGAGTGCGGAATGGGTTAGCGGAAAAGTGGTACAATAATTTCCAAATTAAAACAAATTACATTTTCCAGCACAAAATCCTATACATCAAATCTAACCGATCATGCACTAAAGCTACAGTAGCACGGATTTCCTCCGCATCCCATACAAGTCTCATCCGACTCTGCCGCTTGCCTTGATGTAACGTCCTCCTCCTCATCATACAGAGAGGGATCGGTCTTCTCCGAAGTCAGATCAATGCACAATCTAGGTCGCTTCGGCGGTGCCGGGATCTCATAACAATTATCGGATATCCTAGATGGACCCGAAATATCAGCTACCACTAGCGTCAGCCCTTTGTTCTTTTCTTCCGCCTCGGGTTCACGTACAGTCCCTCCAATCACCGGGTTAGGAGTCACCACTCCTACTGTGGCCTCCGTCTCAACCCCTCCAGCTGGCTCCTCGGCGTCATCAAATTCCATACGCCTCCAATACTAATTTGGAAGGCACAGGAAAATCAATACTCGTATAAGTGTGCTCCACGTAATCCTCTACTCCGTCAGTCCTGTACGTCCTTGCCAACCTCCCCGTATAAGTCGCCCTGCTTGAGATGGGGTCATATACCCAAGCAGTACGCGAATGTCGATCAAGGAAATCTAGCGACGTTTCCGTCGTCTGGGTAACCACCGGGAGTGTGGGTTTGGGGGGACATCTGAGGGCAAAGCCCAATTTCCACAATAATAGTAAAGGGTCACCGACCGAAATTAACAATTAACACATAACATTTATATCACAGTAACAAATATATCCATGACATATCATATAACAATGATGATAATTAAGGATGCTCATTTTGAAATTTCATGACATATGTGCTTTTTCACACATCAACCAATTAATATGGAAAACATGTAGTAAGTACAACCATCACTTCAGCAATCACAGTCATTCATCAGAAATTCAGATTTTATCAAGTACTTACACACATCAATTTTCCAATCATCAACATATATCCAAATCGTGACCCACCGGTCAACCACCCCGATACAATATGTATATGCTCATGTACTCAACTTCTTGGAATTACCAAGGTGCAGTCGCTCATAGACCAGCACAATTTATAAATGTTTGACTTTAATGGCCAACATGACCAGGGTGCAATCGCTCACAGATCAGCACCAGTGCAGTCGCTCAACAGACCAGCACTTGTGCAGTCGCTCAACAGACCAGCACATTTTACATATACCAAGGTACAGTCGCTCAACAGACCAGTACCAGTGCAGTCGCTCAACAGACCAGCACTCGTGCAATCGCTCAACAGATCAACACGTTTTTGTGCATTTCAGGGTACAGTCGCTCAACAGACTAGTACCAGTGCAGTCGCTCAACAGACCAGCACTCGTGCAATCGCTCAACAGATCAACACGTTTTTGTGCATTTCAGGGTACAGTCGCTCAACAGACCAGTACCAGTGCAGTCGCTCAACAGACCAGCACTCGTGCAATCGCTCAACAGATCAACACGTTTTACGCATTACTCTGTGGCCCATCGTGGTTACCACATGACTATGCAATGCATGAACATGCAATGTTTTCTCTTCACTGAAAACAGTATGCAACATCAGTAAAATTCAACCTTTCCATCATTTCTCAAAACATCTCAACACAAATAATTTCATTATCATCACATCAATAATTAAACATTCAAGCATCTCATCATTTCCACTTCACATTATCTCAAAACTCCATTCTTATTTCTCATAAGTCTCCCCAATGTTTCCCCAACTCTTAAAATCCATAAAACAATGTTTAAAACTGAGATTTCTGGAAAACACGATTCTGTATTCGAATATAGCTTCCCTGTATTCGAATGCAGAAACCAAAACCGTGCAGAATCAAAACTCTGTATTCGAATACAGCTTCCTTGTATTCGAATACAGAAGCTGTCACAGTGCAAAATCAGTATTTTTCACAACATCAGTAGAGATCTCAAAAGTTTCATCATCACCACATCAAACCATCACAAAAACTCCATTTTAATGCATCACCAACCTTCCCAATGTTCCCCAACACTTAAGGTTTGTAAAACAATGTTTAAAACTTTGGTTTTATGAAAAACACGAATCTGTATTCGAATACAGCTCCCTTGTATTAGAATACATAAGCTAAAACTGCAAATTTAACACTCTGTATTCGAATACAGCATACTTGTATTCGAATACAGAAAACAACACAGTGTAAATTCAGCATTTTCCAAACATCATTAAAAATTTCCAGAACCTCATCTTCTCCTCTTCAAAATTACTTCAAAAACTCCATTTTAAATCATTACAAAGCCCCCCAATGTTCCCCAACACTTAAAGTTCACAGGACAGTGTCTAAATTTTGAATTTCTGGAAAAACACGAATCTGTATTTGAATACAGCTCCCTTGTATTCGAATACCGAAGCTAAAATAGTGAAAATCAGCATACTGTATTCGAATACAAGAGGCCCGTATTCAAATACAAGTTTGAAAATTTGAGTAAAACAGAAGCTTAGCAGGTTGTATTCGAATACACTCAAGTTGTATTCGAATACACCTTCGACTTCAGTGAAATTTTTCTTGAAACTTCAACACATTTTCAAACTTTTTCCTTTGAAAAACCAACACAACCCCAAACAATTTCACCACTCTTTTGAAAACCTCAAAACTCAGACATTTTTCATCAATAACAGATTTTCCAGAAAACACTCACACCCTTTTTAAATCCTTTTCCTTGAAAACATCGTCAACATCAGTTTATCATTAACATGACAGAAAACAGAATGTCACCCTCCACAAACAGACATTTTCAACCATTTACATTTTGATCATTTCTCAAAAACAACATGCACAATATTTTGCAGTTTGTCTCACACAAACAGAACATCACTGATATATTCAGCCAGAACAGCAAACATCACATATCATCAAAACACCGACAGAATGCATTTTCGCATTTTATAACAACAAGCACAACAGTTTTATCAACACATACATTTTAATCATCCCCAAAATGACATGCAAAGCATTTTCCAGCTTTCCCACATAAACAAAACAACGTTAATGCATTCAGCCAAACAGCAAACATCACAGATCATTTAAAACATCAACAGAATGCATTTTTCATCCTTCAAAACGACAGGCAAAACAGTTTTTCTTCAAAAACAATAATGAAACATCATTAATCCCATAACAATATGCATTTATAGTCCTAATGAAAACTAGAAAGTGGAAGGTGCCCTTACCTCTGTTTCGTTTTTGCTCTCGTTCAGTTTTCGCGACAAAAGTTGGTGAAACTCCTGCTCGCGTTTGCCGCTACGAAAGTGGGTTCTCTAGCTCCGTAATGATGAGGAGAACAACTTTTGTACTGGACGTTTTCTGGTTTGGTGTTTGGAATTCCAAGTAATCTCACTTTTGAGGAACTCCCTTTTTTTTTTTCCTACTACGAACAGGAAACATGGGAAGGGAAAGAATGCGGTTACTATTTCATGCAGTATGGAGGAGGGAAAAATGGGTTTCTGCCTTTGCTCTTCCTCCTCATTCATATTTATAGGCATATGTAGGTGCCACCTCTCCCGACACTTGTCTGATCCTCCAGCACTTAACTAGTCTTGTTGAAATTAGCAGATAACAACTTAATTAATTGCCCGATAATTTAATTACTCGTAATTAAATTCAATTTATCCTTCATACAATAATTTTCATTCAACCTCCAAAATAAATATTTATATATATATATATATTTTTACACAAAATATACATATATTAAATATTTTACAACGATTCCCCAAAATACACTTAATATTAAATTCAAAATTTTAATTTTAAATTTAAGGGTCTTACAAATGTCAATCACAACTGACCCACAATCATGCCAGCAATGTCACGCGTAAGAATAGCAATAGCCAGCAGTAAAAAAAAATCAAACAAAATAAACAACAAAAAGAAGATGTTAAGTAAAAAGAAAGCAAAACATCTTAACCAATATACATATGTTAAGACAAACTCTCATTTTTTATGTTTTGATGAAAATAAACAAAGGTTAATTAAAGAGTGTTAATTATTATTCTAAATGTATTGTTAATTTAACATGTGCTTTTGAGTGTGTTAATTCAAAGATAGGTTTCAAAAGAATCAAAGAAAACAACATAAACAAAGGCTGAAGAACATTCTTCACATTCTGGAAAATGGAGAATGTTCGTCAGGCTGTGACAGCATAAAGACCAAACTTTCTCTACCACTTAATTGAAGTAATTGTCTATGGTATTTACATCAGTATTAAGAGTACATGACAAGGAACAGATGTGATCAATTACAATCAAAAGAAACCATTCAAATCACTAAGAAAAAAGGCCATGAATCAAGCCGCCCAAGCAGAAACTGAACATTCTCCAGTTCCGCTGTCAAGACTGTTAAACAATCTTGACAATGTACAATGCATCAAGACAGCTTCCAGTATGTTCAGAAATCAGTCCAGATTGATTATCAATCTCCAGGAAATCCAAAAGCTAAAGCTCCAAATTGATCATCAATCTCCAGCAATTACACTACAGTTTTCTGCAACAACATTCTGTGATCATTTTCAATCTGTTTTGAATGATTCAAAGCTTCAGTTCAAGTCAGCAATATTATCTCTTATCAGAAGCATTAGAGGATCATTAATTATTCAAGAAAGTTTGATTCAAAATGCAACATACAACTCAGCCTGAACAGTAAATAAAAATAGTCAAAAGTTGGGTTATTTTTATTTAGAAATAATGCCTCTGGTCAAGCCTGACAAAGGCACTATCAACGGCTATATTGGCCTTCATTAAATGCTCTCAAGTCTATAAAAGGAAGGCCACAGCTCAATGAAAACGCAGAAGTTCAAGTGCTAACAAGTATCTCAAAATCATTCACATTCACATACTTGAAATTCTGCAAATCACTTACAGAATCAGTTTTAGTTAAAATTCGTTTTACTCTGATATATTCATACTGATTTCTCTGTAAAGAATCGAAATCTCAAACAAGAGTTGAGACATCTCAGATTCTAAACAATCTCATCATTATTGTAAAACTCAAACTATAAGAGTTAACTATAGTTTGGGGTAGATTGTAAGAAATCCTATCAAGGTTGATAGGTGATTTGATTAATCTCTTTCTGGGTGGAATTAGATTAAGTTCTGTAAACAAAGATCAAGGTTGATCTAGGCTAGGTGCTGTAAAACCAAGAAGGTTCTTGTTTTAAACACTTAGTGGAAAATCTCACAATTGTGAGGACTGGATGTAGCCCAAGTTGGGTGAACCAGGATACATCTGTGTGTGGTATTTCTTATCCTTAATCTCTTTATTAAGTTTGATTGTGTTTCAAAGATTAAAATACAAAACTATTTTTCTGTTTTACACGCTAATCTGAACGTTCTTCGTTTTCTGATAAAACCAAGAACGTTCTCCGTTTTTCTGCTTCCTTAACCAAGAACTTTCTTGAGTTTAAAACTGAAGTTTTATCAGGAAATTTTAAAAAGGGAGATTTACAATTCAAACCCGCCTTCCTTGTAAATCAATTTTGCTACTTCAATTGGCATCAGAGCAAGGTCTCTAAAAAGAACACCTAACAAGTGTTAGAGAAAAAGATCCAGAAAAATGTCCAAAGCAAAATACATTGTTGAGGGAGGATCCTCAAACAGACCACCGTTCTTTGATGGTACTGATTACTACTTTTGGAAAAACAAAATGCAATTGTTTCTCAAATTACAGGACACAGGCATGTGGAACATCATAATAAATGGAAATCATGTTCCAACAATAAATCAAGAAGATTCAACTTCAGCAGAAAAGAAAGAAACAGACTGGACTCCTGATGATAAAGCTGAGGTACTCCTAAACTCTAAAGCTCATTTATTCTTATCATGTGCTTTGAGCAGGGAAGAAAGTGAAAGAGTAGACGAATGTGAAACTGCTAAAAAAGTATGGGACACATTGCAAACTCACCATGAAGGCACAAGCCATGTCAAAGAAACAAGAATAGACATTGGCATAAGAAAATTTGAATTATTTGAAATGCAAGAAGGTGAAACCATTGATGAGATGTACGCAAGATTCACAAAAATAGTGAATGAAATGCGTTCCCTGGGCAAAGCCTATTCAATACAAGACAGGGTAAGAAAGATCATGAGATGTCTTCCATTTGTATGGAGACCAATGGTAACAGCTATAAGCCAAGCCAAGAATCTTGAAACACTTCCCCTAGAAGAATTGATAGGAACCTTAAGAGCACATGAAATACTGCTACAAGAGGATAAATCTTCCAAGAAAGGTAAAGCAGTAGCTCTGAAGGCATCTCAAGAGAGCATCATATTACAAACTGATGAAGAACCAGAAGAAAGTGGACAAGAAGATGCTGATGAAGAAATTGCTCTTCTCACCAGAAAAATACAAAGAATGATGAGAAGAAGAAATCAAATCAAAAAGGGATTTCCAAATAAAAATCCCAAAACAGAAATAGATAAAAGCCATATTACATGTTTTGGTTGTAATAAATTAGGACATTACAAAGCTAAATGTTCCTTGAATAAGAAAACACCAAAACGATTTCCATTTAAAAAGAAATCAATGTTGGCCACATGGGATGACTCAAAAGAATCAGAAACAGAAGAAGAAGAAGAAGAAGAAGAAGAAGAAGCCAACATATGCTTGATGGAAGATACAGAAGAAAACGAGGTAATCAATTCTGAATCCTGTTCTTTGTGTGAATTGATGGGAAAAGAATTTGACAACTTGCTAAATGATTCAAACACTCTTATACAAAAATGTAGTTCTTTAAAAGAACAAGTTTTTAAAGAAAAAGAAGAAAAAGAAAAGGCTCAGGCTATGATTGATATTCTCAAGAATACCATTCAAGAACTGAGAGGATCAAAACAGCAAAGTTGTGAAATTCAGAAAGGTCAAGAATGTTCTGCAGCTAAAACGGAGAACGTTCACCTTAAATCTAAAAATGAAATGTTGAAAACTGATTTGCTAAATTTTATTAAAGCTACTGAAACTTTTCAAAAAATAATGGGATCACAAATAGGAATATTTGATAAGGCTGGTCTTGGGTTCAATCAAACTCAAAAAACCAAAATGTATGAAAACTTTTTTATTCCAGAAAGCAAGATTGAAAAATGTAAAACCAAATGTTCATACTGTAAAAAACTTGGACATTTGGAATTTGCTTGCTACTTCAAAAAACGAGATGAAAAGATTAAGAGCAGAAGGATGTTTAAAGAAAGCTCTATAAATAGAGAACCAATTTTGAAAAAACTGCAAAAGGGAGAACGTTCTCCAGACTATTCTCAAAACGGAGAAAGTTCAAGAATAAAAACTGAACCTTCTCCAGAAAGTTTGAATAAAGGAGAATGATCTAGAACATTTACAAAATCAAGATTCAAACCTTCTAAAACTCAGATTTCAAAATCAATACCAAGACCAACTGTTAAATGCTCCTATTGTCTCAAATTTGGTCATCAAGAGTCAACATGTCATTTTAAAAGGAAAGAAATTATTAAAACTAACTCTCAAGGACCCAAGACCAAGTGGGTACCTAAAGTTAATGTAACACCTTATGCAGAATGGATTTCAACTTGTCAAGAAAAAACCATGGTTCTTGGATAGTGGCTGTTCAAGACATATGACAGGAGATAAAAGTTGTTTCATGTCATTTGAAAAGAAAGAAGGAGGTTCAGTAACCTTTGGTAACAACAACCAAGCTCAAATCAAAGGTAAAGGAACCATTGGTAAGAAAAACTCAGCTCAAATTTCTGATGTTCAATATGTAGAAGGTCTGAAACATAATCTCTTAAGCATAAGTCAACTATGTGACAATGGCTTCGAGGTTATCTTTAAACCAAATTTCTGTGAGGTTAAAAACAAAATTGGCGAACTCATTTTTTCAGGTATAAGAAAGAAAAATCTTTATGTTTTATACCTTGAAGAATTGCCTGATGAATCCTGCTTCATGTCCATAAACAAAGATAAATGGATTTGGCACAAGAGGACATGACACATCAGTATGAAAACAATTTCAAAGATTTCAAAACTAGAACTTGTTAGAGGATTACCAAAAATCAATTTTGATAAAGATAAAATATGTGAAGCTTGTGCTAAAGGAAAACAAATTAAAAGTAGTTTTCATCCAAAAGATTTTATTTCCTCAAACAGAATCCTTGAGCTGCTTCACATAGATCTTTTTGGTCCTATTAAAACAACAAGTCTAGGTGGAATGAGATATGGTTTTGTTATTGTTGATGATTACTCTCGATATACATGGGTTTTATTTTTAAAACAAAAAGATGATGCATTTGATGCTTTCAAAAACTTTTGCAAAAAGGTACAAAATGAAAAAGATTCCAAAATCATTTCTGTAAGAAGTGATCATGGAGGAGAATTCATAAATGCCTCTTTTAAAAACTTTTTCGAAGATCTTGGCATTTCTCATAATCTATCTTGTGCAAGAACTCCTCAACAAAATGGAGTTGTTGAAAGAAAAAATAGAACATTACAAGAAATGGCAAGAACAATTTTGGAAGAATCAAATGTTGAAAAATACTTTTGGGCTGAAGCTATAAACACTTCATGCTACATTTTAAACCGTGTGACAATAAGAAAAATCATCAACAAAACACCATATGAAATCTGGAAAAACAGAAAGCCAAACATTTCATATTTTCACATTTTTGGTTGTTATTGTTACATCTTGAACAACAAAGAAAAGCTTGGAAAGTTTGATGCTAAATCAGACAAAGCCATATTTTTGGGTTACTCAACCGAATCAAAAGGATTTCGTGTGTTTAATCTCAAAACAAAGGTTGTTGAAATTAGTATACATGTATTATTTGATGAATTTGATGATCTGGAAATGAGCAAGAAAGATGATGAAGAAGAAGAACATTCTGGACAACAGCAGCAGAATGTTCCCTAGGAAAACCAGATTGATAAACAGTCTCCACTTCACTCTCCTTCAAAAAGCTGGAGAACAATCAGTGATCATCCCCAGAATTAGATTATTGGGAATACAGCTGATGGGATTCGAACCAGAATGTCTTTCAAAGAGGATGACAACAACAACATCGCAATGATCTCCCAAATCGAACCAAAGTCAATCAAAGAAGCCATTATTAATCAATCTTGGATTAATGCAATGAAAGAAGAGTTGCTTCAGTTTGAGAAAAAGGAAGTCTGGACTTTGGTCCCTGATCCAAAAGATCAAACTGTCATTGGTACAAGATGGGTTTTTAGAAACAAACTCGATGAAGAAGGCAAAGTTATTCGTAACAAAGCAAGGCTGGTTGCGCAAGGATATAATCAACAGGAAGGTATTGATTATGATGAAACATTTGCCCTTGTTGCAAGGTTAGAAGCTATTCGTATACTTCTTGCATATGCATCTCATAAACGTGTTAAGCTATTTGAAATGGATGTTAAAAGTGCTTTTTTAAATGGCTTTTTAAATGAACAAGTTTATGTGAAACAACCCCCTGGCTTTGAGGATCAATCAAAACCAAACCATGTTTATAAACTTACCAAAGCTCTCTATGGTCTGAAACAAGCACCAAGAGCTTGGTATGAAAGATTAAGTTCATTCTTAATCAAAAACAGATTTTCCAGAGGAAACATTGACACTACACTTTTCAAGAAAAATGATAAAAATGATTTACTCATAGTTCAAGTGTATGTTGATGATATAATCTTTGGTTCAACCAATGAAAAAATGTGTGATGCCTTTTCAAAACTTATCCAAAGTGAATTTGAAATGAGCATGATGGGGGAGTTGAGATACTTTCTTGGTTTACAAATCAAACAGCATGATGATGGCATTTTTATTTGTCAAGAAAAGTATACAAAAGATCTTTTAACAAAATATAAAATGAATGAAGCCAAAATCATGACTACTCCCATGCATCCATCTTCTTCATTGGACAAAGATGAAAATGGAAAATCTGTCTCTGAAAAAGAGTATAGAGGAATGATAGGTTCTTTGTTATATCTAACTGCAAGTAGGCCTGATATTGTATTTGCAGTAGGATTATGTGCTAGATTTCAATCTGCACCCAAAGAATCACATTTAACAGCAGTAAAACACATTTTTAGATATCTTGTTGGTACTACTGATCTTGGCCTTTGGTATAGAAAAGGTTCACATTTTGATCTTGTAGCTTATTGTGATGGTGATTACGCTGGAGATAAAATTGAACGTAAAAGCACGAGTGGAGCATGTCAGTTCCTAGGTGAAGCATTGATAAGCTGGTCTTGCAGGAAACAAAACACAATAGCTTTAACAACCACTGAAGCTGAATATGTTTCAGCATCAAACTGCTGCTCACAAGTAATTTAGATTAAAAATCAACTTGAAGACTTCTCTGTAAGTTACTCAAGTGTTCCAATTTATTGTGATAATACTAGTGCTATCAATTTATCTAAAAATCCCATTCAGCACTCACGATCAAAACACATAGAAATAAAACATCATTTTATTCGTGATCATGTTAGCAAGAAAAACATTGAATTAATCTTTGTTGATACCCAAAATCAGCTTGCCGATATATTTACAAAGCCTCTAGTTGAGGATAGTTTTAATTCAATTAAAGAAAGACTGAATCATGAGAAATCCAGAGAAATCTCATTAAAAATCTGCTTCTGCAGAAAACGGAGAACGTTTGTCAATCTCCGTTTTTCAGTCAACTTTCTCCGTTTTTAAATCATTTTTCTCCTCTGCGTGTCACTTCTTTTCTGCGCAGGAAAAAGGAAAGGGGGAGTTTTGGCATTTAATGCTCTTGTCCCCTGCCTCCAAAAACGCCCTGACACATTGTCAACGTGAGGCGTTGCATTTTATCAATCATCATTCCCTAGGTTTCACTCATCATTATATATTCTCTTTAAATAAGCAATTCTGCCTTTGAAGTTTCTCACAAACCCTTCAAAATCATTCCTTTCGTCTTCCTCTAAACCCTTTTTTCTCTCTGAGAAAACTCCAATGGCAAGAACAAAATCCAGTGCTCGTAAAAATGCATATGTAGAATCACCATCACCACCATCTTCTTCTCCGTTCCACAATCGTTCACCCTCTCCACCACCCAGACCCTCTTCCATTAAAATGCCCTTCTCTTCATCAGAATCATCATCTTCATCATCAAGGGTCTACACGACAACTCTCAACCTTCCGCAAACCCCTTCCAAAAATCTTTAACAGCATCAGCCACCATACCATACTTCCCCACTGTGGAAGTCATGAGTATGTATCAGACAATGATGCCCTCGTAATCGATCATCTCTTAAACTGCAAGCGACTAAACCTTCCTCACATCATCATCCATCACATGATTGCTGCAGCAAACAAGGATTACAGGAAGAACACTGTACCCCTATGGGATGATTTTGACCAGAATCTTCAAGCACTTCCAAATCCCTCTCAGTAATGAGAAGAGCCTGCTCAAAATCTCCAGGTTTTCTTCAAAAAACATTTCTTATATGAAGAAAACTTCTTCTGAGGCAAGTGCTCCTTCATCCTCCTTTCCACCTTCACTGAAAAGGAAGCACTCCTCAAGGAAAAGAGCTGCTGATCCTGCACCAATTCTAGCCTCACCACAGCCCTCACCAGAACTTCCTGAAGCAGCAGAAACTGCTCAAGAATGTTCTGTTGAAAACAGAGAAAGTTCTCCTGCCCAACCAAACCTTCCTCACACTTTCTCTGTTTTCCCCAACCTTCAACCTTGTCCTCCACAGACTTTCTCCATTACCTTCATTCACCCATTGATGACATGTGCACCCTCCTTCCAGATCAGCACGTCTCCTCCATGTCACCACTCTTCATTTCCCCCCAGAAAACCAATCCCTCACTCTTTGGGATAAGTCAATTCTTGACCTATTCTGATACACCTGGACCCTCTATTAACCATAAATCCATTTCCAATCCCTCACCTTCTGCCTCCACTCCTCCATCTTCCACTCATCCTGCTTCTGCTATGCCTCCTCCTCCAAAGGAACCTACAAACTCTGAGATCATGGCTACCCTTCAAACCATTATGGCACGCCAAACTCAGCAGGATTTAGAGTCCACCCTTATGCGCACCTGGATGACAGAGCATCTTGCTCCAAAGCTTGGACTTGTTCCTCCTCCTGTTCATCCTTCTTCTTCTCCTCAACCTGTTGCTGATCCTGCCAAGTCCTCTTCCTCAGAAGGATCTTCACCATCGTTGGCATCTTAGGATCTTTTTCTCCTACCTTTTTGTTATGACAAAGGGGGAGAATTAATTTGAAGATTTTAGATTAAGTTTTAGTTTTTAATTAGATAGAAATCCTTTTGTATTTGGTACTTCTGTATATGTTCTGACTTAATCTCACTATGTAATTATCAATTGATATCTAATGAAAAGTCTTTATGAGTCTATTTGCTGAAATGATTTATCTCTTGAAATTACATGTTTTATCTTCTGTCAAAATTAAATCACTGGACAAATTGAGGGGGAGCTTTAAAGCTCTTTCAAAATTAGAATCAAAATTAAAATCTAAATTAACATGTTTGTCATCAACAAAAAGGGGGAGATTGTTAAGACAAACTCTCATTTTTAATGTTTTGATGAAAATAAACAAAGGTTAATTAAAGATTGTTAATTATGATTCTAAATGTATTGTTAATTTAACATGTGCTTTTGAGTGTGTTAATTCAAAGATAGGTTTCAAAAGAATCAAAGAAAACAACATAAACAAAGGCTGAAGAACATTCTTCACATTCTGGAAAATGGAGAATGTTCGCTAGGCTGTGACAGCATAAAGACCAAACTTTCTCCACCACTTAATTGAAGTTATTGTCTCTGGTATTTACATCAGTATTAAGAGTACATGAGAAGGAACAGATGTGATCAATTACAATTAAAAGAAACCATTCAAATCACAAAGAAAAAAGGCCATGAATCAAGCTGCCCAAGCAGAAACTGAACATTCTCCAGTTCTGCTGTCAAGACTGTTAAACAATCTTGACAATGTACAATGCATCAAGACAGCTTCCAGTATGTTCAGAAATTAGTCCAGATTGATTATCAATCTCTAGGAAATCCAAAAGCTAAAGCTCCAGATTGATCATCAATCTCCAGCAACTACACTACAGTTTTCTGCAACAACATTCTGTGATCATTTTCAATCTGTCTTGAATGATTCAAAGCTTCAGTTCAAGTCAGCAATATTATCTCTTATCAGAAGCATTAGAGGATCATTAATTATTCAAGAAAGTTTGATTCAAAATGCAACATACAACTCAGCCTGAACAGTAAATAAAAATAGTCAAAAGTTGGATTATTTTTATTTAGAAATAATGCCTCTGGTCAAGCCTGACAAAGGCACTATCAACGGCTATATTGGCCTTCATTAAATGCTCTCAAGTCTATAAAAGGAAGGCCACAGCTCAAGGAAAACGCAGAAGTTCAAGTGCTAACAAGTATCTCAAAATCATTCACATTCACATACTTGAAATTCTGCAAATCACTCACAGAATCAGTTTTAGTTAAAATTCGTTTTACTCTGATATATTCATACTGATTTCTCTGTAAAGAATCGAAATCTCAAACAAGAGTTGAGACATCTCATATTCTAAACAATCTCATCATTATTGTAAAACTCAAACTATAAGAGTTAAGTATAGTTTGGGGTAGATTGTAAGAAATCCTATCAAGGTTGATAGGTGATTTGATTAATCTCTTTCTGGGTGGAATTAGATTAAGTTCTATAAACAAAGATCAAGGTTGATCTAGGCTAGGTGCTGTAAAACCAAGAAGGTTCTTGTTTTAAACACTTAGTGGAAAATCTCACAATTGTGAGGACTGGACGTAGCCCAAGTTGGGCGAACCAGGATACATCTGTGTGTGGTATTTCTTATCCTTAATCTCTTTATTAAGTTTGATTGTGTTTCAAAGATTAAAATACAAAACTATTTTTCTGTTTTACACGCTAATCTGAATGTTCTCCGTTTTCTGATAAAACCAAGAACGTTCTCCGTTTTTCTGCTTCCTTAACCAAGAATGTAACACCCCGAGTTTAAAACACAGCGCGGGTGCATTTTTTTTATCAATAATAAAATAATTTTCCAGATTTAATTAAAATAAAGTTTTTCGTAAAATAGTACGCCGTAGATTAATCGATGAACGTAACAAAATAAATTCATCGTAATCCATTTGCTGAATTGATTTATCTTTTGAAATTGCATAATTTATCTTCTGTTAAATTTAAATCACTGCACAAATTGAGGGGGAGCTTTCAAGCTCTTTCAAAATTAGAATCAAAATTAAAATCTAAATTAACATGTTTGTCATCATAAAAAATGGGGAGATTGTTAAGACAAACTCTCAATTTTAAAGTTTTGATGAAAATAAACAAAGGTTAATTAAAAGATTGTTAATTATGATTCTAAGTATATTGTTAATTTAACCTTTGCTTTTGAGTGTGTTAATTCAAAGATAGGTTTCAAAAGAATCAAAGAAAACAGCATCAGAAGAACTTTCTTCACATTCTGGAAAACGGAGAATGCTCGCCAGACTGTGACAGCATAAAGATCCAACTTTCTCCATCACTTAATTAAAGTTGTTGGCTCTGGAAGTTACATGAATATGATCACTACATGGCAGAGAACACGTAGGATCTATTCAACTCAAAGAGGACATTCGAATTGCAAAAGAAAAAGACTCTCAAACAAGCTTGTCCAGACAGTTCTGGGAATGACTGTCAAGACTGTTAAAACAATCTTGAAGTCAAAGACAGTTTCCAACATGGCCACATAAACATCTAGATTGATTATCAGCCTCCAAGGATACCTAAAGTACAAAAAGTCCAGAATGATCATCAATCTCCAGTCAGTTTTAAAAGCTTCAGTACAAGCTCTTTACATCAAGCTTTCATGATCGTTTTCAATCTGTTTTGAATGGTTCAAAGCTTCATTTCAAACTAGCAATATTATCTCTTATCAGAAACATTAGAGGATCATTAAAAATTCAAGAAAGTTTGATTCAAAACGCAAAATACAGCTCAGCCTAAAACAGAAAGTAGAAAGTGTCAAAAGTAGTATTACTTTTTGCCTCTGGTCAAGTCAGACAAAGGCATCAACAACGGCTATATTGGCCTTCATTAAATGCTCTCAAGCCTATAAAAGGAAGGCCACAGCTCAAGGAAAACTCAGAAGTTCAAGTGCTAACAAGTTTCTCCAAATCATTCACATTCACATACTTGAAATTCTGAAAATTATTTACAGAATCAGTTGTAGTTAAATCCTTCTTACTCTGATATATTCATACTGATTTATCTGTAAAAGAATCGAAACCTCAAACAAGAGTTGAGACATTTCAGATTCTAAACAATCTCATTATTATTGTAAAACTCAAACTATAAGAGTTTAATATAGTTTGAGGTAGATTGTAAGAAATCCTATCAAGACAGATAGGTGATTTGATTAATCTGATACCAGGTGGAATCAGATTAAGTTCTGTAAACAACGATCAAGGTTGATCTAGGCTAGGTGCTGTAAAACCAAGAAGGTTCTTGTTTTAAACACTTAGTGGAAAATCTCACAATTGTGGGGACTGGACGTAGCCCAAGTTGGGTGAACCAGGATACATCTGTGTGTGGTATTTCTTATCTTTAATCTCCTTATCAAGTTTGATTGTTTTTAAGATTAAAATACAAAACCGTTTTTCTGTTCTACACACTAATCTGAACGTTTTCCGTTTTCTGATAAAACCAAAAACGTTCTCCATTTTTTTGCTTCCTTAACCAAGAACTTTCTTGAGTATAAAACTGAAGTTTTTCAGGAAATTTTAAAAAGGGAGATTTACAATTCTAACCCCCTTCCTTGTAAATCAATTTTTCTACTTCAATTGGCATCAGAGCAAGGTCTCTAAAAAGAACACCTAATCAGTGTTAGAGAAAAAGATCCAGAAAATGTCTAAAGCAAAATACATTGTTGAGGGAGGATCCTCAAACAAACCACCATTCTTTGATGGTACTGATTATTACTTTTGGAAAAACAAAATGCAATTGTTTCTCAAATCATAGGACACAGGCATGTGGAACATCATAATAAATGGAAATCATGTTCCAAGAATGAATCAAGAAGATCCAGCTTGAACAGAAAAGAAAGAAGCAGACTGGACTCCTGATGATAAAGCTAAGGTACTCCTAAACTCTACAGCTCATTTATTCTTATCGTGTGCTTTGAGCAGGGAAGAAAGTGAAAGAGTAGACGAATGTAAAACTGCTAAAGAAGTATGGGACACATTACAAACTCACCATGAAGGCACAAGCCATGTCAAAGAAACAAGAATAGACATTGGGAATAAGAAAATTTGAATTAATTGAGATGCACGAAGGAGAAACCATTGACGAAATAAACGCAAGATTCACAACAATAGTGAATGAAATGCGTTCTCTTGGAAAAACTTATTCAATACAAGACAGGGTAAGAATGATCATCAGATGTCTTCCAATTGTATGGAGACCAATGGTAACAGCTATAAGCCAAGCCAAAAATCTTGAAACACATCCCTTGGAAGAATTGATAGGAACTTTAAGAGCATATGAAATACTGCTACAAGAAGATAAACCTGCCAAGAAAGGCAAAGCAGTAGCTCTGAAGGCATCTCAAGAAAGCATCATACTACAAACTGATGAAGAACCAGAAGAAACTGGACAAGAAGATGCTGATGAAGAAATTGCTCTTCTCACCAGAAAAATACAAAGAATGATGAGAAGGAGGGATCAAATCCAAAAAGGATTTCAAAATAAAAATCCCAAAATAGAAGTTGATAAGAGCCAGATTACATGTTTTGGTTGCAATAAACTAGGACATTACAAATCTGAATGTCCCTTGAATAAGAAAACACCAAAACGATTTCCTTCCAAAAAGAAATCAATGCTGGCCACATGGGATGACTCAGAAGAATCAGACACAGAAGAAGAAGAAGCCAACATATGTTTGATGGCAGATATAGAAGAAAACGAGGTAATAAATTCTGAATCCTGTTCTCTGTGTGAATTAATGGGAAAAGAATTTGACAACTTGCTAAATAATTCGAACACTCTCATACAAAAATGTAGTTCCTTAAAAGAACAAGTTTTTAAAGAAAAAGAAGAAAAAGAAAAATAACAAGTTTTTTCCAGACAATACTTTCCTCATTAAAAATCCCTTTTCTTTTTAAATCATCAACATCACCAGAATCATTCAAAACAGAAACAGAATCATTAACACCAAATCATCCAAAACCAGAAACAGAATGTTCAATCATCAGAATCATCCAGATTTTCAAACCATCAGAACATCATGCAAGCATTTCAGCTTTCACAACACATCAGAATAACATGCAAGCATTTCAGCTTTCACAACACATCAGAATAACATGCAAGTATTGCAGCTTTCACACACCTCAGAATAACATGCAAAGCATTTCAGCTTTCTCAAACATCAGAATAACATGCAGACATCACAGAGCAGCAAAACAAAATGCATTTTCGCATTTTAAAACCATTTTCCCAAAACAGTTTTATGACATGCATTTTAATCATATTTAAAATAACATGTAAGACATTTTCCACTTCCCCATATAACCAACACAAATTTAGTGTATTCAGCCCAAACAGCAATCATCACAGAGCCTTTAAAACATCAAAAAATGCATTTTTCATTTCTTTCAAGCATCAGGCAAACCAGTTTCAAAACAGTAATGAAAACACTAGTGATGCCATGAAAGTTATGCACTTACAGCCCTAATGCAACTAGAAAATGGAAGGTGCCCTTACCCTTGTAGCGTGTTCTACTTCTGCTAAAGTGTACGCGTCAAAAACGGCGAAAACTTCCGCCTGTGTTTGCTGCTACAAAACTGAGTTCTCTAGCTCCGTAATGATGTGGGGATTAACTTTAATACTGGGGGTTTTCTGGTTTGATGCTGGGATTTTCAAGTAATGGTGTTTTGAAGAGTTCCCTCTTTTCTTCTTTGTAATCGTGACTGGAAATGGGGAAGGCAGAAACAGCAACAGAATGGGAGGGAAAATGGGGTACTGTTACATGCAGTATGGGCAGTGAGGAAGGAGGGATGGTGTTCTGATTTCACCATCATGCTCACTCCTATTTATAGGCTTTTGTGGTGCCACCTCACCCAAAAATAATATTAAAATAATGCTGGCTCCTTCAGCACTTAATTGCATGTAATTAGCCACTAATCCTCAATTAACTGTCCAATTAATTTAATTACTCGTAATTAAATTAACTTAATCTTCATCCAATAATTTTTTATTTCATCCTCCAAAATAAATATTTTTATATATATATATATTCATTCAAACATACTTATATTAAATATTTTACAAATATCCCCAAAAATACAATTAAAATTAATTCCATAATTTTAATTAAAAATTAAGGGTCTTACATTACTCCCCCCCTTAAATTAGTTTCGTCCTCGAAACTACATATCAGTGAACAACTGAGGATATTGTTCCCTCATCATACTCTCCAGTTCCCAAGTCACGTCTCCAGTAGTCGGATTCCAAATCACCTTGACTAGTGGGACTTCCTTATTCCTCAATTGTTTAATCTTCCTGTCTTCAATCCTTACAGGCAATACCTCAAAAGACAGGTTGTCCCTCAACTGAATCGTATCTGGCTCGATCACATGTGACAGGTCTGCAATGTATTTCCTTAACTGCGACACATGAAATACGTCATGAATATTGGACAGTATGGGAGGTAAAGCTATCTGATAGGCCAATGGTCCAATACGCGCAGTAATCTGGTATGGTCCAATAAATTTCGGAGTCAACTTTCTTGACTTAATAGCTCTACCAACACCAGTTGTAGGCGTAACCCTTAGAAATACATGATCACCCTGCTCAAATTCCAAAGGTCTGCGACGCTTGTCCGCATAACTCTTCTGGCGATCATGTGAAATCTTCATTTTCTCTTGTATTCTCTTGACTTTCTCCGTGGTTTGTTCCACCATCTCCGGTCCAACAATCATACTATCTCCATCCTTATACCAGCATAAAGGCGTCTGACACTTGCGTCCATACAAAGCCTCATAGGGTTCCATTCCAATATTTGTGTGAAAACTGTTGTTGTAAGTGAACTCAATCAATGGCAACACCTCATCCCAGTTTCCTCTGTCATCCAAGACACATGCTCTCAATAGATCTTCCAAGGACTGATTTGTTCTCTCAGTTTGTCCGTCTGTTTGTGGATGGTAAGCGGAACTCAATTTCAGTTTCATTCCCAAAGCTTCATGCAGTGCTCCCCAAAAATGAGATGTGAACTTTGGGTCACGGTCCAATACAATACTCGATGGCACTCCATGTAACCTCACAATCTCAGCGATGTAGATCTCTGTCAGCTTATCTACTTTATAAGTGGTCCTTACCGGCAACAAATGAGCGGACTTTGTCAAACGATCCACTATTACCCAAATAGAATCATTCTTTTTCCTTGTCTTGGGCAATCCTGTTATGAAATCCATGGAAATGCTGTCCCACTTCCATTCTGGTATGTCCAAAGGTTGCAGCATTCCAGCAGGTCGTTGATGTTCCACCTTCGCTGTCTAACAAGTCAAACAAGCTGATACATATTCTGCCACATCCCTCTTCATTCCTGGCCACCAGAAATTCTGTCTTAAGTCCTGGTACATCTTGGTCGCTCCAGGATGAATACTCAACTTACTCTTATGAGCTTCTTCCAAAATCGCTCTTCTCATTTCTGCAACTTCCGGTACACAAACTCTTCCATTACATCTCAGAATATCATCTGTGCCGACGCTGAACTCAGTTGTCTGCCCTTGCGCTATCATATTCCTTTTTTGTTGGATCAATGTGTCATCTTGCAAGTTTGCAATCTCCTCCAGTAATCCACTCGAAATTGTTATCATTCCACACTATAACATTCCTGGTGCAAACTTTACGTCCAAATGTAGATCTCTAAATGCTTCCCACAACTCCTGTTGTCTGGCCATTATCATTGAAGATACTAACACGCTCTTCCGACTCAATGCATCAGCCACCACATTGGCCTTTCCAGGGTGGTACTGCAATGAAAAGTCAAAATCCTTGAGAGTCTCCATCCATCTTCTCTGACGCATGTTCAATTCCTTCTGATCGAACAGGTACTTCAAAATTTTATGGTCGCTGAACACCGTGAATGTACATCCATATAAGTAGTGTCTCCAAACCTTTAACGCAAACACTACTGCAGCCAACTCCAAATCATGAGTGGGGTAGTTCCGTTCGTGAGTTTTCAACTGTCTTGAGGCGTAGGCTACAGCTTTCTTGTGTTGCATCAAAACACATCCCAAACCTTGGTGAGATGCATCACAGTAAACTTCATATGGTTCCTCCGGCTGTGGCAACACCAATACTGGTGAGGTTGTCAACTTTTCCTTCAACAACTGAAAACTTTCCTCACACTTCTCCGTCCATGCAAACGGCTGATTCTTCCTGGTGAGTTGTGTCAAAGGAGCTACAACCTTAGCAAATCCTTCAATAAATCTCCTGTAGTATCCTGCTAGTCCGACAAAGCTCCTTATGTCCGTGACAGTCTGGGGCTGTTTCCAAGCAAGAATTGTCTCAATCTTAGCCGGATCGACAGCGATTCCTTCTTTCGTTATCACATGTCCCAAGAAATTCACTTCCTTTAGCCAAAACTCGCACTTCGACAAATTAGCATACAGTTGCTTCTCGCGTAAGACTTCAAGAACTTGGCGTAAGTGCTCTTCATGTTCTTCTTCATCCTTTGAATAAATCAAAATATCGTCGATGAATACCACCACAAACTTATCCAGAAACGGGCTGAAAATCCTATTCATATAGTCCATGAAAATTTCTGGTGCATTCGTAACTCCAAAAGGCATAACGAGATATTCATAGTGTCCATAACGAGTCCTAAAAGCAGTCTTTTGAATATCTCCTTCTCTTACGCGAATCTGATGGTATCCCGATTTCAAATCAATCTTTGAAAACACTGCTGCTCCCCTCAATTGGTCCATCAAATCATCGATGCGTGGTAATGGATAACGATTCTTGATAGTCACCTTGTTAAGTTGCCGATAATCCACACATAAACATGAACTTCCATCGTTCTTCTTAACCAGCAACACCGGAGCTCCCCAGAGCGACACACTTGGTCTGATAAATCCTTTCTCCAATAATCCTTCAATTTGACCCTTAAGCTCGCTTAATTCCAATGGCGACATCCGATACGGCGCAATGGAAATAGGTCCAGTTCCTGGGTGTAAGTCAATGAAGAACTCTACCTCTCTCACTGGGGGTAATCCTGGAATTTCTGATGGAAATACGTCCGGATATTCTTTGACTAACATCACATCTTCTATGTTCACATCCATCTTGGTCTCCACGTTAGCCAATGATAAAAATTCATGAGTTCCTTCTCTCAGTGATACTCCGAGTTGGTTAGCAGCCAAATACCGAGCGACTCCAGGTTCGAGGAAAAGAACCAATTTTCGAGCGCAATCCAAAACTACTTTGTTATAGGTCATCCAATCCATGCCGAGAATGATCTCGAGTGATTGTAGGGGTAAATAGATTAAATTGACCAAGAAATCTCTATTCTGTATCGTTACGGTACAGTGTAAACATGCAGAGTTTACAGTCAAAGTCTTAGCAGGTGTAGAAACAACCAAATCAAAAGGCAAAGCAGACACGACAACTTCAAACGATGCACACAATCCATAGCAATGAAAGAATGGGTTGCCCCCGAATCAAAAAGTGCAGTTAATGTGTTACCTGCGATCTTACAATCTTGCTGGATTAAATTTTGGGCTTGTCTTCCAGCTTCAGCACCCATGTGATAAACGCGGCCTCTAGCATTAGGACGAGTAGCCCTAGTCGCGTTCACAGTTGGCTCCACCTTCGGAACCCGGCAATCCCTCGCCACGTGTCCTGGCTTGTGGCAGTTGAAGCACAACAAATCCCTCGCGGTACAAGCAATTGCAATATGTCCTTCCTTCCCACATCGATAACACCGGACTCCTTGTCCTAATTGCCGTCCAAAGCTCTGGTTTCCCGGCCGATTTTGGCCTCTCTTGTTGTTTGGTGGCCGGTTATACGGCTTGGCAACTTACTTCCCTTTATTGTTCTGATTATGTATCCGACTAGGTCCTCCAGAGTTAAAGTTCCCTACTATGTTGGCCCTCTTGTTCTTCATCTCTTCAACCTCTCTACACTTTTCCACTAGCACTTGGAAACGTTGAATTCCCAAGGGTAGGACCGAATCTTGGATCTCATACTTCAGTCCATTCTGGAAGCGATGACACATAAACTGTTCATCGATTTCTTCCTGGAAGAATCTGAAATCTCTGGACAGCGACTCAAACTTGAAGGTGCAAACACGAGAATGGGGGGTTGAATTGTGTATGACTTAACTTGAATACTTTTCCTGTTTTAATACTTTCAAAACAAAACTTGATGTATAATTAAAATAGAGTTAGCAACGGATAAAAATAAAAATAAAACTCACAGATTTATACTGGTTCACCGTTAACGAGGCTACGTCCAGTCCCTTCGCCTTGAAGGATTTCACTAATTCAAACTTTGAATTACAACCTTGCTACTGACCCTCTGGTGATGTTTTGACATCCTGGAACATCTTCTGAAAATTCCAGAATTCATTTTCCTTTGATCTCTGCTTCTGTTTCCTTCAGTTTCTGGGGCATTTAACTTAATAATTCAAAGTACAAAATAAGTTTACATTGAGTACATTTGTAAGCATCAAAATCCTAAGTACTTAGAACCAACTTGGTTTCAACAATCTCCCCCTTTTTGATGATGACAAAACCTTAACTTATTTTGCTAACTTATGACTCGAAAACTTTGAATTACTCCCCCTCAGACCAATCTCTCCCCCTAAGTCTGATACTCTCATTTTCAACTCCTTCTTTGTTCTCTCTTTCTTTTCTTCTCTTCTCCTCTCCTTTTCAACTCGTTCTCTTTTCACTCTTTCTTTTTCTCTCTCCCTGATTCCTTTCCTTTTCAACTCCTTCTGTTTTCACTCTTTCTTTTTCTTTCTTTGTTTTTCTCTCTCCCTGTTTCCTCTCCTTTTCAACTCCTTCTGTTTTCTCTCTTTCTTTTTCTCTCCTTCTTTCTTTTTATCTCTCCTTTTCTACTTATTTCTCCTTTCTTTCTCTCTCTCTCTTTCTCCCCCTTTTTGTCATCAGCCAAAAAGTGGTCCTACTATTTTTGTATTTTTTGTTTTTCTCTTTACAAATTACAGAAAGTAAAAACTGAATAAAATAAAATTGCAAGAAATTTTAAAAACTCCTAAGATGACTACTTGAGCTAGTCAGATATGGAGGTCATTCTGAGATGCTTCTTAATGAACTCGAACCTATCTTCTGGTAATGCCTTGGTGAAGATATCAGCCCATTGATGATTAGTGTCCACAAACTGGATGCTCAAAGTCCCTTTTTGAACATGGTCCCTAATGAAATGGTGTTTTATTTCAATGTGTTTGGCTCTAGAATGTAAGATATGGTTCTTGGTTAGGTTTATGGCTGAAGTGTTATCACAGAACAAAGGGATATTGTTTTCAAAGATGTTAAATCTTCAAGTTGGTGTTTCATCCAGAGTAACTGTGAACTGCATCCTACTGCTGATAAATACTCAGCTTCTGCTGTTGACATGGCAATGGTGCTTTGTCTTTTGCTTGACCAAGAGATCAAATTTTCACCAAAAAATGTGCAGTTGCCACTGGTACTTTTCCATTCCAACTTGTCTCCAGCATAGTCAGAATCACAAAAACCTTTTAGTTTGTAGGTGGGTGTTTTCTTGTATAACAAGGTAAGGTTGGTGGTTCCTTTAAGGTATCTCATAATTCGTTTGACAGCAGTCAAATGGGATTCCCTAGGGTCAGCTTGAAATCGGGCACAGACACAAACACTAAACATAATGTCAGGTCTAGAAGCAGTTAAATATAGAAGGGATCCAATAATACCTTTGTATGTTTTCTGGTCTACCTTTTTACTGGTTTCATCTTTCTCAAGTGAGCAGGTTGGGTGCATGGGGGTGGCCATAGGCTTACAGTCACTCATCTTGAACTTTTTAAGAAGTTTTTTGGTGTATTTAGATTGGTGAATGGGTATACCTGTTTTACCTTGATGAATCTGAATTCCCAGGAAGAACTTAAGTTCTCCCATCATGCTCATTTGGAACTCCTTCTTTCTGTTGACTGTATCCTTGAGCTACAACTTCACCCTTTTCATTGAATTTGTTTCTGAATACCTACTTGGTTCCAATAATGCTTCTGTTTGGTCTAGATACAAGATCCCAAACATCATTCCTTTGAATTTCATTCAGCTCTTCTTGCATTGCAAGTATCCAACCTTCCTCTGCCAAAACTTCATCAACAATGCTTGGTTCGCATCAGCTTCTGGTTCTGTAACAACTTTAGATTCTGGTAAATATCCAGATTTCTCTTATGACTTATCTTGGCCGTTTCTGACTTGATCAGATTTATCTTTTGAAGATTTGTCATGTGTTGCTGACTTGCTTGTTGTAACGCCCCAGATTTTTGGTCCAAAACGTTACTAAAAAAAATACTTTTAGAAAAATTTACGATAATTTTTTTTTTGTAAGAATATCTACATTTATACTTTTAAATAATTAGTAACAATCACATTTATGCTTTTAAATAATTAGTAACAATCACATTTGTTTAATATTATAAAAAAAAGTTTATTCAAGCTAAAATAAAGCAAAAATCAATTATTCCTAAACGGAAGCAAAAATCCACTTCCGTATTTATAGAATTCGAATGCATTTAAAAGTTTAGTGACAAAAATTAAAAAAATAAATGAACATAGAAATTTTGCGGCAATACTTATTATTACAAAATTGTCTTGAAAACCCCATTTTTACCCCACGTTCGTCGCACGTTAATACTCATCAATTACTCTTGAATCTCCTCGAACTCATTAGTACCTAAAATGTTGTTGTAAGGGTCAATTTTTTCCATTATCCACATCAAACCAAAGCTAAACATATAGAAGAATAACACAAAACATATAAAGGTAAAACTTGTAATTTAAAAGAAAAAAATGCGCAAACAGTAAATCATATGTAAAAAATATGCATAATGCATGCTCCTAAAACTATATGATCCGGAGATAAACCTGCCACTAAGGCAACTTCCACACAGAAAGATCACCCATACCAATGGGGAAAATAAACCTGCCACTAAGGCAACTCCCACGAAGATGCATATGCCATGACATGACCATATATTATCACAATTATACTCGCACACAGCCCACTAAGAATCATGTCATATACATTCAAAAAATCACCTTTTTAAAACCATCATCTTATTCACATCACAAAGATCACATATCACACATCCTTATCATGAGAATCATATATTCATAGACAAATAATCATTCAATAATAATTTTCACCACGTACGCATAAAAATCGGGACTTGACTTCATTTACACCATAAAGATTAAAACTTTATATATAACAAGAAACTTCAAACTCCAACTCATAATACATCATCATAATCAAAACTTTATCATATATATAACATAAGAAAAATCATATTTTGCTTCATATCCATCATAAAAATTAAAACTCTATCATGTATAATATAAAAATTCATATTTTACTTCTTAAAAAGACATACATTACATATCGAACACAACGTAAAGGATTTCATATTCCATTATTTTATTTTATTAGTCTACATTTATTTCTTTCAAAAGCAAGCAATTACAATTATTAGTTCTATGTCATCCAACTAACGGTCTAACCCAAATTTGTGTGGGGAAAAGCCCTTACCTTGGCCGCTTTTCTTCCTAGTACGAAACTCTAAGCCCCCACGAAGTTGTTCACACGAAAAGTTTGCTGCACGAAGGAGATGAGGTGTGAAGGAGATGAGGTGTGAAGGAGATGACGGCTAGGGTTTCGGCATTTTTTTCTGCTTACTATTACTTAGTATGGAAATATTGTGGACTTTAGGGAAAATTTAAAGTGGAGATTATTGGGTAGATAGTGTTGGGCCCAAATAAAGAATAGAAGGGAGAAAATATTATTTTATTTATTTATTATTTTTTTTTCTTAACCTTGATCATACAAAAACTAAGCCACCAACTCCAAGCCCAAATTTTTATTACGGGTTGGGTCACACCTAGCCACAAACCCTTAGCTAAAATTTTTCTTGTACTAAAAAAACATATATATATATATATAATTATATAAAACTTCTCCATTGATTAAATAATTCTCACTAATAATTTTATCAACTACAATAAGTCGAACAAGACAAATAATTATCACACCTAAATTAATAATGAAATATATATATTTATAAGTCTTAATTATTTTAAATAAAAAATTTAGAGGATGTTACACTTGTATCCTTTACCTTTCCAGGTACTTCTGTTTCTTGTGCTTCTGCTCCCTGCACTATTTTTATCTTGCTTTGATTTGTTAAGATCAAGCAGTTTGTCATTTTACATAATGCAAATCAAATAAGTTAAAATTTAACTCAATACAGCCAAACCATTCGTTCTGCTTCTGCTTCTGCTCCCTTTGGTTCTGATGAACCTGTACTATCTTTATCTTGCTTTGATTTGTCAAGCAGTTTGTCATATACCATAATATAAATCAATTAATTTAAAATGACAAACTTAGTACAGCCAAACCATTAATTCTGCTTCTGGTGGTTTCTGTTTGTTTATGAAACCACTGGAATGTTGTTTCTTCTGAGTATTCAATTCGTGTGAATCACTTGGTTCCTCTGATGTTTTGAAAACCTGCAGAATACTTATCTAGCTTTGATTTGTTAAGATCAAGCTTCTTGTTATCACAGTAAATATTAAATAATAATAGTATTTACAGCAAGATGTAGCCTCAGGTTTACTCTGAAAATCCTCTTGCTTCTGATTTTCAGATTCCTAATCTATATGTTATGAGATTACATGGTTTGGATGAGGGAATTTGAATTCCCTTCCAGGTTTGTACTCTTGATGAATCTCACTGGAGAGTTTGAAGAACTCTTTTGATTCTGATTCTTTAATTTCTGTTTTGGCTCATACACCATATTCCTTTGGTGATTCTGGAACTTATGGTGATTCTGATAATCGCACTTATTTTGATAATTAAAGTAGTTCTGATGATCATACCTCAACCTTTGATATTGATACCTGTTCAGGTTCTGGTTATGGTATTGATTCTTATTCTTATTCTGGTTCCAGTGTTGATTCTGGTTCCAGTTTCTGTGCCTCCAGTTCTGGTTCTGGTTCCAGTGTTGGTTCTGGTTCTAGTTCCTGTACCTCTGATACTGGTTCCAGTTTTGGTTCTGGCTCTAGTTTATGTGCTTCTGGTACTGGTTCCAGTTCCTGTTCCTCCTATAATTCTGGTTCTGGTTCTGATAGGTATTTTGTTGACCAGTTCTTCTTCTACCAGAGTCACTTTGCTTCTATTTGGTAGATGATGGAACATAAACCTTCTTCTGCTTGTGCGTTGCCAACATCCATTGTCCAGGCACCATTGTTGGTGTCTCCTTCTGGTTGCTCAGAATATCTGCAACATAGACAATTTGATCTTTTGGTACCTAGAACTGATTGCGTCCATGTTTGTTAGTTGTAACAGCTCTCTGATCTTGTTCAGATTTTACCATTGGACAAGATAATTCATAGTGACCTTTCTTGGCACAAACACTACATAAAACATCAGAATGAACAGCTTTATTTTCATTAATTGTTTCTGTAAAACCAATACCTCTTTTTCCAAAATTACTGTTTCCATAAATCATAGATGCATTTTTACTTCTTTCCATTCCATTGGAAATAAGGTTTTGAAAAACTTGCTCAAGCATATCAGATTTACAAACAGTTTCAGAAGTGGAACAATTATTACTTTTCAGAGTTCGGTTTTCAGATTTGAGTCTTGCAACATCAGTTTTAAAATTTTTGATTTCAGTTGCATACTCAGAATTTTGATTCTTTAAAACTTGGACTTCTTTGGTTAGATTTTCCTTATCTTCCCTAAGAGTTTTCAGTTTTAAATACCTTTTATTGTTTGCATTTAACAAGTCTTTTTAAGTCTCAATTAATTCAGATTTAGACAGATCAGAAAATACCTCATTGTCTTCATCTTCTGATTCTGTTCCAGAGCCTGAGCTATATTCAGAACTTGAGTTGGTATGAGCCATCAGAGACAGAATTGTTTCCTCTGATGTGCTTCCAGATTTGCCAGAATGATTACTTCGATCATTCTTCCTTCTGCCTGTTTTCCTTTTGGAATTCGTGCCTTTATGAGGTCCAGAGAAGGACTTGATGTGAGCTATCTTTGCTGTTTCTGCCTATTCTTCATCAGAAGATTCTTCCTCTGATTCTGATACATCCCAGGCAGCCATCAGACCTTTCTTTCTGTATCTGGAATTCTTCTTATGTTGTTTCCCTTTTTCCAGATTTGGACATTCTGACTTGATATGTCCAAGTTCATTGCATCCATAACAGACAATATTCTTCTTGTCAGATTCTTCCTTATCCTTGCTGTTATGTTTCTTTCTGAAGTTTCTTTTCTTCCTGTTTTCCCAGATCTTAACCATCTTTTTGGTTAAGTAAGCCATATCATCACAGTCACTGTCACTATCCTCTGATTCTAATACTGCCTTTGCAGCTTTCTTCTGTTTCGACTTCAGAGCCAGATTCTTCTTCTTCTTAGGTTCATCTTCTTCCAGTTCTATTTCATGAGACCTGAGTGAGCTGATCAGATCTTCCAGCCTCAAGGTACTCAGATCCTTAGCTTCCTGAATTGCAGTAACCTTTGGTCTCCACCTTTTTGGTAGACTTCTCATAATTTTCCAGACATGATCTTCAGTGGTATAGCTTTTGTTTAATACTTTCAGTCCTGATACCAAAGTCTGGAATCTGCAGAACATTGTGTCAATGTCTTCATCCTCTTCCATCTTGAACAGCTCATACTTTCTGACCAATATGTTAGCCTTTGTTTGTTGAACCTGCTTGGTTCCTTCATAGGTCAGAACCAGACTATCGAATATACTCTTTGCTATTTTGTTTATTTGTGCATCTATCAAATTCCTTGAATGTGGTTGCACTGACCATGATGGTTCTGGACTTGTGATGAAGTTTGTGTAATCTGCTCTTATCTCGTGTCATATCATCCAAGTCTAATTCTTTAGTTGGATCTTCTGGATCAGTTGGTGCAGTATCCTTTAACTATCATCTTCCATAGTTCAGGATCTTAAGATATGACAAAACTTCTCAGTCTGTCCTTCCAATACTCAAACCTTTCTCCATCAAATATTGGTGGTCTGTTGATGTTGCCTCCCAATTCTTCTGACATATTGAACCCCTTGGACCTTTCCTTAAACAATGTTAAGTGCTCAGCCTTGAGACCGAGCTCTGATGCCAATTGAAGGTGCAAACACGAGAAGGGGGGGTTGAATTGTGTTTGACTTAACTTGAATACTTTTCCTGTTTTAATACTTTCAAAACAAAACTTGATGTATAATTAAAACAGAGTTCGCAGCGGATAAAAATAAAAATAAAACTCACAGATTTTATACTGGTTCACCGTTAACGAGGCTACGTCCAGTCCCTTCGCCTTGAAGGATTTCACTAATTCAAACTTTGAATTACAACCTTGCTACTGACCCTCCAAGTCAGTCTTCTCAAATAGTCTAAAAATCCTAGACTTCTTTGAGGAAAAACAACTCCTGTTCTTCAGCCAATCTGACACCCCAGATTGTAGAAGAATTCACAACACTATGAATCTAATTGCTAAGAACCTTGCTACCCTTTCTGAATCCCTCAGTTTGTACACTCTACTTCAACAACTTAGATACAACCTTATCTAATAGCCAAGTAACCTGCTACCTCTACTGACTCCCTCAGATTGTAGACTCTACATCAACAACTTAGATTTGCCGTAGTGGAAAGAAAATAACCGAGTACTTGCTTCTTGAAAGCTGAAACTCACAATTGACTTATATGAAAATTTGAGAGTGGTTGCTTTGGAAGTGTACGACTCTTTTGTGATTTTCGATTCTATATTCTTCAGCATTAAGTCTCTATTTATAGTTGAACTTTAGAACTTCATTGATGCTTTACTTTTGCAGTATATTTCGATTAATCTGTTTTGAAAATATTCTGGAGTATTTTGCTCAGATTCTGTTTTGAGCCTTTTGCTCACTGATCTGTTTTGAACATTTTGCTCCGCTTCTGTTTTGAGCATTTTTCTCAGATTCTTTAATCCTCATGATCAAATCTGCACCATTGGATCTTCATGCGATAGTCCACATCTGGACCAGCCTATTTGATATTCTGTAATCCTCTGATTTCGGCCTTTGTTGGACTGCACAGTCTGTCCCTCTGATTTCGGTCACCACTGGGCCATGGTCTGATTTTCTGATCTGGACCATCACTGGACCAAATAATTATTTCTGAACCATTGATCTAGAAATTTTTACTCTGATCTGGACAAATTCTGGACTTTGGTCTGGAACAAACTGAAATTAACTTGAACAAAAAATATTTCAGTCTGGACATTTTACCTTTAATTTTGGACCAGGTCTGGATTGATTCTGGAACTCATTTCTTTTGGTTTGGACTTAGTTCCATGCCCTGAATCATGCTATCTTATGATCTGGGCCAAATCTGAATTGATCTTTTTGTTCTGGACTCATAAACATACCTTCTGGTCAAGTCTGGAACAAGTCTGGACTGTGTAATTTTTCACTGCCAGGCCATCTTCTGGTCAGAATAACTTCTGAAATAAAATTGATATTTGACTACTGTTTGTCTGGAACAACTGTCCTTATGGCAGGCTTTCCAATGGTATGATCCATGTTTCATTATGATTTTTTCTTCCTTCTGTTATGGGCCACCAAACATATCCTCTGGTGATCTTTTGACATCCTGGAACATCTTCTGGAAATTCCAGAATTCATTTTCCTTTGATCTATGCTTCTGTTTCCTTCAGTTTCTGGGGCATTTAACTTAATAATTCAAAGTACAAAATAAGTTTACATTGAGTACATTTGTAAGCATCAAAATCCTAAGTACTTAGAACCAACTTGGTTCCAACAAAAATTAGCTGCGTATTCACCCACTGTCATATTCCCCGGGTGCATTTTTTTTTAATCAATAATAAAATAATTTTCCAGATTTAATTAAAATAAAGTTTTTCGTAAAATAGTACGCCGTGGATTAATCGATGAACGTAACAAAACAAAATTCATCGTAATCTCAATAAATACTTAATTCTAGAAATTTAATAATAACCAATCAGACATTTTTGAAAGATAATAATGTCATAACATTCCCAAAAGTCAATATCAGAGTGCGGAATAAGTAGTACAACAATTGTTTTTCAAAATAAAAACAAAATACATTTCCAGCTCAAACCCTATACATCAAGTCTAACTGATCATGCGCTAAAGCTACAGTAGCACAGGTTTCCCCCGCATCCCAAGCAAGTCCTCTCCGAATCTGCCGCTCGCCTCGACGTGACCTCCTCCTCCTCATCATACAGAGAGGGGTCGGCCTCCTCAGAAGTCAGATCAATAACAAGTCTCGGTCGCTTCGGCGGCACCGGAATCTCATAACAATCATCGGAGATCCTGGACGGACCCGGAATCTCAGCTGCTACTGGCCTCGGCTCATCATTCTTCCCTTCTGCCTCAGACTCATGCATAACTCCTCCAACCACCAGGTTGGGAGTCACCACACCTACGGTGGCCTCCATCTCAAACTCTCTAGCGGACTCCTCAGCATCGTCGAAAATTCCGTGCGCCTCCAATACTAGACCGGAAGGCACGGAAAAATCTATACTCGCATGTGTGCGCTCTACGAAATCCTCCACGCCGTCAGTCCTGCTCGTCCGCTCCAACCACCCCGTGTAAGTCGCCCTGCTTGAGACGGGGTGAAATACCCAAGCAGTGCGCGAATAGCGATCAAGGAAGTTCAACGACGTTTCCGTCGTTCGGGTACCCACGGGTGGCATGGGTTTAGGGGGCAACTGAGGGAAAAGCCCAAATTCCACAATATAATAGCAAGGGTCACCGACCGAAATTAACAGATAAACACATAGCATATATTTCACAGCAACAATTATGTCCATGGTATAACATATGATAATGAGGAAAATAATCATGCTCATTTGAATTTTAATGACATATATGCCCTTTCAAAAACAGCAACCAATTATTATGCAATATGTGGCAAGTACAAACAACACCTCAGCAAATCACAATCATTAATTCAGAAATTCAGATTCTGAAACAGTACTCACACACATTCAATTTCCACTCATTCATCATATAATCAAACGTGACCCACCGGTCAATCCCTCAATGCAATATATATATGCTTATGTATACAATTTTCTTGGAATCACCAAGGTGCAGTCGCTCAACAGACCAGCACAATATGTTTGATTTTAATGGCCCTCAAGACCAGGGTGCAATCGCTCAACAGATCAGCACTAGTGCAGACGCTCAACAGTCCAGCACTCGTGCAGTCACTCAACAGACCAGCACGTTTGACATATACCAATGTACAATCGCTCAACAGATCAGTACCTAGTGCAGACTCTCAACAGTCCAGCACTCGTGCAATCGCTCAACAGATCAGCACGTGGTTGCGCATTTCAGGGTACAAACGCTCAACAGTCCAGTACCAGTGCAGTCGCTCAACAGACCAGCACTTATATACCAAGGTACAATCGCTCAACAGATCAGTACCTAATGCAGACGCTCAACAATCCAGCACTCGTGCAATCGCTCAACAGATCAGCACGTCGTTGCGCATTTCAGGGTACAAACGCTCAACAGTCCAGTACCAGTGCAGTCGCTCAATAGACCAGCACTTATATACCAAGGTACAATCGCTCAACAGATCAGTACCTAGTGCAGACGCTCAACAGTCCAGCACTCGTGCAATCGCTCAACAGATCAGCATGTGGTTGCGCATTTCAGGGTACAGACGCTCAACAGTCCAGTACCAATGCAGTCGCTCAACAAACCAGCACTTATATACCAAGGTACAATCGCTCAACAGATCAGTACCTAGTGCAGACGCTCAACAGTCCAGCACTCGTGCAATCGCTCAACAGATCAGCACGTGGTTGCGCATTACTCTGTGGCCCATCGCGGGTACCGCTTGACTATGCAATACATGAATATGCAGTGTTTCACATCTCTAGAAACAGTATGCAAAAATCATAAAATTCATGCTTTTCATCATGTTTAAAATATCTCAGCACAGTCAGAATTATCATCATGACAATCATGGTTAAACAGCCAAATATTCATTAACATTTTGAAATGTTTTCCCAAACTCTTAAAATTCAAATGCAGTGTTTAAAATTGGGATTTTCTGGAATTTTATGAATCTGTATTCGAATACAGCTTCTCTGTATTCGAATACAGAGGCCAAAAACAGTGCAGAATTACACTCTTTATTCGAATACAGCCCTCTGGTATTCGAATACATAGGCAGTCTCAGTGCACAAAACAACATCTTTCATTACATTAGTAAAGTCTTGAAAACTTCATCACCACAACTTCAAAATATCACCAAAAGTTCATTTTAATTCACCACAACAATCCCAATATCCCCCAAACACTCAGGGTTTACAAAACACTCTTAAAAACTTGGAATTTCTGGAAACTCGAATCTGTATTCGAATACAGACTCCTTGTATTCGAATACAGAAGCATGAAACTGCAATTTTAACATTCTGTATTCGAATACAGCATGCCTGTAGTCGAATACAGAAGACAAAACCTTGAAAAATTCAACATTTCCTCCTAGATCATTAAGGTTTTCAAAACATCATCCTCTCCTCTTCAAAAATATTTTCAAGGACTCCATTTAAAATCACTTTAACCCTTCTCAAGGTTTCCCAACACTTTAAAATACATATTACAGTGTTTAAAGCTTGATTTTCTGGAAAACACGAATCTGTATTCGAATACAGCTTCCTTTTATTCGAATATAGAAGCTAAAAACAGTGCTTCTGGAAAAACACGAATTTGTATTCGAATACAGATTCCTTGTATTCGAATACAAAAGCTGGAACCAGTGAAAAACAGCATTCTGTATTCGAATACAACATGCCTGTAGTCGAATACAGATGCGAATACAGTGTTAAAATTTCACTTATGTATTCGAATACGACAAGGTCGTAGTCGAATACAGATGCTAAGTCAGAAGAAAAAATCCTTCTTCTGTATTCGACTACAGGGGCTCGTAGTCGAATACAAGTTTGAAAACTTGAAAAAAACATAAACTTGACAGGTTGTATTCGAATACACACATGTTGTAGTCGAATACACCTTCGAAAACCAGTGAAATTTTCCTAAGATTTCAACCCTTTTCAAACTGTTTTCTTTTAAAAACAAACAACCAACATCAAAACAGATTTAGCACTTTTTCCAGACAATACTTTCCTCATTAAAAATCCCTTTTCTTTTTAAATCATCAACATCACCAGAATCATTCAAAACAGAAACAGAATCATTAACACCAAATCATCCAGAACCAGAAACAGAATGTTCAATCATCAGAATCATCCAGATTTTCAAACCATCAGAACATCATGCAAGCATTTCAGCTTTCACAACACATCAGAATAACATGCAAGCATTTCAGCTTTCACAACACATCAGAATAACATGCAAGTATTGCAGCTTTCACACACCTCAGAATAACATGCAAAGCATTTCAGCTTTCTCAAACATCAGAATAACATGCAGACATCACAGAGCAGCAAAACAGAATGCATTTTCGCATTTTAAAACCATTTTCCCAAAACAGTTTTATGACATGCATTTTAATCATATTTAAAATAACATGTAAGACATTTTCCACTTCCCCATATAACCAACACAAATTTAGTGTATTCAGCCCAAACAGCAATCATCACAGAGCCTTTAAAACATCAAAAAATGCATTTTTCATTTCTTTCAAGCATCAGGTAAACCAGTTTCAAAACAGTAATGAAAACACTAGTGATGCCATGAAAGTTATGCAGTTACAGCCCTAATGCAACTAGAAAATGGAAGGTGCCCTTACCCTTGTAGCGTGTTCTGCTTCTGCTAAAGTGTACGCGTCAAAAACGGCAAAAACTCCCGCCTGCGTTTGCTGCTACAAAATTGAGTTCTCTAGCTCCGTAATGATGTGGGGATTAACTTTAATACTGTGGGTTTTCTGGTTTGATGCTGGGATTTTCAAGTAATGGTGTTTTGAAGAGTTCCCTCTTTTCTTCTTTGTAATTGTGACTGGAAATGGGGAAGGCAGAAACAACAACAGAATGGGAGGGAAAATGGGGTACTGTTACATGCAGTATGGGCAGTGAGGAATAAGGGATGGTGTTCTGATTTCACCATCATGCTCACTCCTATTTATAGGCTTTTGTGGTGCCACCTCACCCAAAAATAATATTAAAATAATGATGGCTCCTTCAGCACTTAATTGCATGTAATTAGCCACTAATCCTCAATTAACTGTTCAATTAATTTAATTACTCGTAATTAAATTAATTTAATCTTCATCCAATAATTTTTTATTTCATCCTCCAAAATAAATATTTATATATATATATATATTCATTCAGACATACATATATTAAATATTTTACAAATATCCCCAAAAATACAATTAAAATTAATTCCATAATTTTAATTAAAAATTAAGGGTCTTACAAAGAACTTTCTTGAGTTTAAAACTGAAGTTTTTCAGGAAATTTTGAAAAGGGAGATTTTTTTACAATTCAAACCCCCTTCCTTGTAAATCAATTTTGCTACTTCAACATCTTCTACAAAAACCACACAAAAATGGGAAACAACACTCATACAAACAAAATAAAATTTATACCTTACAAATAATCAATTCTAGTTTGTGAGAAAATACATGCCTTCTCATGTACCGGTGAAGATAGAGGCAGTGATACGCGGTTGACGGTGGTCGGTGGTGGTTACCGGTGGAAGTTGGAGTAACTGTAATGACATCTGTTTTTCTATTTTGTTCGTTTTTGTTTTGAAATAAATAATTTTGAAGATGAAATTGTATTATTGTTTCTCTACTCAATTTCTCTCTAACTCTCTTTACTTCTCTTTTGGAAAATAAATCTGTTTTCTCTGAAAAATCAAGCTCCCCTCCTCTAAAAAATATCAAGCTCCCCTTCTTACTAATTTTCGAACTCAATTTATAGACTAAAATGGTGAATCTTTCTGTTTATTAAATAAAATTAAGTTCTGGATTTTGTATGGTTTTGTTGCAAATTTTACACAACATCATTTTTAGTGCACAAGTGGTACAAGTAATAACCTTATTAGTCTGAAATAAAGCAAATAACTGGTTTGTAACAGGTTTGTAGTAGGATGCTAACAAGACAAACAAGATAAAAGAAGGTTTGTAGTAGGATGTTAACAAGGTAAGCAAGATAAATGAATGTACATAATAGAAATAGTAGAAAAAAAAGAAGAAAAAAAAATGTGTTCACAATTTTTCTTTTTTATTTTATCTTATTTTATTTTTAGTGTTAAATGGAGACACTTATGTGAATTGGACTAAGTTGTAAAAATGATGATTTTCATATTTTTTATAATAATATTTATAAAGTATTTATTAAACATATAATTACTTATTTTTAAATTACTTTTAAATAGTCGGACAAAATTGGAGTACTGCATTTTATTTATTAATTATTAAGTATTGCAAAATGTTCTATAGGATGGTTACAATAAAGGTGAATGGTGAAGACTCAGTGAAGGTGCTTGTTGCCACAAAAGCAAAGCCTAATAAGGATGCAAGGAAATTACTTGTTAGAGAATACTTTAAAAGGTTTGTAAATGTATGTTCATTTTATTTTTAAATTTTATTCAAACTTCTTTAAGATCAATTTATTACTCTCTTTTAAGTTTTGTAGAAGGAAACTCATCAGTGATAATTTGTGGTGTGATTGTTATTCATAGATTATAAAGCAGGCACAACATGCTGGGAGGTTCAATTTCACTACACAGTTTCCTTACTATAAAGAAGTAATTTACAGGCCAAATTTTCAAAACAAAATAATTGGTAAGCCTGTTGTGTTTGACATGGACATGAGTGCAGGAGATTTTCTCGCTCTATTTTACATCCTTAAAGTTCCTGTTGAAGTTATCAACCTTAAGGTATTCTAATTTTTCATGCTTTTACTATCTTTGAATTAGGTGTACTACAACATGGAAAATGTGCTCAAATGAAAAAACTCATTTTTATCTTTTAGACCAATCAAAGGAGCTTTATACGTTTCCTTTTTTGGTTCATAAAATTTTAGGGAGTGGCAAAATTGCCAAATCCAAAATCAAAGCAAAACTTTTCAACTTTTAGTTTATAATTTTATGTCTTTTACTGTTTTTCATTTCAAAGCATCTTTAATAAACAAATGTTAGTGTTTTAGCGGTTATTTTATTAAAATAAAAATTGTATCTCCTTCATAATAATCATTTATTGTCTTGATCCAATCCACTAAGCTAACCCTAGACCTGAATTGGAGTTGTTTAACTCATACCTAATAGATCCTTCTTGCCACATGAGTTTTATGAACTTCAACAAAAAAATTATTCCACCGGTGTAACCTTCGAAATGTGTCCAACATTACCCCACTTACCAACTCTGTTTCATCCTACACTCTCTTAAGTCTACCCTTTTAATTTTAGGGTATATTTAGATGGAGTGTTTTAGAAAATAGGACTTATTTTTCTTTTTAAAATTAAGGAAACTATAAAATATTTTGAAAAATTGGACATAAGATTTCTTCTTATTTATTTTGGATCATGTGAATTATTGAGACATAGACTCGCACATAATTTTTTATGTTGGTTTCTTTGTATTTTTGTTTTTTTTGTTTAGGCAAACATTGTAAGCCCAACTGGATGGGCAAATTCAGCAACAATAGATGTAATATATGACTTACTTCACATGATGGGTCGTGATGATATTAAAGTTGGGAGAAATGTACCGTGCACCCTCCACTTTGACCTCCCACCCTTTCATTTTTTGTGAAATATCATAATTGTCCTTTTTACTAACTATAAATCCATTCCAAAAAAATTACCATTCACTTTTTCACCCCCTCCATTCGAAACTTATAGAATTCACCCCACAATTCGAAACATTCAAATCTTCGAAATAATTTAGATAAAATTTGAATATTTAAAATGTTCGAAGTTAAATTTTTGTAAATTTTCGAAAGTTTTGAAGAAGCTGAAACCTTCGAAGTGAAATTTTTCCTAGATTATCAATGGTTTCATCAAACTCTCGAATGTTTACATCACAAATTCCAGAATTTTTCAACACTTTCGAAATTTTTGAAAGTTTCGAAAGGCATATAATTAAAAAAGTTTCAAACATTTTCGGAAGTTTCGTGCGAAGCTGGAAGTTTCGAACCATTTCGGAAGTTTCATTTGAAGCTGAAAGTTTCGAAAACTTTACTTTAACTTTACCCATGGGCAATCAATGGAAAAATAAAATACGAGGATATTTTGAAAACTTAAGTTGAGTTGTATTTTTTTTAACATTATCCACATATTATTTTTTTACGTTACTTACACACTAACCGTGGAATCTTCTTAAAAAATAAATTTATTCAATAACAAATTTACTCACGGTTTTTCCATGGGTAATTAACAATTTATCCACGAACTAAGATCCGTAGGTAATTTTCCAAAAGTTTTTAATTTTGGATAATTTCGAAAGTTTACAAATCTGAAAAATTTCAAAATTTTTAAATTTGAAAAGTTTCGAAAGTTTATAAATTTGGAAAGTTTCGAAATAGAAAAATTCCAAAATTTCGAAACTTTGGAAAGTTTCGAAAGTTTCCAAATCTGGATAATTTCGAAAATTTGGAAAGTTTCGAAAGTTTTTAAATTTGGATAATTTCGAAAGTTTCCAAATCTGGAAAATTTCGAAGTTTCCAAATTTGAAAATTTTCGAAAGTTTATAAATTTGGAAAGTTTCGAAATAGAAAAATTCAAGAATTTCGAAACTTTGGAAAGTTTCGAAAATTTTGATAATTTGAAATTTCCGAAACTATTCATTTTAAAATTTATTATAAATGGTTAAAATGATAAAATTGTCTTTTCATATGTCTTGAGGGGTGGCTGATACAGCTGTGGGGGTGCTCGGTAGAAATCTCTAAAGTTGGTCTTGAAAATATATAAGATTGATATTTTTAATAAAGACAAAAGACTATGTACAAAGATCAAGATGCAAACTCAAAGTGAAATCTACATTTAAGTCATCTTTTGAAAACTTAGATTTTAAGGTACTTGATAAAAATCCAATTACATTTCAAAATACAATATTATGAGAACCATCTATATTTAGTATATGCATCAAAAGTATTTTGTAAAGTGTCTAAATACATAAACAATTTTTTAAAATTAAGTTTTTGACAAAAATCAAAGTTGTATTCGACTACAGCACCTCGTAGCCGAATACAAACGCCAAGTCAGTAGAAAAACTTTCAATTCTGTATTCGAATACGACATGCTGTAACCGAATACAAATATCAAGTCAGTAACTAAAATTGAAGATCTATATTCGAATACGGAGAGTCGTAGCCGAATACAGATAACAAGTCCGTAGCTAAAACTGGACTTTTGTATTCGACTACATCATCTTGTATTCGAATACAACTCAAGTCAGTGGCAAAAATCACATACTTGTATTCGACTACGAGGTATCGTATTCGAATACGAAGTTCAAATTTTGAATAAAAACTAAACGATACAGAAGTGTATTCGAATACGCTGAGGCTGTATTCGAATACAACTTCGAATCAATGCAATTTTTCAGTTCAGATCTCATCTAGATCATTGCATAAGTTCATCAAAACTTTTGGAAACAATTGCCACTGATCTGAAGTGTTGTCTATGGAGTATAAATACCTCATAGCTTCAGTTCTAAAACAACTAATCCTACTACCAATCTTAGAACAACTTTCTGTAATATCTTAAACTTTCAAAGTTTCATTTTCAAGTACATGTTTTTCATTTTCATATCATTAAGAAAGGTTCTCAGTTGTAATTGAAAGTGCGCTAGATTATTATCATTATACTTAGTGTTATACACTTGTTCTTAGTTAAGAACATAATCTCAAAAATCATTTAAAGTTATTGTATTATTTGAAGAAATTAGTGTAGTTTATTTAAGTGTTGTAAACTAAGATAATGATGTACTATCTTAGGTAAAGTGTTAGGAATTGGTAACTGAAGTCTTAGTGGTAGACTTGTAACTTATTTTAACAAATAGTGAAAAATCTCTTGTGGTGTGCAAGAGAACTGGATGTACCCTTGGTTGTAAGGGGAACCAGGATAAATCTCTGTGTGTTTTATTTTCTGTCAATTACAAGTCTTCATACACTAACACAACCAAAAAAATAATTCACAAAACTCTAAAAACCAGAAAAGTTTTTTAAACACCTAATTCACCTCCCCCCTCTCTTAGGTGCGCCTCTGTACTTACAGATCTAGGTGATTTTTTGGCAATGAACCACTCAAATTCAATATTCTCATCTGTTGGAGATTGCAACTATGTTAAAGCCATTCCTCATAGAAATGGTGGTTTTCTTGACTCTGACACTCTCTTTGGACTTGCTCGTGATTAGTCTCATAGTCCCAGAAGGTGCTTTTTAGTTACTACTTTTATTGAAATTCTAACAATGACATCTTTTCATAAGTAAAAGTTTATAGTCCTTTTCATTTTTACACTTGAGATGATGACTTAATCGCACTATCAATTTGGCTAAACAATAAAATTATAGTTCACCATGTGGGGCAGGAGAAAATTCTAAATACCATTCTTGTTTGTACTATGCACACAAAATAACTTTTTGACATGAAACAGGTACACAACAGAAAACTTTAAGAAGTTTGGAGCTCCTAAAGATACAGATCATCCAGAACTCAGACAACCACTAGCTATAGAAGTTTGGGAGTCTATATTACAAACATTGAAACCAGGGTCAAAAATTACAGTATTAACCAATGGACCTTTGACTAATTTGGCAAAGGTTGTATCTATTAAAAACATTAGCTCTAGAATTGAAATAAGTTATCTTTACATTTGTTTTACAAACAATCAGCAGAATAGAAAGTTTCTGTAACAAATGAAATTGAAAGTTGTAACATGGTTATAACTTGTAGTCATGAGGCATAACAATTCTCAAATGTTAAAGGAAGTTTATGTAGTTGGAGGACATATAAGCAAGAATAGAAATGACAAAGGAAATGTATTTTCTGTTCCTTCCAATCAATATGCATGATTCAATGTGTTCCTAGATCCTTTAGCAGCCAAGACAGTGTTTCAATCAGAAGTTAACATCACACTCATTCCTCTAAGTATCCAGCACAAAGCAAGTTCTTTTTCAAGTACTCTAAGCTGGCCTAGTAGGATAGAATAAACACCTGAATTAGTGTTTTCGAAGCATCTATTATCGAGGCTACACCATTTGAAGCAAATCCACCACAGATATCTAACACATGGTATATGTTCATATTCATTATTATTTTTTAGCCTCTCTTGCTTAGAAAAGCAATGATTTTAATTAGAATTTGAATTTGGTAGATAACCATTTGGTTTTTCATATTGTTTCAACTACTTAATTAGTTTTATTTTTATTTTTATATGTTACAGGACACATTCTTGGGGGAAATTCTAGGTGCTGTTGTCTTAGCTAATGACCCTTCAAGTCTAAATGCAAAATTTAATTACAAATCTGTGAAAGTCTTAGCAGAAAGTGTTGATTTGATTCTACTGATGGAGAAATGGTGGTGGATGAGAAAATTAGTGAGAATTTTAAGTCATGTTGATGCCAAGACTTATCATGAGATATATGCAAAGAGGTTAGGTGATCCTAACTAATCAACTAAGGTAGGAAGCTTCAAAGGACAGAGGAGGAATTGGATTAATCCACATGATAGAACTTAAAAGCCACTTGTTCATGATTGTGCAATTTTATTTTTTTTACAAACTTTGGCTTTTATCATGTGATTGACAGAAGTACAAAAAGATTTCTTATATAGAGAAAAAAGTAAAATAATAATAATAATAATAATAATAATATAATAATAATAACAATTTTAAAAGCAATATATGATAAGGCAAAATGCAAGTACTGAATGACCCTACTACCTTAGTTTAAAGCTCATTTGGCTGTCATCTCTGTGCTACTGCAACCTTAAATTAGATAGCTTACATCGCATAGACCAGCACTCCCAAGAAAGAGATTTATTTTTTAATATCAATAATTGGATTTCAATTTTATGCAGTCATAAAGATCAATTGTCCGAAGATCAAATGACTCATATTTCAGTATGTATTTCAAAGTCAAATTAATGAAGTTATCTAAATTTCATCCAATGGTCAAAATCGCTTCACTAAATGGCTGTAATTACCATGTTTAACTTAACATATCTCAAGTGGTTAAACTAAAAATTATTCAGTGAGATGTTGGTGAGTTGACACCACTTGTGGGGTTGGCATGTCTTATCTTGTGGAAAGGATCCAAAGATAAGGAATATAAAAATAAAAATTGAAAAATGACTCTGCTTGCAGCTACAAGGGAAAGAGAAAGTAAGGATATAATTTCAGCATTTACTTCCTTATGTGATTTGGCTCCATTAAGTAGCACGCAAAGAGACAGTGCCACCCCACCAGGATTTGTCTTCTAAAGAATCATATCTCCTCAGGATTCTTCTTATCTTGCAAACCAATTTAAAATTATTATTTGCTGTCCTTAATAGTTTCTTATTCCAAAATAAAGTGACTTTACATCTCCATTTGCTTATACCACTTTAATTTTTTTCAACCAAGGGATGCTTACCAACTACTGACCTATATGATGTTGCCACATAATGATAAAGACATGTTTAAATAAACATCTTAATTAAACACTTATAACATAATCGCTTATCATATAAGTACTTATATTTAAATTATTTATATGACAAAAGATAAAATAAAGTAATACTGTTTTTATATAAACTATTTTCATAAGTTACCCTAGAGAGCTTATGGCTTATGGACATGTATAAATTGTTTCCAAAATCTCTAGAGAGCTTATGGCTTATGGACATGTATAAATTGTTTCCAAAATCTCTCTCAAACAGTTTTGCAAATGTTTATGCTGGAAAAATTCAAATAAGTCAATTCAAACACACCCTTACTTGTCTACCGTGTCTCCAATATTGTAATGGTTTCAACTAGTCTAGTATCAATTCAAGAAAGCCTAGGAGAAGGCTAACCTATCTCATTCTATGGAGAATGAATCCAAATGTTTGAGGTTCAAAGGATTGTTGTAACTGCAAATTCTTCTTCCTTTTGGAAAGAGTGAAAAAGAGGCAAGTTCAATATTGGTGCCATTAACCTTGATTTAAGCATGTAAAAAGATTACAAATTATGAAAGTGTTTTCATGTGAAGAAGAAGAAGGTACATTGGATGAAAACTTCTATCCATATAAATATCCATACATTCACAAGAGACAACAGAGAAATAGAGTATCCTCAACCGAGAAGAGGATCACATTATCACAATACAAGCATCTCTACAAATTTCACTCACTTAGAAACTTAGTTCCACCATAGGGATCGAACCACCAGCTGCCACTATCTGCTGCTCAAGCTGCAATAAGTATACACAAGAAATATAAATAGCAAATACAGAAGTGTAATAAAATGTTTCTTCACCTGAAATTCTTCATCTAGTAACTTACCCTCAACAAAGTTTCAAGCTTATTCTTGACTAGGAAGTACTCTTGCTTCACTTGCTGCAAACATCTGAGGCAACTGCAGAAATTGGAAATTTTATATGATCAGTTGAGCCATGTTCAAGTAGCTGTTGCCGTCTAATTATGAAACAACTAGTCAGAAGATTAACAACTTACGCATCTATGTTTTGTTCCTCGCAGAAGTTGCGAAAAGCAATGCAGGAGTTTTTCACCCTCTGTGCACCTATGCTGTGGACCAAACATACAAATTCATCTCAGAAAACCAAAAAATAATGCAGTAGCATGGTTTAACAAGTGAAAAAGCATGATTAATCTGTTATGAGTTTCAGAAGAAAAAAAAAAGAATGTTTAGGAACTAATAGCTACAAAATCATTGCAGGTAGAGGCCAAACAGAGTTTAATGGCACAAAAGTCCTATTGATTCAGATGCTATAGGTTTTTTTCACATTTTAAGTTGTCTTTCATAAAATTGCATACCTTGCACTGCTACCCTTAAACTGGTGAACATGAGCATCAACTTTTTGGAAATCAACACTTTGCTGATCCCTGCACATGTAAAATCCCAACAACATTAAAATCATGCACTTGTCCTAATTCATTATACTCTCTCAAATAATCAACATGAAACAAGGGAAAAGGAAAAGAAGGATACTAGTAGTACAACTCACAAAGAAAAGGAGAGATCTTTGAGAATCCTCTCAGAATCTTCAAAGAAAAGAGAAACCACTTCAACAACAAACTCAGGGTTATTCTCATCTTGTAGCTGCTGAAGTTGCAGAAATTGACCATCCAAAAACCCCTTTTTTCACCATATAAAAAACAAAAAACCCATCAAATCAACAATTGAAAACAAAACATTGTAACTAACATCAAATAATTGATCAAAACCCAAAAAACAAAAACAAGAAAACAAACATCCTAGAATAGTCAAATGAATTTCAGACAGTGTGTGTTTTGCGGTCTAACCTCCATGATCAAGGGTTTGATGTAGTCCACCCATTGTCTCCGCATCTGACCCACCTCCATGTTTCTGTAGAAACAATTCAGTTGTTATTGTTATGTCACGAATTATACAAGCAGTCAGTGACCCAGTAATGTTAGGTGCTTCAAGTTTTGATTTTTGAGGGAAATAAATATAAGGGTCAATCAATAGAGGGAAGGGTATTTACCTTAGTTGGAATTGAAATAGGAAATCGAAATTGAAGGTTGGAGGAGAGACCCACCCACGCTTTCTTTCTTTAATTTTATTCTTCTCTCTCTCTCTATGGATTGGCGTTTTGCTTTGTTGTCTTCTTCTTTATATCGATCGATCACTTGTAAGAATTTGTTGTGTTGTGCACTACCACACCGGGGTCTCGCGTGGGGGAAGTAAATCCAATGCACCTACCCTCTCTTTTTAGGGACTAAGGTCTAAGGTTAGTGCTACTCCTTTTTACTTTTTTTTTTTTCTTTCTAAAATGTATTTTTTGCTTCCAATTTTTGCAATTCAACGAACCCTTATTTTGAAAATAATTATTTTCAACTCCTAAACTTTATTTTGAGAAGTTCTTTATAACAATTATTTTGAAAGATATATTTTTAAAATCTTTTAAATATCTTTAAAAAATATATATTTTTTAATAATAATATTTAAGTTATTGAATGTCAAAATTATTTTTTTCAATCAATAAGAAATGAGTCTAAAACAACTTCTACTATTTTAAAGTAAATTCTAATAAAAATATAAATTTAAAATTATTTTTTAAAAATTTTAAAAAAATATCTAATTGTAAAAGATTAGTCGATTTCGTTAGACTCGACTCTCGTTAGTAAATTATGGTTAATATACAAAATTAACTAGTTGTCACATATTAGGAAATTTAAGTAAATTATTTATCACATATAAAGAGATTTAAGTAAATTAGTTATCAAGGTAAAATCACAAATATTATAAGTTAAAAAGGATTGATATATAACAATTTTTATTAAAAGGAATAACCATATAATGTAATTATTGAATTTAAATTTGAAAATCTTAAAAATATATTATTAAAATTGGAAAAGGATTCTCTTTTTTTTTTTTATCTCATTTATTCTCCATTTTCAAATCTCAACCATTAACCCACTTTTCTCCATTTTTTTAAATTTTCAAAATCCTCTACTCTTTATATTTTAAGGGTTTAATCTTTCACTTTTTTTCGTCATACCTTTTTCATGAGAAGATCCTAATAATAATTTAACTATTCATATTTGTTTAGTATGCAAATGTTAGTGTGTATTAGTAGTTTTGTCAGTATTTTTCTTCTTCAGTGGAGTTTGAATTCTAGATCTTTAACACCTTAATTCAACCCTTAGCTCTAGTTTACTCAACTCCTTCAATTATTCTTGTGAATCCCCCTCTAATCTCTACAATTATATATTGCATTAGACATTGGGAATGAGAAAGAAAACAAAGGGAGATGTAGCCTTGACATGCAAAATGCAATGCACTTACAGGACCAACAAAAATATTTTGGAACAAAAGCTGAGTAGCATCTCATTGGGACACAAGGACCACAAAACATGGGCATCTTTCTAATTTATCTGATTTGACAGGATTCTTTGTGATCCTTTTCCTTTGGCCTCTTCGGTCTTCCAAATTCCAGCCTCTCCATTATATATACTTAGACAAAATGTCTCATTTAGATTTTGAAGGCTACGATAGCACCAAGTGTCCATATCAATAATTCAACCTTTGCTTTTGTATTTTTCTCTTATTATGTGGATAATGATTTTGTCTAATAATAATAATAATAAAATATTATACATATTTATTTAAATAAGTTGAATTTATAGGCTGAAATAACTTTTGAAGAGTGAATTCTATCATATATTCTTAACTTATTATTTTTTATTGGATGAAATTTTCGTGTGTTTTTTACTAAATTGTGTATATCCATTTAATCTAATCTACCATAAGTTTATCGTTAGATCATAAATTTCTGTCACGAGGTATGAACTATTCCAAATCTAGTAGTATATAGTGGAGAGGCTGGACATTGGAACATCTGAAATATCTATTAATAATTTTATAAAAATATGCAAATATAAATCATTAGACTAATGTCAATTAGGATCCAATATTCTAAAGTTAATAGTTTACTTAAAAGAATAAAATAAATAATATTAGTTTAGAATAAAATAAATAATATTAATTAATTGTTGATATAAAATCAACAGTTAATGATTTACCTTCTACGTAATGGTGATTATTTGGCGACAGACAAATAAAGTTGCTTATAGTCTAGTGAGGGTGGACATATCTTGATCTTGGGCTACTTGTATTGACTCTCTTTTAATTAATGATATCAGTTAAGTTTGCTTTTGGCAAAATAAAATAAATCAATGGTAATATTTTATACACATTTGTTACAAATCATAAATAATTAAAATATTAATTATTGAGAGGTGGTATAAGTTTTCATGTACAGCGGCAAAAACTTGAGCGGTTTAGTGGCACGGTTGTTACTTTGTTTTTACCACCAGGGTTCAAGTTTTAGCTAGAGTATTTCTGCCCAAGAAAATACAAAAAAGATTCTCGTAAGAGTCCATATCCTCACAGCAATTATTTAGCATATCCTCCCAGTTGATCACATAAATTTGATTTCAAATGAACTTATTCTATAAAATTGATTTTATCTAAAATCAGTTGAATATAAAATAATTTATTTTTAAAAACATTCATATAAAAGTGAGAAAAACCATAAATTTCAGATTATAAATCAATTGTACTGAACTCTAAATTCTAACTTCAAGTTACAATTAATTATCAAGACAAAATTAATTTTACAAGAAAATATATAAACATGTCAAAATCAATTATAAATACTATAAAATCAAATTTGTCTCCTCCGAACATTGGTTTTATTTTTCCATCTCTTTGTTCAATATCTAACCATTAACCACAGGTCAACAGCTAAACTTTTGATTTTGAATTCATATATCAGATTCTCATTCCTCGAAAGCAACAAGTGACTATTGTAATAAATTGATAAAACCGGAATGGGGGGAAATTAAGGAAGAAATGGAGGGTATATTTTTTTTATGTCGTTTTACAAAGTCACCAATGAAAAAATTGTGAATAACACATCACCTACCATTACAGCTTAACAACTAAAAAATTTACCTCTTGGAGTGTGGCCATGACACTAGAAAACACTATCAGAAGAGAGCTAACAGATATATAATGAGACATAGAATAGAATACATTACAATCCCCAACAACAAAAAAACATAATACAAACCGAGAACCAAAGGAAATTGGAAAATCAGCCAAAATAACCACTTGGAATTTGCAAAGCATAGTAGCACTTCTAACATGTCTTGCAACTTTTCCTACAGTAACCAGGAAGGCCTGAAGATCCAACCATATAGTCAGGATTTTTAGTGCATTCTCCAAGGGCAGCCCATCTCTCACAGCTTTCATGGTGATCAGTGCAGTCTCCTGCAGCTCCCACCTTCTTATCAAATGAGTCTACATGAATCCACTTCGTTGCTGACCATTTCTCACCTTCGATTACAGGGCATCCTGCATGGAGACTCAGTGTGTCGGGGATAGCATTTGGGTGGAGACTAAAGAAAAGAAGTGCATCTCCTCTTCGCGGTTTCACTATGATTTGTTCGAGGCAGGAAAGAAAGAGAAAGAAGATTATTGAACATAATTTGACTGGCAGCAAATGTGGAGTTCTAGAATAATACAGAAGAAAAACGATAAAGTTACTATATGTCCAGTTGCCTACCTGCTACTCCTTTTTTGGCACACTCAGAGAGATCCTCACTTGTTTCAGAACTTTTTTGATGGGGAGAATCTTGTAACTAGCATTATAAAGATAACAAAGTTAGCAACATGATGGGAAAAGAAAGGCAGAAACAGTTTGCCTTGCCAAGAAATTCCCAACTATTTAGTATGGAATTCATATTGAAGAAAATAATGCATCTCCTCAACCTCTCCCTCATAAAAGATGAGTATTGTTCTTAGCGTCCATCATTCACAAGTACAGTGAAAATATTTGAGAATGCGGAAAAGTGGTCCCAATCAAATACAAACTTGTCAACTTCTCCAATTTTTTTGTTTCGACTCTAGTCTAAAAAATAGTTACTATCAGAATGATTATGACCAACGAAAAAAGATGAGAGATACTCCAGCATGAAGTCATAAGTACAATCCTCAGACAGACAGACAGGACAATTTGGCTCACTAAAAATTTGAATAATTCATACTGATAAATTCAGTTTGCACAGAAAATTACAGTGGGTAAGGATCCAAGCTAGAGACCTCAAGCCCATTTAAGTAGATGCCAAAAAGAAAATAATTAATTGGAAAACTATAAAGACAATGATTTACCAATATTGTATTTTCACTTCTATGTAAGTATGTGTGTTAATACTAATTAGATACTAGACAAACCTCTGCATCAGGGAACACTGTTTCACCGCCTCTGGTCACATTAGTGAGATACATGAGAACAGTGGCAATCCGGTGTCCACCTTTAGCTATATTAACTTTATCAGAAAAGTAATCATAATGTGGGTCATATTTCTGCCCGTGCTCATATCTTAATACTTGAATGGATTCGCCATTTTCTGAAATTCAATAATCAAATACTGTAAGTAATTGGTTATTGCTTCCATGTTCTTATTTTTTTTTCTTTTTTATGCATAGAGCAAGGGGAGGGTGGAGGGAAGAGAAGCTGGAAATGTATTTAACAGTTCATGCAAGTAATTTTAATTTATGAAGATTTTGTCTTTGTGCATGATATTATGAAGATGGTTTGCATAAAATAACCTGTGAATAACAATTTAAGAGTGACTATGGTATCCTGATGTATACGGTGCTTCTGGTGAATTTTCAAACACTTATGGAATGCTGATTTTGCAATTAATGTTTGAAATTCAATTAAATATAACTAGTAGCCAATCAAATCAAATGCTTGCTGAGTACTCTTAGAATTTGGTTTGAGTCCTACACAACCCTCACAAACCGGCTTGTAGGGTGAGAACAACCCACCACTTATAAACACTTTGTCAGGCTTTATCTCATGCAATGTGGGACTCTTGGCAAGTACCATACCCGTGGAAAAACAAGGTACTAAGTAATGCTTTCAAACTTTCTATATAACCAAAGTTCTTTGAAGTCCACATTGGAAGATATGAAATAGCTAAATTTAAACGAACCTAAGAATTCAAGTATTCAACTTAAAATCAAATTATCTTATATGGCCTGGACAAGTAATATAGGGCCTGTTTGAAAACTAAATTCAATGCTAAAAATGGAAAATTAGCATAGAAAATATTTTAAAGTTGGTTTAAACCTTCAAAACTGACATTTAAGTAAATATGTACATAACATATATGATGTCATTAAATGCAATAGACAACAATAGTTTCTGACGCAGTCGGAAATCGCAAAGGGTTAGCAAGCGCTAATCCTAAAAAAAAGAACAAGTTCTGGAATCCACCAGAGAAGAGAAAAACTCTCAAAATTGATTATTTTATTAAAAGATACCGTTTGTTACAGCATAGAAAGTCTTTAAATAGATAATAGAAACCCTAGTACGAAAATTAGGTAAAACAGAAAAGCTCGAAATTAAAGGAAAAGCTAAAACAGCTGTAAAACAGAAAAGCCCGAAATTACGGGAAAAACTAAAACGACTGTTTTGAGGCCTAAGACGAGCTCAAAAAGGTTATGGAGCCCATACTTCATGGCAAAGCCATGAGTTGTGCTCTTGGCGCGATTCCCTTTTCGGAAAGGTATAATAATAGACAATCTGACACCGGACGATCGTTTCCCGCATTTTCGGCTGCTTTTGTCTGCAAAGCCATTTCTTTCTCGATTCTGGCCTTGAACCCTCCTACATCAGTCTCCTCCACTTCTAAAGAACTCGACCCCGAGTTCATACCAGAATAAAGGTCAGCGTCTTCATGGAACTCATAAATATCAGCCACATTAACTTCAGCAACTCAAAACCCACAATCTCCTGAGCTAAGGTAATCAACAAGGAAGCTCTCCTACTCAACGCATCTGCTACCTTGTTCTGGGCGCCTGATTTGGGCTGAATGATAAATGGGAATTTCTGCAGAAAACTCACCCAGTGAGCATGCATCTTCTGACTATGGAGGAACTTCTGGGCAAAGTGGTCAGTGAACAAGATAAACTCCATCTGAATCAAATAATGCTCCCATTGCCTCAAAGCTCGAAAGACTGCATAAAACTCCTGGTCATAAGTGCTCCACTTCTGCCTGGCGTCACTCAGTTTTTCACTAAAGAAAGCCACTGGTCGCTTCTCTTGTGAAAGTACAGCACCTACCCCTACTCCACTGGCATCACACTCCACCTGGAATATCTTGTCGAAGTCAGGTAAAGCGAGAACTGGTGCCGTGCAAAGCTTCTCCTTGATCATCGCAAAGCTTCTCCGAGAACTGGTCCCCATTGGAATTTTCCTTTCTTCAGACACTCGGTGATAGGCGCAGTAATGGTGCTGAAGTCGCGCACAAACCTCCTATAGAAAGTAGCCAGGCCATGGAAACTGCGTACTTCCATCACAGACTTAGGTGCAGGCCAGTTTCTGATAGCACTCACCTTCTCTTCGTCCACCTGAATCCCATCTTCACCGACAACAAAACCCAGAAACAACAGTTTGTTGGTACAGAAGGTGCACTTCTTCAAGTTGATGTATAACTGGTGCTCTTGCAAGACCTGTAGCACTTGCTTCAAATGCCCTAGATGATCCTCCTTGGTTTTGCTATAAATCAGAATATCATCAAAGTAAACCACCACAAAAAAGCCAGTAAAAGGACGAAGAACCTGATTCATTAGCCTCATGAAAGTACTGGGGGCGTTGGATAACCCAAAAGGCATGACCAACCACCCGTAAAGGCCATCCTTGCTCTTGAAAGCCGTCTTCCATTCATCTCCAGGTCTAATTCGGATCTGATGATAACCACTCCGTAGATCTATCTTTGAAAACAACTTAGACCCTAATAACTCATCAAGCATGTACTCCAGACGAGGGATGGGAAACCTGTATTTGATCGTTATCTTGTTGATGGCTCTACTGTCAACGCACATCCGCCACTGATCGTTCCTCTTAGGGACCAAAAGCACTGGAACTGCACATGGGCTCATACTCTCTCTAATGAACCCTTTCTTCAGTAAATCCTCAATCTGTTCCCGCAATATCTCGTTCTCCTTGGGACTCATGCAGTAATGAGGTACGTTCGGCAAGCTGGAACTTGGAATTAAATCAATCTGATGCTGAATATCTCGCATAGGAGGCAAGTCGTTGGGTAGCTCATCCGAGATCAACTCCCCAAAATCCGTCAAGATTTCCTGCACCTCTTTCGGTGGTTCAGGCTCCTCTTTCATAGCACTCAGCAAACCCTTGACCACCACTGGGCAAAACCACTCAGTTTCCCTGAAGGCTTCAGTCAAATCATGCTCATCCTGCGTCATAACAAGAAAACTGGATTTCTCCTTTCCTGTTCGTCTATTAAAACCAGAAACCGGGGCCATAGCTATCTTGTGCCTTTCCCAGGAGAACATCATCACATTATCTCTGCCTCTATACGTGATATCATTGTCATACTGCTAAGGTCGTCCAAGTAGGACATGACACACATCCATATTCAGAATATCACACACTACCTCTTCCTTGTAATGCCTTCCGATGGAAATAGGCACCTTGCAAGTCTTCGTCACCTTGACCTGCGAACCCTTACTCACCCAGCCCAAAGCATAAGACTTGGCATGCGGTTCTGTCGGCAACTCTAGGTAGTCCACCAGCTTCTGGGATACCAAGTTCTCTGTACTCCTGTTATCCACGATCAGATTACACACCTTATTCTTAATAGAACAGTGTGTTCTAAAAAGATTCTTCTTTTGCCCCTCCTCCTTTGAAGACAACAGAACTCTCTGCAGCACAAAATTCACCGCTTCTTCAGCTTCTTCTTCAGCGAACTCAACACCGTCATACTCGTTGCCTGCTTCCTCTTCCTCAGACTCCTCATTCAAGACTGCAGTCGTTCTCCTGGAAGGGCAAACATTCAACTTGTGACCCTGCCCTCCGCAACGGAAACACTTATCTCCCGTCGGTTTCACGTATGGGTTGGTTGACTTCTGGTTCGCCCTCTTGTTGGGCGTAGCACTACTGGTTCCACTGGTTCCTTTTGCCGAGGAGTCAGAATCCTTAGCAGCAACACTCTTATCCCCATCACCAGCAACTTCAGAATTACCCTGCGGAGTGAATCTGCGAAAAGATGAGAAATTTCTGGGGGATTTCTCCATCAGTTCCGCTTTCAAGGCTAGCGTAGAGGCCTCTGTCACGGTCCAGACAGTCTGCAGACCCATCTTCTCCTGTATCGACCCCTTCAAGCCATTAATATAGCGAATCACCTTCTGACCCTCAGTTTCCCCTAGTTCGTTGCGTTCTGAGAAACGCAGGGACTCTGCTGTATACTCGGTCACGCTCCTTCTACCCTGAACGCAATCGATATACATCTTGAACAGAATCTGCTCATAATCTTCAGGCAAGAAACGCTCCAGCATCAACTGTTTCATTCGCCTCCACGTTCTGATTGGTGTTTTCCTCTGGTGCTGCCTCTGAACAACAAGCTTATCCCACCACACAGCAGCGGTACTCTTCAATCGAATTGCCACCATCTTCACTTGCTTGTTTTCTGGCACACCCATCACGTCGAAGAACCGATCAACGTCAATCTGCCAATCCAGAAATTCTTCAACCCCCATAGTTCCATAGAACAACGGGATGTCAGCCTTGACTCTGTAGTCGTTGCGATTCTGTTGATTATCGAAACCCTGATTCTCCTCCTGAACCTCTTCTTCGGAACTAGAGTTCGATTCAACACGAGCCTGCAAGCCTCCATGTGGACGCCTGAGCGGTTCGTCTCTCCTGCCTCTGTCCCTCCTATTATTGACGGCGTTCACTTGAACCGTCAAAGCCGCCATCTGAGTCGTCATCTGCGTAGTCAAAGCAGTAAGGGCCGCGGTAAAAGCCGCAGTGATACCCTCGATATCTGCTCTTGTGATTGGTTATCTCCCATGGCTGTTCAAGCTACGAAAAGAAACAGGAGAAAGCCTGCTCTGATGCCACCTGACGCAGTCGGAAATCGCAAAGGGTTAGCAAGCGCTAATCCTAAAAAAAAGAACAAGTTCTGGAATCCACCAGAGAAGAGAAAAACTCTCAAAATTGATTATTTTATTAAAAGATACCGTTTGTTACAGCATAAAAAGTCTTTAAATAGATAATAGAAACCCTAGTACGAAAATTAGGTAAAACAGAAAAGCTCGAAATTAAAGGAAAAGCTAAAACAGCTGTAAAACAGAAAAGCCCGAAATTACGGGAAAAACTAAAACGACTGTTTTGAGGCCCAAGACGAGCTCAAAACGGTTCTGGAGCCCATACTTCATGGCAAAGCCATGAGTTGTGCTCGTGGCGCGATTCCCTTTTCGAAAAGGTATAATAATAGACAATCTGACATCGGACGATCGTTTCCCGCATTTTCGGCTGCTTTTGTCCGCAAAGCCGTTTCTTTCTCGATTCTGGCCTTAAACCCTCCTACATCAGTTTCCTTATTTAAAAAAATTACGTGATAGTAGCTTCCTTTTGTGTAGCTTCATTATTTAATTGGTCCAAGTTCATAATATTAGAAGCTTAGATGAATATAGAATTTCAATAACAATTCCAAACTTCATAGTCAAAATAAGGCTTTCCAGATTTGCAAATGAATGTGATAGATTGGGGCCCTATAACTTTCATTAATCATAATAACTCTATAACCTAAAATTAGCATCACAGTTCATTCCCGAATTCATTTGCCTCAGTCTTATTCAACAAGCAAACATCACCCGTGCCCTTGCCTAAAAGACTTCAATTTGAAGCCAAAACAAAAGGTTTATGTTTCAGGCCAAAACAAAAGGTTTGTGTTTAAACCAGACATTAGAGGACAAGAAAAAGCAACAAAATTAGCAATACCACCAAAAGACAATCATAATCACAATATCCGATTTCACTAGGACAAAGATTTAAGTTCAGCAGCTTCTAGAAGGATATCAAAGATTTTAATCATATCTTTATATATGCCATACCTTTTGGAAGAAAGGTCCATGATGAAATCTTATCCTCAATACCAGAAACAATGGCATCCTACATAATAACCAAACAGAGTAAGATAAAAAGCTCACATAATTCAAAAAGTACTATTATTTTTTGTATGAATAATAATAAAGTTGATGCCATCAAACAACAAAAAAACCGAAAAATCCCCCCGCAGTTTTTACACGACCAACCAAATCTCAGACAACTTACAAACTGTAATCAAATATTCTCCCAAACATCTCATGTTATTCTTTTATAATATCCTTGTTCAGAGCAGTGCTCTTTCACAAGAAGGAGAAAACAAGAACTTGTGTCTAACATCACACAATTCACAACCAATAAAACCAAAATTACACCTTCAAAATCAAACAGAAATCCCAAAACACAAAAACACCTACTTTTAAACAACATCAAAACAAATAAAAAGAGTTAAAGCATAACTGTGCAGTTCATAGAACATCGAATTCTCTTTTTTTTTTTTTTTTGCGAAATAGATAATTCCTCTATAGTTATAGCCTCACACAGTACACACATAATAACAATTCAGGAATAAGATTGATGTTGGATCTACATCTAACAATAGCACAATTATGATTATAAAATAGGACTTTAAATAAAGGTCCAGGCTACATCAAACGCATTTGACCGTGATTCTCATTGCACAACAACAACCTATGAAGCACATATATTGACACGAACACCAGATACAACCGACACTGATACTGGAACTTCGACACAGGTGATAATTGGAGAAAATGATAAAATGAATGTAATCAATGTCTCAGGTACTACACCATTACCATGAAAGCTATTTAATATAAATGATAGGTTATTAATTAAGGTTTCAAAAAGTAGTTAAATATTTGATAGTGATAATGAATTTTGCAAATATAGAAAGATAAGAAGGGAAATTAAAGCAACCTTGTTCTTAGCAATGAACATGCCAGAGCTTGTTCTGACTTCGCTTAACTTGCTGTGTCCAGACAAATTATCCGCCACCGCAGATCTCTTTAGCTCCGATTTCGCAAGTGAAATCAAGTGGTCGCATTCCAAATCCGTCAAAAAACCGTTGTAAACGAAGGCTCTGCATCGCATCAAAATTATTATCATTTCATTAATAATCGAAATCATTATAATTATCATTAATTTCACTGCTAAATTTGAATTTGAGTTTTGAAGAGAGGAAGAGACCTTGGCTTCCACGAAATCTGTTTGACCTTAGTAGGATCGATAATCGCAGTAGAGGAACCTGCGTAGGAACCCAATGCTCCATGAAATTCGCAGATCGATAACAATGATATTACTATTGCAAAATACCAAACCCTACAAATCACACTCATTTCTATTTCAACTTTTCAATTTCTAACTAGATTCCAATTTGGATTATATAGCTTATTCAACTTATTAATCTTTAACTTTGTCTGATCTAAACAGATACTATTAAAGAATGTTTGACTTTTTTTAATACTTTTACATTTTCATTTCATATTAATTAATCGCCGTAGAATTTTTCAACTAGATGAAAGTGTAAATTCCCTTTTTAGTTTGGCGGTAGAATATCATCTCATTTATGTAAAAGAGAAATAAAGAAATATCTTTGTATGCTACATTTGTTGGATTGATTAGATTTTTGCAAAAATTTATGAAATATTACAAATTTTTTTAGAGATGATGCACATTTTACCAATGTCACGTATGTGACTTTCTTAAGAATAATATAAATAACATTTTAATGTTTTTTTATTTTGATTTAAAAAAGTTTAGATGAGGATTTCATAGCTCATTAGAATTAAAATAGATTTTAATATTTAAATAACATTAATTATCTACTAATCAGGTCATCGCATCGACAACGAAAGTTAAACCTACATTTTTATTGAATATAAAAACTCCAAACCAAGTTTGATCGGCATGATGGCAATTGTTGTGGTTTTAGAAATATGATTATAAAAAAATCTTATATATGCAGTAGTTAAAGTAGTTGTGTACGGTAGGTACTTAAATACTGAAATTTTAAATAAATTTCAATATATATATATATATGTGTGTGTGATGTAAAGAATAAAACTTATATAGACAAAAAAAACTGTCATTTTCACTTCACATATACAATCAAATAGTTTTACGATGCACCTGTTGATCTAGTTTTTAAATATTGTTTTGTATTTTTAGTGTAAATAAGTAGTACCAAGAGTAGGGAAGCAACTTCATCTAAGTTTTACTCTAAAATATATTGTCACGTGTATGTAATAATTACACAAAAAAGTAGTATTTTCTATTGAACCAAAAAGGTAAATAATTGTCGAATTAAATAAATCACTTGACAGAATTAAACGATTTCATGAATTTTTTTTTTCATAAATACAATTGCTTGTGGTTACAATTGAATCATTAAACAACTAGTTGAAGAAGGCATGTCTAGATGATAATAATCACTGTAACTCTTTAGATAAGATGGAAAATGGCAATCCCCATTTATGTATAAGGTTTAATTGGGGCTCACAAATTACACCCTAAACCATTTTGATTAAATATAAATTACATGCTACATGCACATAGGGCTCTTCAATGTTTTGGCCAACACTAAATCCACAAGTGGAATCAGCTCGTAATCTACAAATAAATTTCACTTCCTTATAATGTAAGCTTATGTAGTTCTATGTATCTGAATCACAACACACCATAATATCTAATTTGGACTGTTTTCTTCTTTAGTATTAGAGTTACTGGTGCCTAAAATAGTCTCCATATGTCGATCCCTATCGCTCAAAAACTTTGTTGAGTTGTAATCTTCTGCATCAAATAGTTCTTCAGAGTATGTCCTATGAAGTTTTGATTTCTGTCCTTTCAAGGTTTTCAAGCATTCTTGTTCACCTCTTAGTATTTGTAGGACCTGCATTCAATCAGTGAAAATACATATGCCCTATATCAGTTGAGTATCTATAAGATCATTAACAATGTATTTAATAAGTTTTGCTGCTATGAATGATTCCTTCACATGTTATAGTTGTTGTGAAACAATTAATATTATAGTAAGTGTATATTTGGAAACCCAGTAACTCGTCTTTTTAAAGTATAGTTTCATGCTGACTACATGCTGCCACCATGGAAAAATGATTTCCAAACACACACTAAGTGTGCTTTTGATTTTATAGAGAATAATATTAGAATAGATTTTGTCTTAGGTCATTTTTTTGTTGCCTCCATACCTCGATTTAGACTAGAACCGATAAAAAATAGTTTTTGCGTTAGATTGAAAATCTTACACTGAATTTTACATCCAATTTGCTTTCAAAGTAATATGGAAAGATAAATCATTTTACTTCTTGTTCAAGTATCTTTCATACCCTAGCAATCTAGTTCAACATCTTTTAAATTAAACTTCTCAAAATATCTCATATATAAAAGGACATACCTGACTCATTACTGGTCGTTGTATTGAGGATTGGTCTATACACATAGAAGCTGTTAAGATTACAAGTTTCATCTGCTCTACATCATAAGCATCATCCAAAATTGGATCAACTAGTTCTTTGATTTTATGACTAGATAACAAAGGTTTTGCCTGCCACATTTATTTTCAATGGAGTAGATTAGAATTAACATTTTCAACATTAAGATAAATAATAGTTACTATTTGTATTTGCAAGTATAATAGAGTAGACTTGTCCCGTAAGTATAGCTCATATGATAGCTGCAAGGACATTTAATGTATTGGGATGCGGGTTTGAATCTGGGATCCTCCTCTTCTTCATAATTAGTGTGTGCTTTTCGCCGCTAGGCTATTTAAGAAGAAAAAAAAGACTTACCCACATCACAAGACTTTTCTGTGAACTATCCAAAGCTTGTCTCCCAGTAATGAGCTCCAATAATAGCACACCATAAGCATATACATCAGTTTTTTCATCTACTATACCATGCAAGAAGAATTCAGGAGGAAGATAGCTGTTGTGACATCATAAAAAGAAAAAGGGTTAAATAAAAGGTGAAAGGGAAAAAAAAATTGTAATTAATGAAAATGTGGAGAACTCGTGAAACTGTTATTCAAAATACAAACCCAAATGTGCCTTCCACTTTGGAGACAGTATGGTGAGTCCATTGATCAGGTAACCATTTTGCAAGCCCAAAATCAGATATCTAGTTTAAGATTGGAGTTCAAAAGTGTATAAGAAACTTAGATGACACAATTAAGATTGTTATATGATTTGGAACATAAGAAGTTCATAATAATGTATGTTTGATAAATAATCAGATTTGTAGGCATAAGAGGCACCTGAGGCTCAAAATCCTCTGAGAGAAGTATATTAGAAGCCTTGATATCTTTGTGAATAATCCTTCTTTGACATCCCTCATGGAGATAACGAAGACCCTCAGCAGTCCCCATAGCAATCTTAAATCTAAGGCTCCAATTCAGTTTCTCTCTAGGTCCTGAAATCCATAAAAGGAAAAATTGTATGTTTAGTTATGCAGTGACAAAAATTGATTTTGAATAAATTGATATTGTAAAATTGATTTTGTTGACTCAAATTAATTGTTAAAAATCAATTCTTGAGGCATAAGCTCCAGATTATAAGTTCAAATTAGAATCAATTCTATTCGAACACATTCAAACATATTAAAATCAATTCTACAGTTCTAGAATCAATTTTACCTTTTTACCTCATCCAAAAGTGAAACTATACATACATGGCATAGAAATAGAAATTTTGAAACATACCATAAAGTAAGGATGACAAGCTTCCATGAGGAGACAATTGAAGAACAAGAAACATTCCACCTTCAACACCATATCCAATCAATCTAGCAATATTGGGGTGGTCAACATGCACTATAATGCCAAGCTCAGACAAGAAATCTGCAGTCATTTCTTCTTGGCACCCTCTTGTCAACCTTTTAATGGCAACAAAGTTTCCATCTTCCAATTTTCCTAAGTAAACCTCAGCATAGCCTCCCTCTCCAATCAAATTATCTTCAAAAACAAATATAAAATAGCTTATAAGCCTATCAAACATGATATCAACCGGTTTTGTTAATAGCAGCTACAGCAGCTCTATAAAGTTATAGCATAGCAGAATTTGAACAATTCATTATTATTCCGCAATATGTTATTTATACAAAATGTTATCAAATAACAGCTATGCAAGCATTGTTGCGTGGCAAAATTTGAATAAACTGTTATTTTCTGCAATTGATGTCAACGTGGAAAAAAAATGTTTCTTCAAGATTTTCATACCATGGCTAAAGTCATCGGTTGCAGCTTGAATCTCTGAGAGAGTGAAATTTTTCCATGAAGATTTGAAGCAGCAAAACTCAGAGTCAAAAGATGACTGAAGAGCTGGAGAATTGAGAGATGGAATGAGATCCTCCCTAATTCTTTTGCTTTTTCTTCTAGTAAGTTTTGGAACATTTTTCAATGGATGAAAAGTTTGAAAAGGCATTTGGGAACCCTTTTTGAGTAATTTAAAGAAACCACGCCACTGATTATTATTGTTAAGATTTCCTCTTAAACCTGCTTGGCCCTCAGAATCAGAAGTGCTTGCCCTTGAACTTGGTGTTTCAGATTCTTGACTTCTAGGAGAATATTCAGTTTGGCTTCCCTCTTCAATGTCTAAGTTTGCAAAATCTAATATGGTATTCAATTCAGCATCAGTACATTATATAAACTAGCATGCAGAAAGACACACTACGTGTACTTTTCTCGATAAAAATAATGAATGTTACAAAACTTTATGCAGTTTTAATTTGATACAATAAGTCGAATTAACAACGAAAAATTTGAGACAGAAAAGCATGAAATTTATCTCTAATTTCGTAGGTGGTTTAATTTTTTTTAAAAGAGTAAAGAATGGAGATTAATTTAGTACCAATACTAGAAAAAGAATCAGAAAATCCAGGTCGTGGTCGTCTGCCTCTTACAGAAGGACTCTCCTTTTTATCTACTTGTTTTTTTTCTGACTTGTGGAAGCCATTGCTGCCATTATAATCAATATTATTTATTTGTTAGCACACAATAAATAATTAATGTGAAACAATGTACATTGTCATAAATTCCAATAAACAATATATATATATATATATGATCAATAATAATAACAACAACAACAACATAATAGGCCAAATTAAAAGATAAAATATATATCCAAAAATGAAATGAGACATTAAGTGGATATTAATGAAATTACGGTGACGATGTCATTTGGTTGAAATGTAGCTTTTGTTAAGTTACATGTAATTGTGAATAAGTTACGGTTTTATGAATGAATAGATACGATGAAAATGAAAGAGAATAATACCTGGAGGAATGAGGTGGTTGTGGTTCTCCTCGTAATTCATCGCTCATGGTAGCAATGAGAAGGGGTAAGAGGAGAGTCAGAGAACCAAAAAAGGAAGCGTAGCCACGGGAATGACGCGCACAAGAATAGAGTTAGAAAGGAAATACAATAACAAAATGAGAGATGGAGGAAATCAAACTTGTTAGTTTGCGGTTCGCATCATTTCTCTTTTTCCTTCCTTATTACTTGTTACTACACACCGATTTTTTATGCCCATTTTACGCTTTTCATTTTTTTACCTTCATTCCTATTCCTATTCCTATTACATTACATTTTATTATTATATCCACAACAACAAACTACCTTCCTCCACGGTATAAAATACAATATGATTTTTGTGTTTTTTTTTTAAAGAATAAACTTACATATATATAGCCAAATATTAACATTAAATTTTACAAAATTATTTTGGTAGAGTATGGATTACAAAATATTTGTAATTAAAAAAAAATCAACATATAATTTTTTTTAAAAGTAACAAATGTCGTAATGAATTCACATGTTTAATAAAATCCAGAAGAACTGTGCTTTTACACTTTATAGTTTAGTTAATTTGAGCACTAATCAATAATCATTATGTAGATCCATACCAGTGTTTGCCACTCACAGAATATGAAGTCATAAAGTTTCAAATCCTATAGAAAAAAATGGAATGAGAAGGAGATATATTATATTATTTATTCCATATGTAGCCTTGGATGAACAAGTAGTGAAAATCCTCTAAAAGGACATTAATGAAGAAAAAAAAGTCGTTCCTCAATTCAAAATTACAGTCATAGAAATTTCAAGAATAAATAGTTTTCCATGAACCACTCCATTTTAAAATATAAGTAAAAAATTATCAATGGAAATTGATGTATTTAATTTAGAATTTAAATTAAATAATCAACTTTGTTTGACTCATTCTTTTTTATATTTTAGGATGGAGAAGTAATAATTAATATGTAATTCCAAGTTGAAAAAAGATACTGAAGCAGGGGAAAAATCAGGTATTACAAGGTGGGAATCAGTTTATGTGATTATTAAACTTCCTCTATCTAAGATAAACTAATGAACGTTGCGAGTAATCAATCCTTCAAATATAGTATAGAGATCATTGTTTTCTGCCCCAAATATCTCATCAGCTTTCTTTAGTGTCTCCTGCAATATTTCACACACACACAAGAAGCCAATTAAATTCAATTCAGATATAATTAAATGTTACCATAACAAAAGTGGAGGAGAATTAAACATGAATATTCACCTCTTTTGTTAGTTTATTGGAATTCAGTTCCTTAACATTTGCTAAAAATGCACCAAACTGCTCATAAGACAAACGGCTCCTAATAATGAATGAATTAATTAGCACTGAAAAGTTAAGTATCAAACACATGTACATGCTATTATACATGTACTACCAGATTGAAATGCTATTATACTTAATCTTCATATTCAAAGAAAAGAAACAACAGTAAGAGATGAATGTTAAAATATACTATATTTTAGTAAACTTCTTTGTTCAATCAAATACAGGCACCCTTACCTGACTTGGCGAAAAAACTCTTTTCCATCCACCCGAGTTCGCCCTGAGACAATAAAAAAAAAATGCATGAAAAATCCATTAAAGTGATTCAAATTTCATCTGAACACAACAAGAACTGAATTTCCATAGTAAGGTCATTTTATTATTTACAATACTATATCGTGTATTTAAACAATGAATAGCATGCAGGAACTGACCCGTTTGTGAAGCGGTTGGTGCATAGCTTGGCATTGATCCAGGAGTTGAGGAAAACATTGAAGAAGACCTGTCAATTGAAAGGGAAACTGCATGGCGCCTTGGAGACGCAGGTTTAGATGTTCTTGTTGGGGATACAGATGCTGAAACGCTAGGAGGTGAACCAGGAGGAGTAAAGCGAGGGGTTGTAGTTTGTGATGCTAAGAGAATGTTATGTGATGATGATGATGATGATGATGATACTTGAGATCTTCTAGCATCAGATTCACGATCCTCTGCAAAAGAAGTATAGGTTCGCATTGAAGAAGATCTAGAAGGTGGCAATGAAGCCTCTTCATCTGCAATAAAATCAAATTCAAACACTAGCAAATTATATGTGTTGTAACTTAGATGATCAAAGCGTTCAAAGTACCTCCAAGCTGCGATGTGGAACTCATACTTGGCTGACTACGTAACCTAGCCGCAATGTTGGCTGATCCTCCCTGCACCAAACACCATTACATGCCAAATGTATAATCTTTGAACATATTTTATCATAGGATAAAAGATGACACCAACATTTCTCTTTTATATAAATTGAAGTTTAATACCTTGTCAATATGTGAACATGGGAATTTAGATCAACAATTTGTTGGGCCTGTTGTGCTTTTGTAGTTTAGGCCCAATGTTAAGTAGTTATTTTTTCGATTAGCTGTTAGAGACAGTTAGAACACTCTTGTATAAAGTTGTTATGTAATCAATGAAACTACAGTAAACTCAGCTTCTACAGAAATTGTTAAACAAAATTGAATTAGTTGGATTTTAAAATGTACATTTTGTAACTATATATATAATTTGTTTATGTTAATGTTTCCCCTCATCTAAATAATTAAAAATATTATCAATTATTAAAAGATTATTCAGACATAGTCTTATCCTATTCAGAATGTACAGAATAATAACAACGTACAGATTTTTCATCATCCTCTTGAAGTGATTGCATAAGCGCCTTTCTGAAAACCTCCAACTGCATGCATATTTTTCATATTAAAATTAATCCACTATAACAATTATTAATGAACCACGTAATAATTTGACTAGAAAATCCAATAATTTGCACCTTGGAGACATCTCTACTTAGCTTCCTCACTGTGTTGGAAAGTGAAGAATTCTCTTTCAATAAGCTCTCCTATAATTTTTAAATAATAAATTATCTATAATCTCAACCAAAACAAATTCAAATTGGAGGAAACAAATTGAACCGGGTTTATTTTAAGGGGCGGTTCAGACCTTATCTTGTTCGGCGAGCGCGAGCTTATCGGCGGCTTCAGAAAGTGCGGCGTGATGAGACTCTACCTGAGCCTGGAGCTCCGTGATGAGCCCGTCTTTTTCGGATAGCTGGGCGCGTAGAGCCGAAGCCTCTGATTGGAGTGCATCGACACGTGCCGAAAGCGCAATGGAGGTGATTTTGCGGGCCACATCGAGCTGCTCAAAAGGATCGGACGGTAGAACTTGCAGTAACTCCTCGGGAAGATTCAGGTTCGAACCACTCGATTCAGCCACCAACATGTTCTTTTATTCTTGATTACTACGAATTGTTTCATGAATCGTTATTTGGTGAGGAAGGAATTAGAAGCTCTAGTGTCATGGAAGGATTTATCTCTATCATCATTTTTTGTTTTATTCATATGTTGCCAAAATGTGTGGCCAAATAAGGTTTAAGAGAGGATAGGGAATGAAGCAGAGACAAAAATGATATTAACGGTCATTGGCTCTACAACTTCTCTCACTCAACTGCATGATTCTAGTACTAGTATCATCCACGACTAGCACTAGTACAACTATTTTTTGGGTTTTTCTAACAATTAAAAATAGAAGTTTTACATCAAGAATAATAAAATTTAGATTTTTAATGACTTAAACAAAATTTTAATGCATTTATAATTAAAATAATTATATTTAATTTGTTAACAAATGTTTCAAGAGAATTTGTTGACGTTTTTCTTTATTAAAAAAATGATATTTATTCATGTAAATTTTAGAAATTACATCAATTAAATATAATATAATTCAAAGTCGCTAAAAATGAAAAGGTAAACGTAAGAATAAACTTATAATATCTGTGTCAATAGTATAAAACGACAAAATGTCTACAAAAGTAACAAAACTTATAAATTAGACAAAATTGTGGTATATGAAATTGAAGTAGCAAAATTGATTTACAAGGAAGGGGGTTTGAATTATAAATCTCTCTTTTTTAAATTTCCAGAAAAACTTCAGTTTTAAGCTCAAGAAAGTTCTTGGTTAAGAAAGCAGAAAAACAGATAACGTTCTTGATTTTATCAGAAAACGGAGAACGTTCAGTTTAGTATGTAAAACAGAAAAATGATTTTGTATTTCAATCTTAAAAACAATCAAACTTGATAAGGAGGTTAGGGATAAGAAATACCACACGCAGATATATTCTGGTTCACCCAAACTTGGGCTACGTCCAGTCCTCACGAAGTGAGATTTTCCACTAAGTGTTTAAAACAAGAACCTTCTTGGTTTTACAGCACCTAGTCTAGATCAACCTTGATCTTTTGTTTTCAGAACTTAAAATGATTCCTACCCAGAAAAAGTTTAACCAAATCACCTATCAATCTTGATAGGATTTCTTACAATCTACCTAAACTATCTTTTACTCTTGTAGTTTGAGTTTACAATGATGATGAGATTGATTTTGTTTAGAATCTGTGAATTCTCAACTCTTGTTTTAGATTCGATTCTTTACAGATAAATCAGAATATATATCAGAGTAAAACAATTTAACTAAAAACTGATTCTGTAAGAGATTTTCAGAACTTCAAGTATAAATGTGAATGATTTTGATCGCTGTGTTAGGACTTGAACTTCTAATTTTTCCTTGAGTTGTGGCCTTCCTTTTATAGGCTTGAAAGCAGTGGATGAAGGCCAATATAGCCGTTGTAAAGGCTTTGTGTCAGACTGGACCAGTGGCTTTATTTCTAAATAAAAATAATCCTTTTATTTTCCTGATCAGTCTTGAGCTACAATGTTTTGGATCAATCTTTCTTGAGTTGTTAATGATCTTCTGAAGCTTCTGATAAGTGGCAATTTTGCTGGCTTGATCTGAAGCTTTGGATCAGTAAAAACAGATTGAAAACAATCACGAAAGCTTGTACTGAAGCTTCTAAAACTGCCTGGAGCTTGATGATCGTTCTGGATGTTTGTTCTTTAGGTATCCTCTGTTAGATTCCATAATGTATCCTCTAGTAATTTCCAAAATGTATCTTCTGGTAATTTACTTCATGAGGTATCTTCTGGAGTCTGATACCTATTGTTTCCAGAACAGTCTGAACAGGCATCTTTGAGAGTCTTTATCTTTCTCAATTCAAAAGTTCTCTTGATCTGGATTGATCCTATGTGTTCTCTGCCATGTAGTGATCATATCCATGTAACTTCCAGAGCCAACAACTTTAATTAAGTGATGGAGAAAGTTGGGTCTTTATGCTGTCACAGTCTGGTGAACATTCTCCGTTTTCCAGAATGTGAAGAATGTTCTTCTGATGCTGTTTTCTTTGATTCTTTTGAAACCTGTCTATGATTTAAAACACTCAAAAGCACAGGTTAAATTAACAATACATTTAGAATCATAATTAAACAATCTTTAATTAACCTTTGTTTGTTTTCATCAAAACATTAAATTTGAGAGTTTGTCTTAACAATCTCCCCCTTTTTTATGATGACAAACATGTTAATTTAGATTTTAATTTTGATTCTAATTTTGAAAGAGCTTGAAAGCTCCCCCTCAATTTGTGCAGTGATTTAAATTTAACAGAAGATAAATCATGCAATTTCAAAAGATAAAGCAATTCAGCAAATGGATTCATAAAGACATTTCATTAGAAATTAAAGACAATTACAAAGAGAGATTAAGTTAGAAAATATACAGAAGTACCAAAAACAAAAGGACTTCTATCTAATTAAGGACTAAAACTTAATCTAAAATCTCCTAATTAATTCTCCCCCTTTGTCACAGCAAAAAGGTAGGAGAAAAAGATCCTAAGTAGCCAATGAAGGTGAAGATCCTTCTGAGGAAGAAGCTTTTGCAGGATTAGCAACTGGCTGAGGAGATGGAGAAGGATGAATAGGAGGCGGAACAAGTCCAAGCTTTGGAGCTAGCTGTTCTGTCATCCATGTTCGCAGAAGTGTGGACTCATAATCCTGGTGAGCTTGGCGTGCCATGATTGTCTGAAGGGCAGCCATGATCTCAAAGTTGGTTGGTTCCTTAGGTGGAGGAGGAGGAGGTGGAGGCATTGCAGAAGCAGGGTGAGTGGAAGTTGAAGGAATTGAGGCAGAAGACGAGGATGGTGAAGGAGTGGAGGACGAAGAGGAGGGATTGGGGATGGTGTTCTGATTGAAGGAGGGTCAGAAGGAGAATGTTGGGGGGCAGAAGGAATAATGTGGGGTCAGAAGGAACATTTGGAGGGGCAGATGGAGTGGTAAGAGGGGTAGAAGGAGAGGGCTTCTTGTTGAGCTGTTTTGGTGCCCTAGTTTTACTTCGCTGGAAAATCTTCAGATTCTTCCTAGCTAGGTATTGAGAGATGGTTACAGTAGATTTTTTCTTTAGGGTTTTAGAGGGGGATTGAGATGAGGGTTCAGGAGTTTGCTGTTGTGTTTGGAATGGTTGTTGTTGAGAGGTTGCTGGAATACTGAAAGGAGGAACATTCATTTCTTCCTCATCAGAGTTGGAAATGATAAACACAGAAGCATCAGTTTTCTTAGGGTTCGAAGTCCCTATTCCAGACAGAATTCGCATGGACCTTCGTTTTGGGGGGTTAGTGGTGTTTCTCAAGTGAGGAGGAACTTGAGTGGTGTTGGGTACAAATTTAGGGTGAGAAGGGGGAAAGATTGTTGCGAGTGGTTTAATGGGAAGTGGGATAGGGCTTGATTCCCGTGAAGATGAGGATGAGGATTCTGTGGAAGAAAATGGCATTTTGATGGGAGAGGGTCTGGGTGGTGGTGAACGTGAACGATAGCGAAATGGAGAAGAAGGTGGTGGTGATGGTGATTTAGGACGTGTATATTTACGACCACTGGATTTAGTTCTGGCCATTTGAGTTTTTAGAAAGGGAGAAAGTTTTTAGAGAAGAAATGCAGAAAGATTTTGAGGAAGACAAAAGGAAGGTTTCTGAAGGGTTTGTGAGAAATTCCAAAGACAGAAATTGCCTTTTTAGAGAGAAAAGATAATGATGAGTGAAACCTAGGGAAGGATGATGAGTGAGAAACTTTGCAGTGTCAGTGCATTTTTGGAGGCAGGGGACAAGAGCATTAAATCCCAAAACTCCCCTTTTCCTTTTGCCTGCGCAGAAAAGAAGTGACACGCAGAGGAGAAAATTGATTTAAAAAACGGAGAAAGTTGACTGAAAAACGGAGATTGATAAACGTTCTCCGTTTTCTGCAGAAGTAGTTTTAATGAGATTTCATTGGATTTCTCATGATTTTCAGTCTTTCCCTTATTGAATTAAAACTCTCCTCAACAAGAGGCTTTGTAAATACATCATCAAGCTGGTTTTGGGTATCAACAAAGATTAATTCAATGTTTTTCTCGCTAACATGATCTCGAATGAAATGATGCTTAATTTCAATATGCTTAGATCTAGAATGTTGAATTGGATTTTTAGACAGATTAATAGCACTTGTATTATCACAGTAAATTGGGACATTAGAATAACTTACAGAGAAGTCTTCAAGTTGATTCTTTATCCAAATTACTTGGGAGCAACAATTTGCAGCTGATACGTATTCAGCTTCAGTTGTTGACAGTGCAATCGTGTTTTGTTTCCTGCATGACCAGCTGATTAAGGCTTCTCCCAGGAACTGGCATGAGCCACTTGTGCTCTTTCTTTCACTTTTGTCCCCAGCATAATCAGCGTCGCAGTAAGCTACAAGATCAAAATGTGAACCTTTTCTATACCAAAGGCCAAGATCAGTAGTACCAACAAGATATCTAAAAATTCTTTTTACAGCAGTTAAATGAGATTCTTTGGGTGCAGATTGAAATCTAGCACATAATCCTACTGCAAATACAATATCAGGTCTACTTGCAGTTAGATATAACAAAGAACCAATCATTCATCTGTACTCTTTTTCAGAAACAGATTTTCCATTTTCATCTTTGTCCAATGAAGAAGATGGATGCATGGGAGTAGTCATGATTTTGGCTTCATTCATTTTGTATTTCATTAAAAGATCTTTTGTATATTTTTCTTGAGAAATAAAAATGCCATCATCATGCTGCTTGATTTGTAAACCAAGAAAGTATCTCAACTCCCCCATCATGCTCATTTCAAATTCACTTTGCATAAGATTTGAAAAGGCATCACACATTTTTTCATTGGTGGAACCAAAGATTATATCATCAACATACACTTGCACTATGAGTAAATCATTTTTATCAATTTTCTTAAAGAGTGTAGTGTCAATGTTTCCTCTGGAAATATCCATTTTTGATTAAAAAAGAACTTAATCTTTCATACCAAGCTCTTGGTGCTTGTTTCAGACCATATAGAGCTTTGGTAAGTTTATAAACATGGTCTGGTTTTGATTGATTTTCAAAGCCAGGGGGTTGTCGTACATAAACTTGCTCATTTAAAAAACCATTTAAAAAAGCACTTTTAACATCCATTTGAAAAAGTTTTATGAGTTTATGAGATGCATATGCAAGAAGAATTCGTATAGCCTCTAACCTTGCAACTGGTGCGAAAGTTTCATCATAATCAATACCTTCTTGTTGATTGTAACCTTGGGCAACCAGTCTGGCTTTGTTACGAATAACCTTACCTTCTTCATCCAGTTTGTTTCTAAACACCCATCTTGTTCCTATGATGGTCTGGTTTTTGAGGATCTGGGACAAGATTCCAGACTTCATTCTTTTCAAACTGATGAAGTTCTTCTTTCATTGCATTAATCCAAGATTGATCAACAATGGCTTCTTTGATTGACTTTGGTTCGAGTTGGGAGATCATTGCCATGTTGTTGTTGTCATCCTCTTTGAAAGACATTCTGGTTCGAATTCCATCAGCTGTATTCCCAATAATTTGATCCAGAGGATGATCACTTATTGTTTTTCAGCTTTTTGGAAGAGAATGAAGTGGAGACTGTTTATCAGTCTGGTTTTCCTGGAGAACATTCAGCTGCTGCTGTCCAGAATGTTCTTCTTCTTCATCATCTTTCTTGCTCGTTTCCAGATCATCAAATTCATCAAATAATACATGTATACTAATTTCAACAACCTTTGTTTTGATATTAAACACACGAAATCCTTTAGATTCAGTTGAGTATCCCAAAAATATGGCTTTGTCTGATTTAGCATCAAACTTTCCAAGGTTTTTTTAATTGTTCAAAATGTAACAATAACACCCAAAGATGTGAAAATATGAAATGTTTGGCTTTCTATTTTTCCAAATTTCATATGGTGTTTTGTTGATGATTTTTCTTATTGTTACACGGTTTAAGATGTAGCATGAAGTGTTTATGGCTTTAGCCCAAAAATATTTTTCAACATTTGATTCTTCCAACATTGTTCTTGCCATTTCCTGCAACGTTCTGTTTTTGCATTCAACAACCCCATTTTGTTGATGAGTTCTAGCACATGACAGATTGTGGGAAATGCCAAGTTCATCAAAAAATGCTTTAAAAGAAGCGTTTATAAATTCTCCTCCATGATCACTTCTTACAGAAATGATGTTGGAATCTTTTTCATTTTGAACCTTCTTACAAAAGTTTTTGAAAGCATCAAATGCATCATCTTTTTGTTTTAAAAATAAGACTCATGTATATCGAGAATAATCATCAATAATAACAAAACCATATCTCATTCCACCTAGACTTGTTGTTTTAATAGGACCAAAAAGATCTATGTGAAGCAGCTCAAGGACTCTATTTGAGGAAATAAAATCTTTTGGACGAAAGCTACTTTTAACTTGTTTTCCTTTAGCACAAGCTTCACATATTTTATCTTTATCAAAATTGATTTTTGGCAATCCTCTAACAAGTTCTAGTTTTGAAATCTTTGAAATAGTTTTCATACTGATGTGTCCTGTCTTCTTGTGCCAAATCCATTTATCTTTGTTTATGGACATGAAGCAGGATTCATCAGGTAATTCTTCAAGGTATAAAACATAAAGATTTTTCTTTCTTATACCTGAAAAAATGAGTTCGCCATTTGTTTTTAACTTCATAGAAGTTTGGTTTAAAAATAACCTCGAAGCCATTGTCACATAGTTGACTAATGCTTAAGAGATTATGTTTCAGACCTTCTACATATTGAACATCAGAAATTTGAGCTGAGTTTTTCTTACCAATGGTTCCTTTACCTTTGATTTGAGCTTGGTTGTTGTTACCAAAGGTTACAGAACCTCTTTTTTTCTTTTCAAATGACATGAAGGAGCTTTTATCTCCTGTCATATGTCTTGAACAGCCACTGTCCAAAAACCATGGCTTTTTCTTGACAAGTTGAAATCCATTCTGCATAAGATGTTATATTGACTTTAGGTACCCACTTGGTTTTGGGTCCTTGAGAGTTAGTTTCAGGATTGGATTTTCTTTTGAAATAACATGCTGATTCATGATGACCAAATTTGAGACAATAGGAACATTTAACAGTTAGTCTTGGTGTTGTATTTGAAATCTGAGTTTTCGAAGGTTTGAATCTTGATTGTGTAAAGATTCTGGATCGTTCTCCCTTTTTCAAACTTTCTAGAGAATGTTCAGTTTTTCTTCTTGAACTTTCTCCGTTTTGAGAATAAGCTGGAGAACGTTCTGGTTTTTTCAAAATTGGCTTTTTCTTTTCAAACATCTTTCTGCTCTTAATCTTTTCATCCCATTTTTTGAAATAGCAAGCAAATTCCAAATGTCCAAGTTTTTTACAGTATGAACATTTTGTTTTGCATTTTTCGATCTTGCTTTCCGGAATAAAAAAGTTTTCATACATTTTGGTTTTTTGAGTTTGATTAAAACCAAGACCAGCCTTATCAAATATTCCTATTTGCGATCCCATGATCTTCTGAAAAGTTTCAGTAGCTTTTATAAAATTAAGCAAATCAGTTTTTAAAATTTCATTTTCACGTTCTCCGTTTTAGCAGCAGAACGTTCTTGATCTTTCTGAATTTCACAATCTTGCTGTTTTGATTCCCTCAGTTCTTGAATGGTATTCTTAAGAATATCAATCATGGCCTGAGCTTTTTCTTTCTCTTCTTTTTCTTTAAAAACTTGTTCTTTTAAAGAACTGCATTTTTGTATAAGAGTGTTCGAATCATTTAGCAAGTTGTCAAATTCTTTTCCCATTAATTCACACAGAGAACAGGGTTCAGAATCTATTACCTCGTTTTCTTCTGTGTCTGCCATCAAGCATATGTTGTCTTCTTCTTCTTCTTCTGATTCTTCAGAGTCATCCCATGTAGCCAGCATTGATTACTTTTTGAAAGGAAATCGCTTTGGTTTATTCTTATTCAATGGACATTCAGATTTGTAATGTCCAAGTTTATTGCAACCAAAGCATGTAATCTGGCTCTTATCAACTTCTGTTTTGGGATTTTTATTGGGAAATCCTTTTTTGATTTGATCTCTCCTTCTCATCATTCTTTGTATTTTTCTGGTGAGAAGAGCAATTTCTTCATCAACATCTTCTTGTCCAGTTTCTTCTGGTTCTTCTTCAGTTTGTAGAATGATGCTTTCTTGAGATGCTTTTAGAGCTACTGCTTTTCCTTTCTTGATAGGTTTATCTTCTTGTAGCAGTATTTCATGTGCTCTTAAAGTTCCTATCAATTCTTCCAAGGGAAGTGTTTCAAGATTCTTGGCTTGGCTTATAGCTGTTACCATTGGTCTCCATACAACTGGAAGACATCTCATGATTTTTCTTACCCTGTCTTGTATTGAATAGGCTTTGCCAAGAGAACGCATTTCATTCACTATTGTTGTGAATCTTGCGTTCATCTCATCAATGGTTTCTCCTTCTTGCATTTCGAATAATTCAAATTTTCTTATACCAATGTCAATCCTTGTTTCTTTGACATGGCTCGTGCCTTCATGGTGAGTTTGTAATGTGTAACATACTTCTTTGGCAATTGCACATTCGTCTACTCTTTCACTTTCTTCCCTGCTCAAAGCACACGATAAGAATAAATGAGCTTTGGAGTTTAGGAGTACCTTAGCTTTATCATCAGAAGTCCAGTCTGCTTCTTTCTTTTCTGTTGAAGCTGGATCTTCTTGATTCATCCTTGGAACATGATTTCCATTTACTATGATGTTCCACATGCCTGTGTCCTGTGATTTAAGAAACAATTGCATTTTGTTTTTCCAAAAATAATAATCAGTACCATCAAAGAATGGTGGTCTGTTAGAGGATCCTCCCTCAACAATGTATTTTGCTTTAGACATTTTCTGGATCTTTTTCTCAAACACTGGTTAGGTGTTCTTTCTAGAGACCTTGCTCTGATGCCAATTGAAGTAGCAAAATTGATTTACAAGGAAAGGGGGTTTGAATTGTAAATCTCCCTTTTTTAAATTTCCAGAAAAACTTCAGTTTTAAGCTCAAGAAAGTTCTTGGTTAAGGAAGCAGAAAAACAGATAACGTTCTTGGTTTTATCAGAAAACGGAGAATGTTCAGTTTAGTATGTAAAACAGAAAAATGATTTTGTATTTCAATCTTAAAAACAATCAAACTTGATAAAGAGGTTAGGGATAAGAAATACCACACGCAGATATATCCTGGTTCACCCAAACTTGGGCTACGTCCAGTCCTCACGAAGTGAGATTTTCCACTAAGTGTTTAAAACAAGAACCTTCTTGGTTTTACAGCACCTAGTCTAGATCAACCTTGATCTTTTGTTTTCAGAACTTAAACTGATTCCTACCCATAAAAAGTTTAACCAAATCACCTATAAATCTTGATAGGATTTCTTACAATCTACCCAAACTATCTTTTACTCTTGTAGTTTGAGTTTACAATGATGATGAGATTGATTTTGTTTAGAATCTGTGAATTCTCAACTCTTGTTTTAGATTCGATTCTTTACAGATAAATCAGAATATATATCAGAGTAAAACAATTTAACTAAAAACTGATTCTGTAAGAGATTTTCAGAACTTCAAGTATAAATGTGAATGATTTTGATCGCTGTGTTAGGACTTGAACTTCTAATTTTTCCTTGAGTTGTGGCCTTCCTTTTATAGGCTTGAAAGCAGTGGATGAAGGCCAATATAGCCGTTGTAAAGGCTTTGTGTCAGACTGGACCAGTGGCTTTATTTCTAAATAAAAATAATCCTTTTATTTTCCTGATCAGTCTTGAGCTACAGTGTTTTGGATCAATCTTTCTTGAGTTGTTAATGATCTTCTGAAGCTTCTGATAAGTGGCAATTTTGTTGGCTTGATCTGAAGCTTTGGATCAGTAAAAACAGATTGAAAACAATCACGAAAGCTTGTACTGAAGCTTCTAAAACTGCCTGGAGCTTGATGATCGTTCTGGATGTTTGTTCTTTAGGTATCCTCTGTTAGATTCCATAATGTATCCTCTAGTAATTTCCAAAATGTATCTTCTGGTAATTTACTTCATGAGGTATCTTCTGGAGTCTGATACCTATTGTTTCCAGAACAGTCTGAACAGGCATCTTTGAGAGTCTTTATCTTTCTCAATTCGAAAGTTCTCTTGATCTGGATTGATCCTATGTGTTCTCTGCCATGTAGTGATCATATCCATGTAACTTCCAGAGCCAACAACTTTAATTAAGTGATGGAGAAAGTTGGGTCTTTATGCTGTCACAGTCTGGTGAACATTCTCCGTTTTCCAGTATGTGAAGAATGTTCTTCTGATGCTGTTTTCTTTGATTCTTTTGAAACCTGTCTATGATTTAAAACACTCAAAAGCACAGGTTAAATTAACAATACATTTAGAATCATAATTAAACAATCTTTAATTAACCTTTGTTTGTTTTCATCAAAACATTAAATTTGAGAGTTTGTCTTAACAGAAATATCTGTCTCTAGAGCTATAATGTTAAAGACATCATAGCCATTGATTTAATTTGCATCAGATCGAAGTTGATATGTCAATCTAAAGCAAAAAAACACTCCAAACAAAGCAGAAAACCAAAACAACACACTAAAACAATGAAATTAAAAAAAAATAAGAAAGAAAACTAAATAATGAGAAAATCACTTATTTAAATAACATAAATTAAAAGAAACAATTTAAAGAGATTGTTTCGAATTAAAAATTAGCCCTAAAGTATTCCCTCTTAAATGAAAAAGAGAAATAAATAAAAAATAGCATGCATTTGGGTTTCAAGAAAAGAGAGACATGCTATATTCAATCCTTTGTCATAACCCATAGGTACAATCTTTCTATCTTAGTAAGCAACATGTCCCTTCAATGTAATGTATTTTACTAGTTTAATATTTAGTAATTAAATTAAATCATGCTCACAGAGAATTTAGACTATATGCATTTATTTGTCTCTTTTGCTATATATTTTATACTTTTTATGAATACATCAATTGTTAGAAGTCTTACATTTATTGAAAAAGTAAATATTAAACAATGTATAAGTGAAATGAGTTATATATATATATATATATATATATATATATATATATATATATATATATATATATATATATATATATATATAATCTTAAAGTTTTGGATAAATATATAAATGAGATGATTCATATAAATATTATTGTTGAAATAATAGAGTAATTTTTTATGTACATCCCATATATGGGGACACCTATTTGACATAAAAATAATTTTATATGTTATTTCAAAATTGTTTTTTCAAAATTTTAAAATCATTTATTTATAAATTAATAATACCAATGATAGTGGAAGATGACTGATGGCTGACGACTAACCACTGTGGGACTGCAAGAACTCCAAAACCAACCACTATGAGAACGTCGGAGTTCTAGCACTGACCATTGTGGAGTTGTCGAAGCTCTAATGTTGACTATTGTAGGGCTGTTGGAGTTCTGCTGCCAACACTGTGGGCTAATGGAGCTTTGCTGCCACCGACCACCATCAATCACCACCTATTGTGGAGATGTCAAATAGGTATCGCCATAAATACTGATAAAATTTGCGAAAATAAAAGTGATTGAATGTAACTATATAAATCAGTGTCTTGTCGATGTCTGACATCAATGCTTCTTAGACAACAAATGTGTTTTCAATCTAGTGTCAATGTTATTTAGTATATAATAATATTATTACATTTTAAAAAAAAATTTATGGCACTAAAAAATAAATGTTCTTTTATTTATTTATTACATATTTCTATTTCTTATTATTAAGTAAATTTTTAAAAAAAGTACATACTACTATTTCCTATTAATAATTTTATTTTAATATAAAATTTTATCATTTATAAAAAAAGGACTTACCCTATTAATATAACATAATTTCAAGATTTAAATTAAAAAGTTTAATTACTAATATTTAACTTTACGAGGTAAAATAAGAAAACTAAACCTACCTTACTTTGACTATTAAATAGATAAGATATGTTTGGTTTATTGAAAAACCATGAAGTTACTGTGCAATTACAAAGAAGCTAATGTGTATATTTGACATAACATAGATTTGTCAAAAATATGGTTAAAAACTACAACGTGTATACATAGAGATCTTATCCAAAAACTATAGGTTATTTGTTGTAGGCTCAACTTGTTATTTGTTGTGAATATGGAGAAATTAGATAGTGTGATCCTAATTACATGATTCCTTTTAGGCCATGGTGCCATGTAGTGGATTTACTTCACACCTACCATATCGTCTCACAACGGATGGTGCGGTGAAGAGGGACTAAATATCTTGGCAACACACGTGTGTACGTGGAAGAGTTGTGTGGGTTGTATTAAGGTTTATGCATGGCTAAAAGACATGGAATTATGAGAGCAAGAAAAACAACGATGGAACTTGGTCGGGCTCTCGTGAAGAAGATATATAAAATGCTTGCTTGAATATTTGAAGTGGGATGTTTGGCACTATTACGTGTATGAGGAAGCTAATAGAAGTGTATATGTTAATTCAAAAATATGAGAATCACTTCTAGCATGGATACCACGTTTATTAACCACCCTCCCCATGGTTCAAGTTCTTGTTGACGATTTCCATAACGTGTCTTTCCCTCGCATAATTTCTTTGTCGTTATCTCGTTTCCTTGAATTCAGCGCTGTTGTAAAGAATGTGTGATAAAAACTAGGTAATAATTCGTCAAATTTTAAATGATACAAATAATAATAAACTATTTATAATTTAAGAAAAGAAAGTAGTAATTATAAAAAAAGAAATAAATATCTTATAATATAAGAAAGAAATAATTATCTTATCTATAAACATATAAAAAAAAGTCAACATTGCACTCATCTTTTTAATATTTATTTTCTTTCAACTATATATTCTCTAGCCATAAATTACCAGGATAAAAAATAAAAATTACTAACAAAAAAGTCAATATTAAAAAAAATTAAAATTATCATTTTCAATTTAAACTACAATATGAGATAAATAAGAAAACATGCAAAATAAATCGTTATAACTAATGCATAAACAACCCAAATGACAAATATTTGTTAGTAATAAAAATTAAAATAAAATAAGACAAAGATTTTTTATTGAAAAGATATTTAAATAATACAAAATAAATATTTATAAATTATAATTGATACATAAAATATATGTGGCAAATATTTACCGTTAATACATAAAAATACAAATTAAATATTTATTACTAAAATATAAAAAACATGAGATACATATTTATTTAAATAAATACTAAAAATAATGGGACAATATTTATTTATTAATATAAAAAATATGAAACAAACATGACAGATACATAAAATAAGATTGTTTTAAAGCCTTAACGAAGTATTAATAAAATAGCAACTACTTACCACTCGTGCTAAAATACTGCTTTCTTGCTAGTTATTTTTAAAAAGTAAAGTTTCCATTGTTGACTTTTGACTAAACGCACTAGTGTGGTGTCTTCGCCATTCAAAGAAGTATTCACTCTCCTACCAATTTTACCAAATTGTTTTTTAAATAAGTGTTCAATTGTTATATGCCCTTGTAAAAAATTTACCAATGTAACTATTTATGTGAATAATTTTAAAGATAATTTAGGTAAATTTTAAATATATGATCTAACAGTTGGATTGTTTAATAATGTAACAATTATATATACAGTATATATAAATTAAATTATTTTAAAATATAGTACATAAATAATATTCGGGCAACATCAAGTGGACCCCAAGGGAACTAAATAATTTCCTAGAAAGAAGGCAACTGAAAAAAAAAATCACTAACCCCAAAGAAACGACATCGTTACCTTAACTCACCTTATGGTTGTTAAAACTTATAAGAGCCAAAAAAAGAAGACGGAAGTGATGTGTTAAGCAACGTCCACCGTTAACGGAGGGTCCCACGTTAGCTAAGAAAGCAAGACTTGTCTGGTCAGCAAACACCGTATGTCTGTCAAAAACATTTATTTCTCTCTCTTCTCTCTTTCTCCTCAAACCCATAGCCGTACCCACCCCACCTTTGTCTCCTTCCTCTTTCACTATATATGACCCTTCTCCAACAGCACCATTTTCCCCAATTCACCTTTTCTCATTACCATTTTCCATTTTCCATTTCCAATTTTAAATATTCCCCTTCTTCTTCTCTTCCTTGTCTTCTCAGAGGAAGGAGAAGAAACAAAACAAGGAAGAATATAACATATAATTTAATAGAATAGTAGAAAAAAAATAGATTAATTCTATCAAAAACAAAGCACAAGCCATTTTTGCCAAACCAAAACGACGATAATTTCCTCGTTTTACTTTTTAAGAGTAAATTAATTATTCAGATCTAAACGCTCGTACCTTTTTTCTTCTTTCATTCCTCTCTCTCTTGATTTTTGATTTTTTTTCTACACCATGGGAACGGAAATTTTGTTACCACAGGATTGCTTGATCGAACGGATTAGAGTTCCGCCGGCGAGTTTTTACCGGCGAAGACCTTATGGAAATTGCTATAACAATAATAATTATGGTAATAGTAATAATTTTTACGGTGCTAACTCCGGTAGGATTAACCGGAAACCGGCGATTCGACCGGAGCAAAGAAAACGAGTTGCGGTGATGGAAAAAACACCTAGCTCCGATGATTTGAAGTTTGCAAGGGGAAGCAGTTTGGTGACGGAGAAGGTTACAATTCTCCGGAGAGGCGAATCGTTTGAATCAAAGATGAATACAGTGGGTTTGAAGAAGGAAGGTGACGATTTAGTCGTCATCGGAACTCAGAGACTCAGATCCGACCCGAATTTTGTTCATAAACAGATCCGGATCGTTGATTTCAAGAACGGTTGTGATATTTACGCCGGATCCGCGTTTTCCATGTCTCCGTCGCCGAGCGCACTTCCGATACCGTCTTTTCAGAGGAAGTTTACGTCGTCGGTGGCCGTTGATGACTCCGCTACGCGGGATCTGAGGCGCCTGCTCCGCATCGAATGAATTTGAATCGGGTCGTAATTTCGGGTTTCGGGTCGGGTCACCAATGAATTTCTATCTTCTCTTCTTTTTTGTCTCTCCTTAATCTAGAATCTTCTTGTTACTCGTTACGCCCCTCCTATTTTCGAGTTCTAACCCGAACGTGATTTTTTTAAACGGAAGGGTGGAATTGAAATATGGAAAAAAACATGGGGCGAAAATGTTAATAAGAGAAGCTTGGAGTAGTGTTGTGAGCGTATGTAAGATCTTGTGGAGGTTGTTAAATGGGTTGTTAAGGGTAAAATTTAGGTTGTAATCTCAAGTTAGAATGGGAAAAAAATCAAAAAAATCAAAAAAAGAAAAAGAAGAAAGATGGGAGGAAGTTGGGGGGTTGATCTGTAAATTCCGGAAATGTATGTACGTTTGAAGTGAAAATGGTTTCTGCTCTCGTGAGAAATTACGAGTATCTTGTAGGTTTGTACCCTTTTGTACTGTGAAGTCTAAAAAATTAAATAGGGAGATTTGGGCAGATTCAGATTGTGTCTTGTTTTTTAGATGTGTTTGTTTACTCTTTATGTGATGATCATGAGTAGAACCGTAGTAGAACAAGTAAAAAATAATTATTAAATGATTATCGGGTTTCAGATTCGAAAATCTTAAGAGTAAGTGAATAATAATAAAAAAGTTATCATTAGAGATTTTAATTTTATGGCAAGAATGATGTAAGATAAACAAAATAAAGCAACAAATTATGGATTCAACGGTAAATGATGCCACCTAAAAATTATGTATATGAATATAAAGGGAAAAAATAGAAATGATTTTCTGGTTTAAGGATAAGGTGTTGCGTTTGTGAAGAGTTGAACTACATAATATGATGTGTGGTATTTGCAAAAGATTACGAGGAAGAGTGAAGTTGTGATTGTGTGGAGTGGAGAAGAGTAGGGCTTTGCCTTGCAATTGCAGTCACGTCCATTTGATAGCAGATGTCATAATTGACCAAAAACAAAAATATAGCAGATTTTGCGTAAATAAATAAATAAAAAATAGCAGATGTCATCATGTATATTTCGAAAAATAAGACGTCAAAAATATTTTTTTTTACAAGGATGGTTTTTCTTCTATAATGAAAAATAAATAAATCATACCATTTTCACTAGAAAATTAACATACATTATTTTATTATTAATAAAAAAAATTAATGTCAAATGTAAATTTTTTTAATAAATATGTAGAGAATTTTAAAGTCTTTTCTATATTAAACTGAAACATAATACTTTTATTTTAAATTTTGTTTAACAAAAAAAAAAATTCTATAAAAGCTGACAGTAAAAAAAAATATTTATCAAAGCTCTATTATATCTTATTATATAATTTTTGCCACTCAACCTATCATTTATCTTTTTTTTTTTTTTTACATCATTAATCTCCTCCCTTTTTGTTCCGCTAATAAAGTCATTCATTCTCTTTCATTTTCATTTTGTAAATCATGCAAACTATAATTACAAAACACAAAATGTATATGACCAACTAATCTAGATTGATATGAGTATAGTAACGACTTAATATTCTACAAATAAAATTAAGGTTCTAATTAGGATAACTTAGTATTTAATTGGAGCATCATAACAATATTCATCATTTACATAAGACTCTCTTAGTGATAATATCTTCAAGGTTTCGTAGATAATATATATCCATTATATTAGGACATAACCCTTTGACACGTTTTTTTTATGATGAGAGAGATAGAAAGGTGGAGAGAGGGATATGAAGGAGAGGATACAATTCCACGGTTCATATATGAATATGTTTAGTGGACATTAATTATCACCTTTCTCTAAAACTTTAATGAATGGTGCTACTTCAAATGTTCTTACATCACAATCGTTAACAACTAACAAAACACACCGTCTTACACATCATCACAAAGACTTTTGATACAATGACTCTCATGTTGATCCCCAAACAACGCCATTGAACTTCAATACACGCTTGAATCAATCACCCAGCCACACCAATGGCTCTGAGCCAATGATCTATAATTGTTAGCTTTTATATCACTGTTTCACATATCATATTCAATAAAATAAGACATGATTGAGAATACTTCGATTTTCTACATGATCACTCAAAAATAAAAATGCATAGTCATCCAAAGTGGTGATGTCTCACTTCTTCACTTCACTATTTAAGGATAAAGTAGTTGTTTCCATCAATAAATATGACTTAGTGACATTAATTGTGACACCTCTTTTGAAGACTCCATATACATTCATCATCCTCAAAAAAATCTAAACCATGCATTAATATTTAGAAATTATAATTGATTTTCCAACAAATTTTCTTTCAATCTTTTCATTCTCTTCCAAAATCTAAATGAACAATTAAAAAGTGGAATGATATATAAAGTTAGATTCTCTAAAATGTTAAAATAATAAAATTTAATTTTATTAGTATATTAGCTCGTTAGTTTATTTAAAGATAATTTAATATGAAATCATTCTTTAAGTAAATTAAGAGGTGAAACTATGCATACTTTCAAAAAATCAAACTTATGTTTTATTTTTTATAAATACATACTTAAGCCTCGTAAAATTTAGTTTGTAAACTTAGTTCGGTATAATTTATTTGCACCACAACAAGGAGATAACTAGTACTTCTTTTGTATTTAAGTAATTTGATTTAAAAAAATTACTTTATTTAGCTAAATAATAATTTTGAAGGATTTGAATTGTTTAGGATAATCAGGGTCTAAGAAAATGATTTATGAAATTAAAATGTCAAACAATGAAGTAATGACAACCCTATATTGCTAATAATGATAAAACAAGAAAAATGTCCTATAGCCATGGACAAAAGCTTGAATTAGAATTGAAGTCGAGGTATGACTCTTTCCAAAAGTACAAGCAATACAAAATCACATAAACACTCTTCACCCATTTTCATTTTTGCGTAGAAGCAACTAACTCTACTCTAACTCCCCTCCCCTAATACCCTCTTCTATAAAGTCACACAAATCACCACCCAAAAAAACTCACAAAATTAATGAAGTTCATAGTGTAATAAAGAAGCTAAAAAAAAAGAGAGAAAATGAGTGAAGGAACATCAACCTCAAAAACAAGTAACAACAAAGGTGCAAGTAACATGACAAGAAAGACATTCTCAAGTGTAGGAAACCTCGTTAAGCTTCTTCCCACAGGCACTGTTTTCTTGTTCCAATTCCTTAGTCCAGTTTTAACAAACAATGGACACTGCAACACCATCAACAAATACCTAAGCGCCATTTTCCTCGTCATTTGTGGTTTCAACTGCGCTTTTACTTCCTTCACCGATAGCTACACCGGAAGTGATGGTCAGAGACACTACAGTATTGTTACTGCAAAAGGTCTCTGGCCATCTCCGGCGTCAGACTCGGTTGATTTGTCTGCATATAAGCTTAGATTTGGAGACTTTGTGCATGCTTTCTTGTCGTTGATCGTGTTCGCGGTATTGGGACTACTTGATACTAATATTGTGCTTTGTTTCTACCCGGAATTCGAGTCGTCGGAGAAGATTCTCATGCAGGTGTTGCCACCAGTTATTGGGGTGGTTTCTAGTACGGTGTTCATGATTTTTCCAAGCAATCGACATGGAATTGGTTACCCTATTAGTTCTGATGCTAATGACACCTCTCAAAAGTCTACATAGCACCCCCTTAGAAAAAAATAAAATTAGCAAGTGAAATTTAGAGATGAAAAATGAAAAGTTTCTCTTTAAATCCGTCATTAAATTTTGTGCCGAAGAAATTAAAGAGAAATTTTTTTTCATTACTAATTTTCGTTGTTAATTTTATTTGATAATGATTATGGAGATATACAAGTGCGGTTATTTGGTCTATGTTGTTTTGATTGAATTTGTTAATTTGTCAATTCTATTACAATGTTTGTTTGGGTTGGGTATGTATTGTTAAACATCAAGGTATCCATTTGGAATTAAAGGTGATGAGTCAGTCAAAACGATGAGTCAATGAGTTACAAGTTACAACAATGAGTCAATGAGTCACTTGAAATAAATCAGTGGGTGAATAAACTAACGAATCATGACTTGTGAAAAATTGCATGTAGCTGGATATTAAATTTGGAATGGTAGAAGATGTTATTAATTGTGGATGAATTGTGTTTCTTACTAACTAGCATGATTTTAAATTTGGATTACAATGTTACGGATTAGGACTTAACTTTAATAGATACACTAGTAAATTAATAATCGTCAAAGCTTCATTATTGCTTATATCAAAATACACAATATTGCTTTCTATATATAACTATCAAATTATTGATTAAAATTTTCTATGGTACAAGTATTTTAGGAGGTGGGGTTGATTCCCATGCACCTGTTACAGAACAAGGTTGTGTTATTCTCACAACCTTCTGCCTTAATTTCCTACATTGTCTTATTACATTATTCTGAGCAGAGACATTTACTTTCATTATGTCTACCTTCACTATATGGTGATCAGAAGTTCCTTTTGAAGAAATTACTGAGTATGACCCTGGAACAAATTTGTATGGTGAGTTTGATGAACCCAAAATGTAATCCACCCTTGTACCATACTTGCATGTACCCTGCACATCTATGAAACAAATTCACATTACAAATTTTAACTTTGAATTGTTATACATAATCATAAGGCTTGAATGTTTTTTGGACTAAAAAAATATGTTAATTTTTGCTTTTGGCCCTCTAAAAAATTTTACTTTATAATGTTTTTATATGGAAGGAAATTAATGTGGTCGAATAGTTACGTTATGCTAGAAATAAATTAGAAAATGTTAGCAAGATACAATTAGAGAAACGATTTTTGAATTCCACACAGTGCACTAGTTATAGATTATTTGAATTTGAGAAATAGTTTAGAGTAATATAATTAGTTAAGGATTAAAATTGATTCATTTAGAAAGAAAAAAACATTTTTGAGCCTAATAATAAGTTAAATTGAGTAAGCAGAGAAGCAATTGAATATTAAGATATATACTTTGGCCTTTGGCAATGATGACAATAGGTTCACATTCTCCAGCATAATCCTTTGCATCATCATAGTCTTTTGATTTCATAAAGTTCATAACTTCAGTCATTGGCCTTGGCTTTCCAAGTTTCTCATAATACTACAACAACAACAAAAAAAACAAATTTTCTAAGATGTGAAAAAGAAACTGAATTTAATGTGAATATTTTTTTAGAATATGAATCAATTACTTTGACAATATCTGTCCATCTCTCTGATGAGTAATCTGCTCTATACAGAGAATTCAAACCTCCTGCCAAGATGTGAGGAGGATCATTAGAACGAATTAATGCATTAACTTGCTTCATTCTCCAATTTTCATCTAAATGGTCTAGTTGAGTAGAGTGAAAATTTATTTCTCCTGCCCATGGTACATCAATTGTTGCCTTTATGACATTCCTACATCATAAACATTTGTCATTGCATTTTCCAATCACACAAAAAATACAAATTTAAATCAAATACTTTGGTGATGGAAGATGTAAATACCATCTTATCTACTTGTTTCAAATATAGATTTATCTCAAATTATTGATTACTTTTCTTAGTAATAACATTATTTACGATCATGATTCACTATAGTATAAAATCACGTAGTTACACACAATAATTGATGTCAACCATCATTGTTAGATCGAATTTCACTAAATCATCTTTAAAAATCTTTATCATTGAATTAAGATCAAATAATCAAAATTATTAATTGTGTTATTCAGATATTGTATAGAATTAAAATCCTTTTATTCAGATCAGACTATCAGGTTTGAAATCTTTTTCTTGCGAAAATAATTCAAACTTAATTAAATCGCATGTTATTTTAATCTTTGCATTAGATAATTTTTTACCTTAAAATCAATAGAAACTGAACTCCAAATACCTTAAACTCATACATACTACTATAAGGATACAAGTAAATTTTATCTAAATGATTAGTGTAATTAATGATTTTCCTTAATATGAGACAGCATAGTATGAAATATATAAGTTAATAAAGTAAAAACAAACCTGAAATCATCATCATCAGCAATGTTTTGAACTTTCCACTTTTTAATAGGCCATTTAGATAAGATAGCATTTCCATATTCAGGAGCCCAACTCTCAGCAAAAACATATTTCATCCCTAAAGCAGCTGCCAAATCAGAAAGTGGCTTCATACTCTTCTCTTCCTCTGCCTTAACATCTTGCAGTGCCACCACATCAGCATCTATCTCTCTAAGCACTTCCAAAATGCTTCTGCTTCCACCACTCAATTTCTCACTACCCTCACATGAATAATTCATATTCATCATAAAAGGGAAACACACAGGTGATCTTGCTGGTACTTGATTCCTCCTTGAAACACTAACCATATTGCTACTATTTGCTAATGAAATTTCATTATCAGGTAGATTGATTGAAACCTTCAAATTTGATCTTGGTATTGAACCATGTAATGGTGATTGTTTTAGTATACTCTTTGGAAAATCAGAACTTTCTGTTGTTGTGGAAGGTTTTTTCTTTTTTTTGTTAGACACAACAATATCATCAAATTCTGAAATTGCTGGTGCTAGTGAAAACATTGCTACATTGAATGTTGCAATTCTAATAGGCTTTCTTGTGTCATACTCAACTAAGTGGCTTTTTGTTTTGCTTTTGTTGTTACAATTCAATTTTCTAAACCTTTTGATAACAACTTTAGATCTAGGACGTTTCCATAGTAGAAATAGTATTCTTGAATAAAGGTGCCTAAGTTTTCTTCTAATTACATTCAGCATGTTGGAAATTAAACCAAGTGGTTATAGTGGAATAATAAGGAAAATAATTAATCACTTAGTGTTTATGATTGCATTAGATGTTCATGCTTTCCTTTAGTACCATAAATGAATGTGTGGTAGATGTTATACATAGTTGAAATGAGTCAATATATTGAATTAAAATAAAATAGAGACAAAATTAGGTTCTAACTACTCCACGAAGGAAGATAGATAGAGTCAAAAGAGTTGACAATGGTGACATGTTGTTGAGCTTCTTTTGTGACACAAAGAAAAAAAATCAACTACCACCGATTAAAGTTGACGTCAAAATTCCTTTTTTATAATAATAAAAAATATCAATAAGTGAATTGACAAATTTTCCTAAAAAAATTTGTAAGGCTCAGTCTAAGTATTTGCAAATTGGTAAACATAATATTATTGAAATTGTAAAGTATCGGTCAAAATAATTTTTAGGCAAATTTTTATCATTAGAGACTATGTTGTGGGATACTAATTGAATATGTTATCCCTCTAAGTTGATCTTACTTCAATGTCATTATAACATAGTCTATGAAATTTAGCTTTTTTATTAACAAATATGTCATTAATTAGTTAGTAAATAATTACAATTAATGGCAATTTTGACTTTGAAATGACTAAATTTCATAAACAAATTTGTCCTTAATAAAATGATATTGATGTATGATCAGTACGGACAAACTACATATTCAATAAATGTGTCACATCATAATTGTCTAAAGGAAAAAGTTTAAAAAATAATTATTTTAACTAACATTAATTTACCTATTCATCATGGTATTAAGATGCATATGAAATTTTACATATATAAATTAATACTTGTTACATTATGAGTCATAATGTGAGGTTTCCATCCCGTGATTTGCAGTCGTTTTTGACTTTGTAACAGCGATTTTGCTTAAGCTAGTAGATTTACATTTTTCTTATATGATGCGAGAGATCAAAATTTAGCTTTCTCTTTCTCTCGGATGTAGTATAGAAAGCTACTTTGATATTGAATAGTTTAATTGCAATTATTGTTATTCATTACATCGATCCCAAAAAGGAAGTTTACACATTCTTATTGCTGTAAACTACTATTAATTATTAAATTAAAATTAATAAAGACTCTGATGGATCAAAGGGTTTTAAATAACATAAACTTTGCACATAGTCTCTAAGTTATAATAAATATGTATGATGCAGTGTGTGGTAGTGTGATGCAAGGATAGTTGTGACGGAGAGAGTCGTTTTCACATAACAAGAAGTCAAGAGCGTAGATAGAGAAAGTGATAAGTGGCAGTTAGACAACATCTAATATAACAAAAATCATCATCACTTAATTATTTCAAACTTTAATTTTAATTAATAAGTAAACTTTATAATATACCTTTTCTTTTGAGTAATAATTAAGACGAGTAGTTATATAAAAGGCGTGATTTCAATCAAATCGGAACAACGAAGACTTCCATTATTACAACGACGACCATATATGATGTATTTAGAAGAGTTGCGATTTTTAATCAGAAGGAAAAAGTTATAGTAAATTGGTCAATAAAAAATAGGGATTGTTTTTTATAGTATATATATTTTATGATTTGAATAGTATGTATGGATACTTAAGGTATGTTTTTGTTTTTTTGTTTTTAAAATTCTTTAAAGAATCTTTTTTTAATATTTATAGTTATTTTCTTTTTTCTCTTCATTTCATTAAAAATGAAATTGACAATTTTATTATATTTTAATATAATATTATTTGAGTATTTAAATTTATTTGTAATTATAATTTAACATAATTTTTAACTTTTAAATTTTTTATCGTGATTTTATATGTGAAATTGAACAGTTTAAATCTCCTAATTTAATCATGTAACAAATAGTTTTTTAGTAATATATTCCTATCTTAAATATATATATATATATATATATATATATATATATATATATATATATAGATATAGATAGATTGCATCAAGTTTTTCGCTATGACTCTTATATTTGTATAGATTGCATCAATTTATTAAGTCTCATATATTGATCTTAATCCACATATTTGTATGGAGTCAAAAAAAATCTTGTAATAAAAACCCACAAAAAAAAAATTATGTGGACTTAGAAGGCTTATAAGCCCATTAAAAATCAATTATTTTTTTAAAATAAAAAATTTTTCAATTTTTATTTCGAATTTTTTTTTATGGTTTGAATAAAATTAACAAATTCAATTATTTTTTCAATTTTTTAATAATTAAAAAATCTAAATAAAATTAAACTATGTCATTAATTATTTTACAGTAAACATAAAATGGGTTATAAACCCATTACCCAACCCAAATTTACAAAAACAACAAAATTAGAAAGTTGTATCAAAATAAAGAATTCATTACCATTTAATTTGGAATTTAATAAAAAGTTTATTAAAAGGTGTTACTCAAAACAGCATAGCATATGTGGATAGATTTATTCTGTTTTTAAACATTGACATGTAATAAACGAATAACTAAACTTGACTTTTGTGCAAACGATTCACACATTGTTTTATATTTATATTATATATTTAAAATAATTAAATTATGTCTCGTAATTTCATTCATATTTCTTCATCTTATTTTATTTATATATATGATTTCAAAAAAGTAGAAATTTAATTAAATGTATGAAAGTAATTAAAATTTGAAAAATGAATAATTATTAATAAAGTTGTCAAAACCGTGTTAATAATTATATAAGTATATAGCATAATCGTGGTTTGTGTAGTTAAAAATATATTAATCAGATTGTCATGAATCATGACTAAATCTGAAATGACATATGTTAATATATATGTTAATTAATATAAATATTGTGGTGAATGTTGTCATTTTGGATTCTATAATTGATATATTTTGAGTTGAACTGTGGTTGTTGGATTATTGTTGTCGAGATGAATGTTTGAGTCTAATATATGAAAGTGACATGCTATATGTGCATTTTTTCTTGTTATATGAATTAATCTAATCAAATGACATGCATCATGTAGATTGGTATGGGTAGATCTTTATTGCATCATGTAACTTGATGTGTGCATCTTTTCTTGTTACATAAAGTAATCTAACCAAATGACATGCATCACATAAATTGTTATATCCTTATTGCATCATGTAGATCGATATGTATATATATAGACTAAATTTTATTTTACCAATTTTTTTAATTATTAAAATTGCATTTTTTTATAAAGCTCATTTTTTAAGAATAGAATAGGGCCTCCAAAATCTTTAAGACGATCTTAAACCAAATACATCGATTTTTGTATACCAAAATATAATTTAGAGGTCTATTAGTAAAATACAGATAGAAAAATTTATAAAAAAATTACAAAAACAACTACTATAATTATAAAATAAAATAAATTTTCCAACCTAAATTCTAACTAATTTTTAATTTTTAAAAATATCAACTAATATTTGATTTACTACCTCTCTTCAATATATATTTGTAAATTTACAACTTAACTTCTTATATACAATACAATATTATACTTTTTATTTATCCATCCAAATTTTCAAAATTTGGTCACCTCAACATTTTTGTTCAAGATATACCACTGAACATACGAAAATCATAATTACATGAATTCAATAAACTTCATCTAATTCTTAATCAATGAATAAATTAGTTACTCATATTATTTGACAAAGATACATAGAGACAAAGAAATTATGTTATTCAAGTAGATCTTCTATCAGATGTACCTGCCTTCAGTTTTGCATCCAAAAATCCCGAACCCTCACAAAAAAATTTTGCTTTTTGACTTGAAAAATAACATAGGAAAGCGCAGTAGTGCAATGCGGGGAGTACAATTTTTGAACAGGATCACTGTGTAAGCATTATCTTTTTGTAACTTCCATAATGTTTATTCTTTAGATGACATGTAATATCACAATAAAAAACTTCCATAATGTTTATTCTTTAGATGACATGTAATATCACAATAAAAGGAGAAAGATTTAAGAAGGTGTTAAATTATAAAGAGTTAGTACTAAAACATTCAAAAATAATTCAAGACAATTAAATTTCATTTCTAATTCAAATAACTATAAAACTAACTATAAAGACTTAACTTAAAACAAAAGTTGTTACAAATTGCTTTAAAAAAAAAAACAAGAGTTGATGAAAATTCATCGTATCTTAGGAGTTTTTTTGTTAAGAAATATATTATAGGAGTTGAAATAGATATATATAGAAGTCAAGAAAAGACTTATACAAAAACAAATCAACCAACCAATGCGTATTTGTTTTAATATAATCAAATATAACAGTTAGGTATTGAATATAATATTCTGTTTCAGATTTTTCTTTTTCTTTTTTATTATAATATTTTGTTTCGGATTTTAATTCAAACAAACAAAATATCTATACATTTACATGGGCATGTTTGTATCTTTTTTAAAGGTTATCATTCTTTGTTAATGTAATATTTAAAATAAAATAAAAAACTATTCATTTAATTTTCTTAAAATAATATCAAAAATTAAAAATAAATACTATATGATATGTTTTATTGAATAATATTGTCAATGTAATTTTTTATTGAATTAATATTTTTTATCTTTAACCGTTTATAGTTTCATTAATTATTTCTCCACTTAAAATAAATAGTTAAAAGTATTATTTTGTAAAAAATAATACAGTTAATTTTGCGTCAACTTTAAAAATGACAATAATATGAACAAAATTTTTCTACAAAAACGACACTAAAAAATGGGGATTGAATATTAAAAAAAATATATATTTATTTGGTTTTAGTTTTTAACAAAGAGTAAAAGAGAAACAAAATCGCTTGTAGAACTATTTTTGTTTCGGATCTATTTTGGGAGTTTGAGTAAGAGGAAACTAAAGTAACTTATAAAACATTTAAAATCTTTTATATTCTCTTACACTAAATATAAATTTAATTAAGGATATATTTTATTTAACTCCCTAAAAATCAAACCATGAGTAAACATATTTCTATTTCTCTTAAAATCTCCTACATCATCTCCATTACTAAAGACACCCTTTGGTGTTAAAAAACACATTAAAAAAAGGATTAATCATAGCACCATTGAGATTGCCATATACAGATCCACCAGTATTATTTATGAATCCAGTGATCGTGGTTTGGTTGGAAGGAATAGGATATCTCTTCTTGATAGCTATCATATCTAGGGGTCTTTATGATGCAAAAACTGAACCGCATTAAATTATATTAATAGTTTAATTCAGTTATTAAAAATCACTTTCAAATCAAGTTTAGTGCAGTTCTAATCCGATTTAAAATTGGTTTATAAATATAAACTAGTTTAATATTTTGAACAAATCTTTAGTTAAAATCAGTTTCAAATTAGTTATTCAGAAAAAGAATTTTGAAATTCTTTTTATATGACTTTTTTTGAGAAAAATGGATGTCAAAATTTTTTTGAGATTTCAAAATTCTTTTGGTAAAAATTTTGAGATATTTTTTTTATTTTTTCAAGAAAAATAAATATAAAAAATTTGTCGTTATAAAAAATCACTTTCAAATCAAGTTTAGTGCAGTTCTAATCCGATTTAAAATTGGTTTATAAATATAAACTAGTTTAATATTTTGAACAAATCTTTAGTTAAAATCAGTTTCAAATTAGTTATTCAGAAAAAGAATTTTGAAATTCTTTTTATATGACTTTTTTTGAGAAAAATGGATGTCAAAATTTTTTTGAGATTTCAAAATTCTTTTGGTAAAAATTTTGAGATATTTTTTTTATTTTTTCAAGAAAAATAAATATAAAAAATTTGTCGTTAAAAAAAATCAAAAAAAATTTAGGAAAAAAATAGTTTCAATTTTTTTAAAAAAAATTATAAATTTAAAAAATTTTGTAAGAAATTTTTTTTTAAAATTATCAAACTGATTTTTGAATTAAATTTAATCAATTAAATTATTTTAAATATATAATTCAACTTATAAATCATTTAAATAATTCAATTTTTTTAGTGCCGTACAATATAATTTATGTCCAATTAATTATATATTTTACGCACTCCTAACTATATCCTCTAAAAACGAAGTGTCTATAATGACCCGTACACATAAAACGACCTTTCCCAACATCATACCAAATCTGCAACATAATCTCAATACAATACTTTGGTCTTCACCGTTGGGACACATCAATTAATTCTCGATAAGTTGTTGCTGCTGCTTACTGTGCTCCCCATCTCCCTCTCTCTTTCTAAAATGCGTTGTTTAATTAATTTGTTTCCATGCTATGATTAAATTTGTGAAATGTGAGTGTCTTATTGATTAAGCTGCTCAATAGATTCTTATTAGCTTACAATGGAAGCAGAGTAATTAAGTTTGAGTATAATAGATTTTGGATTTGATCCGGTATAAATAGGTGGGTTAATTTCCTTTAGGGTTTTCACCTTCTTTTATTCTTTCTTTTTTTCCCTCTTAATTCATGTATATGATTCTACTCCAAACATCAGGATTAATGTGTGTTTTGGATCCTTAATTTGCATCATGATACACCACTCCAAAGAAGTTGGAAATTCAATAAATTTTCACGAGTTCTCTCTCAAATCCAACGGTTATACATATGGAGGATTCACAATCGATTGATACACTAGAGCATCTATATTTTTCTGTCAATATATTTCAAGCATTTCATATTTTTCAATAGATGTATTTTTTGTTTAGTAAAAAGAAAATCGATATATTTTTTATATTTTATATTATTTTCAGTCCATGTATTTTGAACACTTCTTTCTAATTTTTCCAAAAAGTGTGGTATATAAATTACTAACTTATGATATATTTCTTAGGAATATTGATAGATCATGTAAGTCATGAAGAAGAGAAAAATATTTGAGCACAAAATAAATTTTATTTTTTGTTTTTTTGGATATAAAAGGTGGGTAAAGTTCAAGAAAAATACAAAGTTAAAGGAATATTACGAGACATGTAAACTCTACGAAATATCATTAAAAAATTTTTTGGAGTTCTCTAGAAAGATTATCCATAATACATAAATCAAAAAAGTATAAAGTCAAACAAAAATCAGTAAGCCAATTAGTAGCTCGATTTACTTCCCACATGTGGCTGATCTCAACTTGTCAATCCATATTTCATAGTTCACGAATGCAACGAATAAGAGTTGGATATTACCATTGATTTTGCAGTTACTAGTCACCATGTCAACTAAGACCTTAAAATCGTTCTTCACTTGAAGTGTGTAATCCCTTGTCGATGAGCCACTTCCATACCCGTATACATATTCCACATCTCAACATGTAGGGTGTCACAAGTCCCAATTTCCGCATATAACTGATCATATATGTCCCAATGTTGTCGTGAAGAAGGCTTTCACATCTGAAAAGATTGATCGAGCTTTTGTGTGCGTCGTCTCTATTAAGTTTGATACATCTTTCTTGCGGCCTCTTTCAGTCAATGAAGACAATGTCCAATTGTTAATACCTACCAGTCAAGTGATGAACTTTGCATCTCTATCTCTTTTGTAATCCTAATAATCTCTTGAGTTGGATTGCTCAGACGATGAAATCCATTATCAAAGATACTTTTGTTCCTTCACATCCATAGTTGCTAACAAGCTACCGTAAAGATCATTTGTCACTCATTATTGTATGATCTCCTTCCGTTATGTTCGAGGTTGTCAAAAATCCAATATTTGCAAGTCAAAGTAAAAAAAAATAGTAACATATGTATGATTCACCTACCAGATCCAAATTTGTGTTGCATGAATGCAGTCACTCAGAATATGACTGAATCTTTCGTTTCTATTCCCGCAAACAAAACACATGTGTGATATGCGATACACCACTGACTACAACGAAAGTTTGTTAGGAAGCATTAGAAGGAGAAAGGATACAAAATGAATGCATTAGAGGAGTTTTTCATTTATTTAATTTGATTTGATAATTATTAATAGTGTTATTAATCATTCTGTTTCAGACTTATCATGTCTTATAGAGTGCAGTAATCCACGCGCTTTAGTTCCTGGATAAGGGGGAATTTGTGAGCGGAGGAGAAGAGAACAGATAATGTGAGATTGGAAGGCAAGTGGCGATGATTTTTTTTAAAAACAGTAAGTAAATTCATTCCAACTAAAAAGAGGCATCAACTCGCTGCACTTTCTCCCCTTACTTGCCCCTGGCAATGAATCAACTCAAAAAAAATACAAATTTGATATAGTTATAATTACGCGTGGTCCGATTTATTAAAAATCTAATTCGATTTAATTTGTTTAATAAAAATATTAGACTCAAGACTTTTTTAAAAAATTATTTATTTAAATAGATTAAATTTATACTCTTTTAAAAAATTTATTATGTTTAATAGATCGGTCCGTATATATATGTAATTAAAATATAATATTTATATATATATAGTAATAATAAAATAATAGACCTATCATATTTCTATAATAAAATATTTTTATATGCTTTATAGACTTATAGCAAAAGTTAAAATAAAGTCTTTTGAGAAATAATAAGTCAAATTCAAGTTTTAATATTTTTAAGTACACCTGAAATATTTAAGTAAAGTTTGGTCCAACTTAATCTATTTTCACCCTTAATAATAAAATAGAATTAAAATATGATATCGTATAAAATCAAATTCTTTAAAATATCATGTCAAAGATAAAAAAAATACTTAAATTGCTAATCTACTAAAAAAATATGTTTAAATACTTATTTAAAATGTTAATATGAACTAAACTTTTAAATAGTCTGATCCAACTCAAACCTAAAAAAAAATACCAAATACCTTAAATTTTTTTAACTAATTCTAGTTGGATTAGGCCTTTTTGATCCCTAGTTACACGAGAGAAATCTAACTTATTTAAAAATACTAATTAAATAAGAACAAACTAATTCTTGTACAAAGTGGACACTTAAAAAACAACATAGCAAGGTAACTCCTCACTTAATGTTCAAATACACACTAAAAAAATTGACGATAGAACCATTAAGATTGCCGTATACAGGTCCACCGGTATTATTTATAAGTCCAGTGATAGTGGTTAGGTTGCCGCCGCCGCCAGTGGTAGAATCTGCCGCAGCATTGGAAGGAATAGGATAAGCCATCTTCATAGCTACCACAACCTCTAAAAGTGAAGAGTGTCGTGAAGGACCTGTTAATGTACACATAAAACGACTTTTTCCAACATCATACCAAACCTGTAATACAACCAAATATAATTTTTGTTCTACAGTACCGTACACGTGTGTAACAAGCAAAGCATCCACATTTGTATTATCCACACGATGCTTTGAAACGACAAGAAAACCACATCTAACGTTTGGAATTCCATAGCCGATGCTAAACTGCCCTGCGTCTTTGCGCACATCTAAAGCATTTCCTCCGTATACGAGATCAATGTCACCAACGCTGACGCCTTGTTGGCGAACCTTTCATGGAAATCACTACGTTAATTACTAACTAACTGATACTAACAAATTACTACAGGTATTTTGTATTTTATGTTAAATAGCACTCGTGTCCCTTAACTTAATTTCAGTTAAAGTTTTAGTCTTTTAACTTTTTTTTCCGATTTAGTCCTTTATTTTAATTTTAAGTGACAATTTAATCATTTATATTTTAAAATATCAACAATATTATCCTTTTTTTTTTACAAAAATTCAAAAAACTCATCAAAATTTTTAACCAAAACCCATAAAATCAATTATATTCTTTAATATAATACAAATTTCATCAAATTCGTAACTCAAATCTTCAAATAAACTGATACAAAAATTTCATCAAATTTTATTCTTTATTTGATGTTGTTAGAGATGAAAACATTAGTTTATTTGAAGATTTGAGTTTCGAATTTGATGAAATTTGTATTATATTAAAGAATATAATTGATTTTATGGGTTTTGGTTGAAAATTTTTATGAGTTTTTTGAATTTTTGTAAAAAAAAAGGATAATATTGTTGATATTTTAAAATATAAAGGATCAAATTGTCACTTAAAATTAAAATAAATGACCAAATCGAGAAAAAAAAAGATAAAAGACTAAAACGTTAACTGAAATTAAGTTAAGGGACCACGGGTACTATTTAGCTTTTTTTATTATACATCGTAAAAAATTTGTATAATACTTAAAATATCAAAGTCGATAAATAACTCTTTGATTTATAAAAATAATAGTTAATTTATTAGTTTAGAGAAAAAATATACTAAAATATTTCAATTTATTAACGTACTTTACAAGTTTCCATGAAAAAAAAGTTGCATCAACCAAAGTTTATATATTTTGTTTAAAATTTGAACTAAATTACCTAAATTCTTTTTATATATATAGGACTCAAGCTTATATTAACTAACAGCTAATTAATCATAGTTTACTAGGTGCGGGAAGAATTGTTAGACTTTTGAGAAATGTTGTTGATCGATTTTTAGAGTTTCACGATTAACTTTAACTTTAAGTAGTGTACCACTTTAAAACTTACTAATCGACTAAAAGTTATGTAACATAAATACTTAATTAAAAAAAATATTAATTTAGAGAAGTGATTATAATATTTTTTAGTTTAGGTATCTATAAGAAAATACTCAAATAATTTAGAAACCTACATAGTAAGTAATTTCCCTTAATTATATCTCTCTCTATATATATATACCTTAATGTTCACTCTGGTTCCTTCTTTGTCAAAAGTATAGTCACTGAGGTTGACACTTGCGGTTTCCACTCCAAGAATGGCACGAAGGGTGCAAGCTCTTGAATCAGGAGTTGAGTATACAACACTTTGGTCTTCTCCGTTGGGACTTTTTGATACATCAGTTCTCGATATGTTGCTACTACTGCTTACTGTGCTCCCCATTTCCCTCTCTTTCTAAATGGCTTTTCTGTATAATTAATATTTGTTTCCTTGCTATCACTTTGTAAATTATGAGTGACTTTGTGTATTGAATAAGCTTTTGAATAGATTCTCATTAGCTTAGAATAGAAGCACAGTAAGTAATATATAATCATTGTGTAATATATAATTTTATGATTTTATTTTTTTTATGTTTATTGTAATAAATATTTGTTTTTTATATCAATATCAATTCTTATATTTGAATATTTTTAATTTTTATCCACTCATTTTAACACACCATTTTTTCTGTAATTTTAATTATTTATATTGTATAATCAACATATCAAATTTGTTGTGTGTGTCAAATGGGTGTTAAAGCGTCTATTAAACATTTTTCTTTTTATATTTTGAATGTTTTTATTTGGCTAAATACTATCATTTGTAAATTGTAATATTTTGTTAATTGATTTGAAATATTTTTTAAATCATATTTAAATTGAGCTGTGATATTTATTTTTTTTTATAGTTAAATTGTGAGTGCAAATACTTAAGTGTCCGGAAAGTGTGGAGATAGACACTAAGATACATATATTTTTTACAAGCAAAGATGAAAACTATAGGGTGCTCATTGCCATCACTCTAAATTGAATATATTTACACAAGTCTCTCTCAATTGATAAAGAACCCATATAAGAGATGTTCACTAAATTTAATAGAGAACAAACGCTACATAAACAAAATCCAAATAGTGAAAAAAGTAAGAGGCGTCAACTACTAGTTAAGAGACATCATAAAAGTACTTCAATGAAAATACTCTTAGATCATCTCTCCAACTTATGCGTGGCAATTCGTATCTCACTACAAGAGCAAGCTGGTGTTTTGGTTAGTGACATTAAGTTTAACTTTAAGAATAATGTAAGAATTTTTTACAAGCAAAAATTGTATTAATAGAAGTACAAAAGATATTTCGACCTATTACACAAACGCAAAAGTTATAAGACCGAAAAATATTTCAAAAGATTAACAAACCAATTAGAATATTGTAAAGATAGACCTCATCGCTTCTTCATATAATAATGCTAGATTTAAAATCTCAAAATAGATCTCATATATGTTATAAGTTATTGATGTGTGAAGTTAATTAATGTAAAAAATGTAGCAAATTTACTTATTAAATGCATTTTCGTTAACATTGGAACGAACTAGACAAGGATCGCTTTATACATTTCTTAACATAATTTTATATGTTTTAACTTTTAGAAACGAATTACTTGTCGTACTAAAGTTCCAACGTACAAGAAGTTAGCCTATTGGAATATGCATACTATACTGGATTAAATATATGATAAGAATTTGAGGAATGTGATTATGTAAGAGGGAGACAAACCATGGTCCACAACATAATGTCATCGTAAACATCAAAAATAAATAAATAAATTGAATGGCTGGATTTCAATTCTCATCATTTATTTTAAAAAGTTTTTAGGGTATATTTATAAATTAATGATTATTTTTTGAATCAAAAAATTATTTATTGACTTTTATATCTTAAAAGAAAATCATTTTGTAAGAAGAATATTATTCTAACTTTTAATATTTTATCATAAAAATATTTAATATTCAATATTTACTATTATGAATAATAAAAATTCAAAAAAGAATTATATTTTATTTCGTTAATATTTTTTATAAATAATATTTAATTTTAAATAATAGAAAATAGCTTTTGTTAAATCCATGTAATTATTAATTTAAAGATTATCTAGATATCGAATTAAGGTACACAGTAAAATTTCTGTTTCTCTTTATTTTATTTTAAGTGAAAGAGACAAGAAGATTTCCTTCGTACACAAATAAAGTTTGCCGGACGTACATGTCATTCCAGAGTTTTTAAACATAATTGAACATAGCAAATAATTATGGTCTTGTGGACAAAGACAACACCAAATTTTCATTCCAGAGATATAATACAAGAACGAGGAAAAGTTTGGATGATTGATAACCCTTCAATTTAGTCTTCAAACTATAATTTTCTCTTATTTGATACCTAAACTATAAAAAATTTAATGAATAGTTTTTAAACTATTATAAATCCCTAAAGTTAGTCTCTTAGTTGTTTTAAAAATATATAAGTTTAATTGTAATTTTGGTCTTTATATTATTATCAATTTATCGAACTGATCCCCTTGTTTTAAAAGTCGACAATTTTAATTTCTTCCTCAAATTTTTTAGCTAAAAAAAAATGACGATTTGACATATTTTAAACAACGTGACATACAATTCTATGATATAGAACTATCTAGATCTATTAATTATTCAATTAATTAAATTAAAAATATGAAAAAAATTCAAAGTTGAAAGTTATGTTTTTATGAAATTTTATTTCAATTTCATGAACATTAATCACTCTACATCATCATTTTTTTAGTTAAAAAATCAAAATGAGGACTAAAATTGTCGACTTTTAAAATAAGAGAACCAATTTCGTAAAACAATTAAAATAGAAATACTAAAACTACAATTAAACTAAATATATAAGAGAAAAAATTATAGTTATAAACTAATTTGATGAACTAATTATGTTTTTATAGTTTAAGGAGCAAATAAAAGACTAAATAAAAAGTTTATTTATTGGATGAACACATATAACCAAATAAAGTTTGAGATTTAGGTGAAGTCTACGAAATTAGGATTATCATCATCGTCATACTGAATAATTTGATTCTTTGATTTCCACAATTTGGAACATTGATGATCCTTCAATCTTGATCCAACAACCATATAAAAAATCAGAATTATAAGTCAAATAATTACTAGCGCTAGAGTAATTTCATCAAATTTATAATATGATTTATAAAGAGAAAGAGTATAATAATAAGTTGATCATTCTATATCTTGCTCCTAAACAGCTATAAGAAAGACAAGTGCAGCTTTATGAGAAAAAATAAATTTTAAATAAAACCAAAACATCAGAAGAAAAAAGAAAGAAGCTGTAACGGAAGAATCAACCTTCGCATTGAAAACAACTCAATGTATCTGAATTCCAGATCCAAGATCTGAATGGCATTATTCTATGCAAGTGAGAGTCCAAGGGACATTATTCAAAAACACTCATTTCACTCGAAACAAAAAAGAAAAATTATGTACGCGCATAACGCACGGATATACGCTCCTGAATAGGGCTCCTGCAAGAAGGACAATCTTGCATACCCTGCTTCTCATGGAGCTCATTGCATTTTGTGCAAACAACCTGATGAGCACACGGGAGGAATACGACCGACATCTCCTCTGAAAGGCACATCACGCATTCCCTTTCCCGTTTCACGCCCCCTCCTTTCATAGAGAAGTTGTTTAACTTTTGAACCAGTTCTGAAATAGAAGTGGTCTGTGGTTCTTCAAAAGACGAACTGTTTTTCTTGTCCACACAGCTGCTGGCAAAGCTTCCATCGATTCCTCTTTTTAGCGCAGCGATTTTCGAAGAGTCGGACTTCTGTCTTATTTGTGCAATTTCTTTTTCGAGTTTCTGGATGTCGTCTCTGTATCTTCGCAGCTCCTCCTCCGCTTCCAATTTGATAATTGCCTCCTTGGATTTCGCTGACTCCTCGATTTGTTCTCTTTCTTTTCTTATAGAACCGACCTGCAAGAGAAGTTCATCTTTTGTATTTGCTGCCTGCTTCCATCTAGCCTGTGATATTTTTCCTTTACAATGAGAACAGACAGACCCAGTAACACAACTCATTAAGCACTCACACATTGAATGTGTTTGCATCTGTGGAATCTCACAAAGTGATGCATTTGTGTACCAAATTGTACTCTCATTTCGTTTGACACTTGAGTAAAACAATCTTCACACTTTTGGTGATTCACACTGAAAGACAAGTCTTGCAGCCACCAAATAGATTAAAGAAAAAAAGTCAAATGAAAAGATGACATTACCTTGTTAGCTAATATACTGATAAGGGTAATCATTTTGATTCATTTAACATCATGGCACTACTCACTCATTCAACATGGAAATGATTGTAATTGCTAAGCCATGCATAGAAATGAATGAATCACAAATACATGTTTGTGTGTGTCAATCCAAATTTATTTCATTAGTTTGAGAGCATAAAATGAGTGAGGAAAAGTTTTGAAATTTTCAGATAACTACTACTCCCTTACTATCACTTCTTTTAGGGATAAGGCTTGTATTTTGAAGCCGCCATGAGAAAAACAACAGCTTGAGTAATATATGTCGGTATCAATACCTGGTGAAGATAAAACGCATGGCAAAGCAGTAGGAATAAACAGGATCTAGTATATTGAAGCGACATGAGAACAAGTAACATCTTCAGGATTTATGTTTGTATTAATATTAATATATCTAATGAAGATGAAACGCGTGGCAAAACAGTTGGAATAAACATGATATAATATACCTCAAGTTTCTCCAGTTGCATTTCCGCTTGCTTATTTTCCTTCTGTATCTGTGCCAATTTGTTTTTTTCAGTCATTAGCTCTTCCTGTAACAAGGATTTCTGCTTCTCCCATGATTGAAACTTCATTTGTGTCTTCTTTTCCCTCCTAGAGACCTCTTGAAAGCCTGTTGCTGACTCTGCCGCACGTAACTTTGCAGCCTCCATCTCTTTCCTCAACGCAGCATTCTCCATTTCAAGCTTCCGTACGGCAGTGTTAGCTCGTTCCACCTGACCGCCTGCTTTACCCAAGGCGTTTTCCATCTCAGAAAGCTTTTTCATCGTGTTTTCTTCAAGACATTGTTTCTCCTTTTTAAGTCGGTCAACTTCTTCTTTCTCTTGCCTTAGTGTCTTAAGCTCAGCCTTGTCCTTACTCAACCGACGAGCAGCCTGCATCACCTTTTGATTTGCCCACTCTGTCCATTCTTGAAGCTGATTTTGCAGCTCCCGAACCCTCGGAACCATCTTCAAAATCAGCTCATCCTTTTTATCTTGCGGCATCCATGGTCCCACAGACTTGACAATTGGTACCCCCACACAACTACTACTAGGTACCTTGTTACTACAGCAGATAGGTGTTGTAGTTGAATTGCTTTTTGAAGACAATGAAAGAGAAAGGTCAGTATCTGTAGCTGATAATGCATCCGGGCTACCGACCGCAGGTATAGCATTTGCTTCAGGTTCTGAAGATGAAGGAACGGCTAATGGAGAAATAGTACTGCTAGTATCCAGACTTTTTGAAGTAAGGGTAGATGTTCCATCATTAGATGAGAAATCAGGGTTGAGATTGTCTTGAGTGACATCGATTCCCATTGCCTTGCTTATGTTTAAGGATGCACTCTTTAAGTTTATGGTAGTAGATTCTGATACAGATTTGAGTTTTTTATCCAAGATTAAACCACTCAAGCCACTCAGCTTTCCTCCTCTTGAAGACCCTTTAGAGCCGTACGTCCGATAACTTTTTTCCACATGGATCGACTTCTGACGAAAAATGTAATCCCTCTTAGTGCTACTGGAATGAACCTTTCTAACACTCGCACTCTTTTCTTGTTGCAGGGAAGATTGAGATGCTCCAGAAGCACTAGATGACTTGTCAACAGAATGACATCCCAAATTAGCACCCCCTTGTCTCTCCGAGAGTCCGCCGAGAATTTGAGAATTTTCCGCCACAAGGGATTTCTCAGATTGAGAACCCGAGGGAATTGAATTACAAGGACTTGGAAGACTCAATTCGGGACCTTTAGTTTCCAATTTTGATTGGGATTCAGTCTGGACAGAAGAACAGCCATCGCCGATGCCATCATTGCATAAACTAATTAAAGGGTCACCATCCATTGCACAGGCATGCGACACATTCATGTCACAAATCAACAGACACCACATTGCATCCCCAATACTGAAAAATGGCCTAACCTCTCGAAGAACACAAACCAATTCGGCCAAGATATACTTCTCAAGCTGCGATAGATCATCAAAATAGTGATCTCGCGAAGGATCAAGCTCTTGGCCATTTCTTAGAAATGCCAAAGTGTTGTCAACTATATTTGACACAGTGTCTTTGCATCCATAACAGATGCCAGGCCTTAACATAGCCTTCGTAGCAACATCTTCAGTGTAGCCACAAGCAATGATTTTCTTTATTGCACTCTTGAAAATGGTGTGCAAATTGCTCAGGACAAGTTCTTCCAACTGAACTTCAGTGAGATCACTCCAATCAGCATCATGGGATTCAAACATCTCTAGTTCCACCTTAGGTTGGCTCGGCCTAACCTCGGATGAAACTGCAGGGCTAGATAATCCAAGGTCAAGCTTCAAGCCATCAGAACAATCTTGGCTAACACTGCACAAGTCAGAAGCTGTGACTTGTCCAAAACTTGGGGTCATTTCGATTTTTTCAGCCGAGAATTCATAGCTTAGACTCTCATGTTGAGGTGAAGGTGTAATCTTATTTGGCTCCCCTAAAGGTGGATCAGCCCTGAATTTTCTCTTATTCCTACTTCCTTTTTCTTGAACAGAAACTGAAGAAGACATTTGACTGTTACCACTGGCAACCAGTGATGCCATTAAACTGAAAAACAAAAATAAATCAATAAATAAAATTATAAATACACTCGTGGTGATTCATGAATTTATCAAACATCAATTCACAAGCATCCAAAAATTAATTAATTCCAAAAACAAGCACTATTAAAACCTAATGAGAAATTAAAATTGACAAGGTAAATTCACAACAAATTTTATAGCATTGTCAATCAACAAAAAGCAAGAAAAAAATTAGAGTAATAACTAACACTTGATTATAATATAATGCATCATATATGAATTTAATAAGTGAAACTTTATTACCTCTAAATCCCAGAATCACAATCTACGATGAATAAAGTCCTGAAATTCAGATTAAAAAAAAAAAAACAATGAAAAACAAATATTAATAACACTGCCCAAAAACATGCACCAGTAATCTCAATGAAAAGAGCAAACCCAGTTGAAAAAAATTAAAAATTGAAACTACCCAAATGAATTCAACGACATAACAAAACTCCAAAGTCGTCGATAGATCAGAAATTCGATCTAAAAAATTAATTGTTAATATTGTTTCAATACGAAGAAGATCCCCAATACACGTGAAGGAAAATTCAAGAGTTATAATCAGTATTAGAAAATCGATCGATACGTACCCGATTGAAGAAAAATTAATAACAATCAAAGGTAGGATCGATCTTAGAACATCGGAGAATCAGAAAGAAAATCAAAAGAATTTTTAGGTTTTTTTTTGTTGTTGTTCTTTTTTTTTTTTTTTTTCTCCTCTTTTTATTTTATTTTTTGTGCTGAGGCTGTGTGTTAAGCTTGGGGAGGCTTTAATAGCCCACGTCCCTTTCCCACTATAGTAACTAGGTTAGCATCATGGTTATAATAAAAGATATATTAAGACAAATTTCACATTTTTTTAAATAAATTAAATATAATAATATAAATTTAATATATTTGTGAAACAATATAATAATAATACATCTTCTATTTATATTTTGAAGATGTATTGTCTATTGAAAGTAATATAATTTGAAATACAGAAAATCATTTAAAGAAACTCGTCTTTTAATAACATTCTAATCGGAATTAACTAAGTTATGAATAATTAGTTATTTTGTTAGTTCGGATTATATGTGGGAAATGATTTTGTGATATATAAATGAAATTAGTTAATGTCTATTAATATATTAAGAAAATGTTTCACATATTATTGTTATTAATAATATTAATTTAATCAATACAAAAAAAATATTAATTTAATCTATTTGTCAAAGGATAATAATAATAATAATTTAGTCTCGTAGAAAAGTTATTTGATAAAAATATGTTATTTTTATTTCACACGTGTATCCTATATAGAAGGTAATATTGTTCAAAATTTAATCTATTTGTCAAAGATTCATTTACCAAGTCAAAGAAAAATTATATAAAGATGAAAGCTAAGTTATACAATGTTTGTTCCACGGTAGAAAATCTAATTAATTTGGTGATTTTTGTATTTTTTATTTTGAGTAATGTCGTTTAAAGTACGATAAAATGTTAAAAATAAACATATTATTTAACGTGGTTCTAACTGCTAATTGACTACATTACGGAGAATTAATTAATCTATTCGATAGCTTAAATGTTGGTTGGTAAGGATTTTATGATATATAAATATAAATGAAATTTCAATAATGTCTATTAATATATTAAGAAGATATTTCACATATTATTGTTATTATTATGCGTTTGTAATAAAAAAATACTAGTAGTTTATAATATATATAAAAATATATCTTTCACTAGTCAAAAGAAGATATTTTTGTAGTCCTTTTACTTTTCTAATTTGAATGTCAATATTATCTATTTTTTGTTTTTTCATTGAATAAGTTTTTCTTTTTTAATTATGGCAAAGAAAAAAGTATTTTCTTTTTTTACTTTTTTAACAAAGTTTTTTTTTTTTGCTTTCGATTAGGCAAATCAGGAGTTTTTGAGTTTTTTTTAATAAAATCTCTAAGGAATAAAAAAAAATATTATTTTTTTATCAGGAGGAATCGAAAAATTATAACAGTGGAATACCTTCCAACACATTTGGGACCATTCTTAAAAATTTCAAACGTTTGAGAGTGTGATATTAATATTGATGGTCCAATATTTCATCTTTTTTATATTCCTTATCACCACGTACTTTATTTGTATGATAAATAGAAAATAATCATGAATTCGTGATATATATTGATTTGGAGCATAACCTAATTGGATCTATTGGATCTACGTTGAGTTTTGAGTATATAATATCTATTGTTTTGATGATTCAAATCGATTATAATTAAGACTAATCTTTTGTCAAAAAATAATAATAATTAAAATTGATATTTAATTTAGCCATACTGATTTATAATGTTAATCGATTCAATTTTGCAAATTTAAACACTTCTCAAAAATTGAACTCGAATTCTCAACCTAAAAATAAGATTGTGTATTGACTTCAACCAAAATCATTTTTTTAACCAACCAAAATATCACATGATTTATTATTTTCTAATTAGTCTGTAAAATTCTTTTTATATATGTCATATCCATAAACACAAAATAATTTGGAAAAAATATAAAAAAGGAGCTTTTGCTATATATTGATCTTATATATTATTAATGGGCATACGGGCACATCTGTTTTTTCTTGATAAAAAATAACAGAATTTACTAGTTTTTTATACAATTGTTTAAGAAAAATCATTTACTTGATTTAAAAGGAAGGATAAAAGTTGTAAATAAAATAGTTTGAAAGAATTTTAAAACTGGAAGAAAATTTAAAAAATAAATAAATTCTTTAATTCAATAAAAAATGTCCTATAAAAAAATTGAATAAAAAATAATAAAATTACAAATAAAATAATTTAAACGAAAGATAAATTTGGAATAAAATAAAACTTGGTATTTTCTTTAAATATAGGTATACATTTTATTACATATTAATTCATGTTTAAATTTAAGTTTATTGTACTCGTGTTCAAATTTAAGTTTTGATATACTCCCTTCCGCTAAAAATATAAACAAAAATGTGTAAAAAATGTAGATATAAAAAATTATGAATTTGACAAAAAAAACATGTACATTATTGTTTGATATTCAATAATGTATGAAATAATATATTGACGTGTTTTTTTAACCAAAAAGTATATATTGGCATGTTTTTAAAATACATTTTTTAAATATTTTACTTTGAGTTAAAATATAATTTTAAAATAAATTCCGTAGCCAAACTCTATAATAATCTTAAAAAAAGTTAATCCAGTAGTATAAATTTGTTTATTGCCAACCCATAATTAAAATTAAAATCCAATTCAATTTGTTCCCATTATAGAAAACAAAAATCCCCAATTAATAGATATAATGAATTATGTATCCAGTAAAAAAAGAAATACTTTATTTGATCATTTAAAACAATCAGAACAAAATTGAATGAAATATATAAAATAGAGTGGAACAAAACACAATAGATTAAAAATTCCATTTTATTGTGTGAGTATTCATGTATATTTTTTAGTAAAAAAAATGTATATTTTTTGTCCAATTCAATGAACTTTTCTTTCTTTCTTTTGTTTTTTGTTAATACAACGAACTTTTCTTTTCACTCCAATACAATGAACCAGAAAGGTTGTATATGGTAGAGAACAATTGGTAAAAAGTTCTTTTTTTCTTTTGTCAACAAAGGTTAATCTTAGTTTTAAGGTTTCAGTTATGGTAAATCATTTTTTTAATTGATACTTAAAGACGTTTGTAATAATGTATGATATTAAAGACGTTTTAATAATGTAAGATATTGTGAAGGCTAAATAGCCGTGGTCCCTTAACTTAATTTTTGGTAACGATTTGGTCCTTTTTTTTTTCCCATTTTGGTATTTTATGTTTTTAAATAATTTCAGCCTCAACCTTTAAGTGGGATTCCGTTACAAAAAAAGTTAAAAAGCTAACCCCCGTTTCCTTTTCCCTGGGTTTTCTCTCAGGTTTATGTTTCTTTTGTTTGGTTTAGGGTTACCTTTCTTCTCCCATTCACTTTCTCCCTTCATCTCCTTTCTTCTCTTCTCCCGTGTCATCTCTTTCCTTCATCGTCTTCTCCCTTCCATGGAAAATCATATTCATGGTTCACAAAACTCTAAATCTATGGCTGCCTCTTTCACAAATGGGTCAAAGTCAACCTCGTACAACTCAACATCCTACAACTATGGTTCTTTTGATTCCAATGGAATTTGTGAGCTGCCAAATTGTGCTTGTGGCCTGAAACCTGTAATTCGCACAGTGACAAAATGGGGTCCGAACAGAGGAAGAAAATTTTGGGGTTGTAGGAATTTTGTGGTAAGCATAAATACCTTTGGGATTTAAGGTTTTATGATTTAGGGTTTTTAGATTTGGTTCAGATGAAAAAAAAATTATTCGATTATTGCTGAAATTTTTTTATTGATGTTGTCTTTGTTCATCAATTGTAGAGTTATGACATTGAATGTAGATTCAATTACTTTGTTTGGGATTCAGACTATAGGCTTCAAGCACAACAGAGAAATCAACAACAGATACATACACAATGTTTAGAGTGTCCTCAAAAGGAGTTGGAGATTATGACTCTTAGGAATGTCATTTTGAAGATGCATGGAGATCACAAGTCAACCATTATTAAGATGAAGTTGCTGCAATTTTTAATCGTTTTGTTTGGTGTAACATGTGTTGTTTTATCGTTTATCTTAGCTCTGAAATGAGGTTACTGTTTTTGATGTAATTTTCTTGATGTTGATGTAGTAGATTTGTTGTAAGTATGTAGTTATGATTGAGTTTGTTGTATGACATTTGGAACATATTAATGTATTTTGCTTTTGCATCAATTGTGGCTCCAATGATGTTGGTTGTTATTTCTTTAATTATTACTGTTAATTACCGTCAATTATGAATGAATTATTTTTTATTTGTCTACATGTGTATTGTTAATCAGAATGCAGAATCAGAATGCATAATCAGAATGAATCATAATGCAGAATCGATCTGCATGTGTATTGTCTGCAAGTGCATAATTCATTCATAAAGAATGTTGTTCCTGATTCATTCAAAATTGTTCTTGATCCAATTGATGTTTATGCATAATTACTTATTGGTTCATTCATAACTCAGAATTCATTATTGTTCCTGATTCATTCATATGTGATATGTGTCTGAATTGATGTAACTCAGAATTCATTATGTGTTCCTGATTCACTATTTGTGTTTCCAATGAACCAATTCTTTTTTAAACATCCAATGAGCTAATTCATTAGTCATGAATTCTGGTGTTCATCTTCTGATGTTTATCTTCTGGTGGCCATCTTCTGGTGTTCATCTTCTGTTGTTTATCCTCTGATTTTCATCTTAAGTCTGAACAAATAATATTTCAGTCTGGACATTTTACCTTCTGAGTTGGATCAGGTCTGGATCAAATCTGGACATCATTTCACGATGAGAAGGGAGAAGACGATGAAGGAAAGAGATGACACGGGAGAAGAGAAGAAAGGAGATGAAGGGAGAAAGTGAATGGGAGAAGAAAGATAACCCTAAACCAAACAAAAGAAACATAAACCTGAGAGAAAACCCAGGAAAAGGAAACGGGGGTTAACTTTTTAACTTTTTTTGTAATGGAATCCCACTTAAAGGTTGAGGCTGAAATTATTTAAAAACATAAAGGACCAAAATGGGAAAAAAAAAACATAAAGGACCAAATTGTTACCAAAAATTAAGTTAAGGGACCACGGGAGCTATTTAGCTTATTGTGAAAATAAAAGTTTAGAGGAGTGAAGTTATATATATATATATATATATATATATATATATATATATATATATAATTATTCAGTTAAATTAATGTTTTTTGAATGAATATTATTGTTGACATATATTGACAATTGTTATAAAAGATTTTAATAATAAAAAATTACTATAACTTTTGTTGTGATTATAAAAATGACTAAAATATATCACTTATAAAAGATAAAAATTAATTAAAATAAATAAATAACTAAAACGAATATTATATAAAATATAAATGACTGAAATTATATTCCACTAATAACTAAATATAAGAATATTAATGTCAATTATACAATTTAATTATCCTCTCTCAAAATTTAGTGTATTTTGACTTTTGTGTTGAGGATAGAAAAATAAATATGTTTGAAAGAAAATATATTTTTTAGGGATTGAAAGAAAATAATTGGTGAGGGGAGGTTATTTCATTATTTGATTGGAGAATGTAAATTTGAAATGAATGTTTGTATCTAATTAACGGTGTCATGGTGTGTGATAGTGATAAAGTGAGCAAGGAAAATGACTAATGAATGGTACATTTCTTACTGAGAAATACAAAATTTCCATGTGAAATCGAAATAGATACCAAGTGGAAAAAGAACAAAAATAAGAGAACAATAGTTACATTAAGAATTTTTAAGTGGAAAACTTTCTCAATGTGATATACAATAAATTATGGGAGACAATCTAATAAAATATTTTCTATTAGAGACCATTATAAATTAATTACTATAATCAATCAAGTCTTAGTTATAAGTTAGTTACTTTAATTAGAAATTAGTTGTTTTAATTTAGATATATAAATCTCATTATATTTTATATAGTAATTATTTTTCTCATTTGATTGATACAAAATTTATTTATATATTATTCTCTTTGATGTTTAATATCAATATTTTGTAAATTCTATAATCATATCAAGAATTAATTATTTCACTATTTTCTTTCTCAAAAATTTCTTGAAATTTTTTTCATATAAACTTAATTGATTTATCTTGACTTTCTTATTTGTATCTTAAACAATTTGTTTATTTTCCTATCTTTTTTTCTCTATTCAAAACTAGTTATTTTTCATTATTTATTCATTTTCTTCTCTTTATATCTCAAATTTCAAGTTAGAATGATCTCGTCATGATATTAATAATAAAAAAAACCAGTCAAATAATGAACATTAAAGGAAATATATTTGCCAATAAAACTATTCCAAAACTCAAAACTTCTTTAAAGTTTTGACATCAATCTTGTTTTAATATCAACAACTTTTGTCAAGTCTGAATAAGATAGAGTCAAGTGTATTTGTTGAAGATTTCTCAAGAACACCAACCACATTTAGTGGCAAAATTCTTTCTTTTTAGCCAAATTGACATTAAAAAAAATGCAAGCAAAATTTTTGTTGTTTCTAAAAAAATATATATAATTAAATTCTTATTTAGAAGTCTCAGCTAATGACCAATAAATTGCAAATGAGATTTCGTTCAAAAGAACAAATGCAAGAGAAGATCTTGCATGGAGATTTAGACTCCATTCAACACCTATTACAACAACAAAAAAAGGAAGAAGTAAGAATACATTATAATTTTTCTTTTTCTTATTTCAAATGAAAAATAAATCTTTTCAAAAATCTTTTAGCCGATTTATTTCTGAATTTCAAAATTCTTTAGACGATGTATTTCGTCGTTTCACATTGTGTTTCTTTATTTTTTATTTTTTACAACATTTGTGCTACTCATCCTAAGTTAAAAGTGTCGCAAACACCTTTGAGCTTGCGAGAAATATTACAGATGTAAAATTGGTTATAAGTTAGTTACTTTAGTTAGATGTTAGTTACTCTAGTTATAAATTAGTTGTTCTAATTTGGGTATATGAACTTTATTATACATACTATTTATAATCATCTTTCTCATTTGATCAATACAAAGTTATTTATTTTTGTATTCATCTATTTCATGCTTAATTTTAATATTTTACAAATTTTGTTATCTCTGTTATAAAAAAGTTGGATTAATATCTCTCTTAATACGAGAAGATCCCTCCCAATCTCACTTGACTCAGATCATATGCAATGTTACATGATCTTTTGATGCATGTGTGGTATTCTTTTGTAAGATCATGTTGGAACATAGTGTATGAATTTAAAAATTGTTGAAATCCCACATTGGAAAAATCTTATATGTTGAGTAGTTTTCATCACTATATAAAGATTTTTTAATTTTTTATTGAAGTCCCACAATGGATAGAAAACATATGTGAATTTGCTTCCATCACTATATAAAGAGTGTCATTCTATTGTGAAAAGTACACCAAAGTTGGATGCATTCCTAATTTTCTTTTTTCTCCCTCTTATATTCTGCTCGATTTATTTCCGAGCCACTTCTCTCATTTCTTTCTGTCCATTTGATTTTTAGTGGTTCTAATACCACTTCCTTTTAAAGTGGTTTTTAAGTCGTAGTCAATTCGATTTTTGAGTGATTATAATACCAATGTCTCTTTGATTTTTTAGTGGTCATAATACCACTGTTCTTTTAGAGCGATTGTTATGTCGTAGTTCTTTTGATTTATGAGTGGTCATAATATGATATTGTGAGTGGCTTTAACCGTCATATTGAGAGTGATTTTAGCTGTCATATTGAGAGTGGTTTTAACCGCCATAGGGTGTAATTCTAGAATGGTTTTCTATAGTGCAGTATAACTCTGATACAGTGAATCTGAGTTGTTTTATCCTGGGGACGTCGTGGTTGATAGTCTGTCTTGCACAATTTGGGTTGTGCCGTGAAACGTCTTAAAGAGAGCGACGTAGTCCACGACTCAACCCAATAATATCTTCGGTGACATAAATTAATTTTCAAACATATTTCAAAATTCAAAAAACAACAATTTTAAGACGTTTCTTTCTGCCATGTCAACCGAAGACATTACTGGATAAGAAAGCTAAAGAATTAACTCATTGGAGGGTAATGATTACCTCTATATGAATACTACAGTTTCAGCAATAGTGTTAGACAAGTATGAGATGCTATAAAGAAGAAATATGATATCGAGGAAGTTGGAGCTAAAAAGTGTGTTGTAGTCTGTAAGACCCTTAAATTTAAAATTAAATTCAGATTTGATTTTAAGGGTATTTTGGGAATATCGGTGTAATATTCAATATATGTATATTTTGTGTAAATATATATATATATATATATAATTAATTGTTTTGGAGGTGGAATTAAAATTATTGGATAATTGATGGATTAATTTAATTTTGAGTAATTAAATTATCGGACCGTTAATTAAGATATTCTCTGCTAATTTCGACGGAAACGGGTTAAGTGCTGGAGGATCAAAAGATATTTTGATATAAGAATTGGTGAGGTGGCGTAGATATTTGTGAAAAAGGAAACAATTCCTCTCTCCTCTGCTGTGTCAGTTGCTTTATGTGGATATTTAAGTAAGAAGCTTTTCCTTCTTTCCTCTACGAGCCAGTTCTGCTTTATCTTCTTCTTCTTCTTCTTCTTCTTCTAATTTTCTGAGTGTTGGTGAAGAAAAACAGTTTACTTAAAAGTCATCGTTCTGGAAAATCTGAGTGTCGAATCAGAAAGTTTCGAGTACGAAAGTCATTCCTCTGATCGTTACGGAGCTAAAGAACTAATTTTTGTAGCGGCGAACGCGAACGGGAGTATCGTCGGCTTTTGTCGCAGAAGCGTACGAGCTAAGGGAACATAACTAAGGTAAGGGCACCTTCCAACTTTCTAGATTGCATTTAGGGCTGTAAATGCATGTGTGATGAATGATATTTGGTTTATGATTGTGAAAAACATTGTATTATGTTTTGAAAATCATTCTGTGAGCGTTGAATGATGATTCTGGTTCTGATTTTGTTTTGTTAAAAATCAGTGAGGTTATTCTGGTTTGAGTAAATCTGTGTTTTGCTGTGTTTTGTTAAACAATCTGGTGTTGATGGTTGTTTCAAATGAAAAGGGATTTAAAATGGTGGAAGTATTTTTATGAAAAATATGTTGTTGGTATTTGATGAAAAATGTTCTGAGTTGAGGTTTTAAAAGAGGGGAACTATGATTCTGGTGTTGGGTTGGATTTTCAAAAGAAAAGGTTTTGAAAATGTGTTGAAGTTTCAGGAAAATTCACTGATTTCGAAGGTGTATTCGAATACGGCATTGAGTGTATTCGAATACAACCTGCAAAGCTTATGTTTTCCCTAAGTTTTCGAACTTGTATTCGACTACGAGCCCCTGTAGTCGAATACAGATTTTCCAATTTTGCTACTGACTTAGCATCTGTATTCGACTACGACCCTCTGTAGCCGAATACAGATTTGCAATTTTTGCTTCTGTTTTAACCACTGTATTCGACTACAACCCTCTATAGCCGAATACAGATTTGCAACTTTTGCCACTGACTTCGCATCTGTATTCGACTACGAAGGTCTCGTATTCGAATACAGAATGCTGATTTTTCACTGTTTTAGCTTCTGTATTCGAATACAAGGTAGCTGTAGTCGAATACAGATTCGTATTTTTCATAAATTCAAGTTTTTAACATTGTTTTATAAACCTTAAGTGTTGGGGTACCTTGGGAAGGTTTATGGTGATTAAAAATGGAAATTTGGTGATAGTTTGAAGTGGTGATGATGAAGTTTTTGAGAATTTACTGAAGTTGTAGAAATTCTGATTTTTGTATTGTGACAGCCTCTGTATTCGAATACTAGGAGTCTGTATTCAAATACAGGATGTTGATTCTGCCTTGTTTGGCTTCTGTATTCGAATACAATGAAGCTGTATTCGAATACAGATTCGTATTTTTGCCAGAAACCTCAGTTTTAATCACAGTTTTGAATCTTAACAGTTGGGGAAAAACCTTTGTTAATAAAGAGTGGAACTTTGAGGTAATGCAAAGTGTAATGCTTGCTTGAATGGTTAATCTTTGAATGTGTTGAGATGTTTTGACAAATGAGGAAAATGCATGAATTTTACTAAGGTTGCATACTGTTTTCAGTGAAGTGAAACAATGCATATTCATGCATGGCATAGTCAGGTGGTACCCGCGATGAGCCACAGAGTAATGCGCATCCACGTGCTGATCTATAGTGATTGCACGAGTGCTGATCTGTAGTGATTGCACGAGTGCTGATCTGTAGTGATTGCACTAGGTACTAATCTGTGATTGTACCTTGGTATATAAGTGTTGGTCATATAAACGACTGCACTGGTACTGGACTGTAGTGTCTGTATCCTGAAATGCGCAGTCACGTGCTGATCTGTAGCGATTGCATGAGTGCTGATCTGTAGTGATTGCACGAGTGCTGATCTGTAGTGATTGCACTAGGTACTGATCTGTAGTGATTGTACCTTGGTTTATGTCAAACGTGCTGGTCTGTAGTGACTGCACGAGTGCTGGTCTGTATGCGACTGCACTGGTGCTGATCTGTATGCGATTGCACCCTGGTCATGAGGGCCGTTAAATTGTGCTGGTCTGTAAGCGACTGCACCTTGGTGATTCCAAGAATTTATGAACATAAGCATATACATATTGCATCGGAGTGTTTGACCGGAGGGTCACGTTTGATTTTATGTTGATGGTGGAAAATTGTTGTGTGAGTAAGTATTTTTTTGAAAATCTGTAATTTCGGATGAATTGATGTTTGTGCTTACATCATGATTTTTATACTTACTTGGTTGCTGTTTTGTAAAGTACAAATGACATGGATTTCAAAATTTAGCATCCTTATTTATCATCATGTACTATGAATATGTTTGATATTCTTGATATAACTGCTATGTGGTAATTGTTATTTTCGGTCCGTGACCCTTTACAATTATTGTGGAAATTGGGCGTTGCCCTCAGATGAGATTCAGAACCGTACCCCTGATGGTCATACTAACGACAAGGAACGTCGTTAGTTTCCCTTGATCTTTACTTGTGGGCTATGCAAAGAGATGAGCAGCTGGGTGAAGAAAAGACTTGTGAATATTGTTATGCTACTGTAGCTTAGGGTATGATCAGAGTAGACTTATGTATAGGGTTTTGAACTCAATGGTTGTAAATATTCATTTTGGGAATTATTGTAAAACTCTTCCGCACTCTGATAAATATTTTGATGTATCTTTATTTTAGTATATTATAAAGATCAAATTCCCATAAATATCTCATTCGATTCAATTGTGATGTTGCTGTTTTAAAATTCCTTACTATTTTTAATTACGAAGTCGAATGATATTTAATTTGAATTGATTTTAATTTCCTTGGAACGCAATTCTGAAAACTCTTTTATTCATGTATTCGTTTTAAAAAAAAAATATACTCGCGCTGTGTTTTAAACTCGGGGTGTTACATAGTCGCTACCTCAAGTAAGAGTATTAGATGACAGATCCGTGGAGGTTTACTCTCGTGAAATTCAAAAGGCAGTTCATGAGATTATCTCTTAAGGTATGACTTTATATGAACTTTAAATTGATTGTTATTATCGACAAACTGACCTTGTTTGGAAGGATTTCATAAACAATTCTCTCAAGTATAAAACAAAAGAATTTTCTCAAAAGAGTATGATAACCCGTCTCTAGAGATAAGAAAAAAAATCTTGTTTATGATTTTTTTTCAGAATAAGGCGAGTTTACTTACTCTATAGGGGACATATTTGTACATCAATTTCAAATATGATATTTTTGTTGACAAATGGTACACCTGATGCATGTTTAAATTAAATGTTGAAATTAAGAATGTCTCCTTCTGTTTACATGTTGTGTGATTTTAATATTTGACATGTTAGACTCTGTCACATGAACACGTGTAATTTCAAACTTAAGTAACACAGGTTTAATACCAATGTTATCTTTAAATGATTTTGAAAATTTGTGATTTTTGTAGTTAAATTAAAATAACAAAGAGATCACATAAATCTGTAGTTAGAGAATATGAGTCTTTAGATCTATTACACTTTGATATATATATGTGAATTTGATGGGACGTTAACAAGAAATTAAAAGTGTTATTTTATCACTTTTACTGACGATTGCTCTGACTATACTTTTGTATATCCAATGAAAAATAAAAGTGAAGCGCTTAACATGTTTAGGATCTTTGTAACTGAAATTGAAAATCAATTATGTAAAAAGATTAAGAGATTTTGTAGTGATAGATGAACAAAGTATGATACTAGTTTATTTAATGAGTTTTATAAAACGCAAGGAATTATACATGAAACCACAACAGTTTATTCACCTGAAATGAAAGAAAGAATATAACTCTTACTGAACTTGTTGTTGCTATTATGCTGGACTCTAGTGTTGCATCTCATTGGTGGGGGGAAATTATTTTTACCGTTTGTTATGTTTTGAATAGAGTTCCAAAATCTAAAAGCAAAACATCTCCTTATGAGATAATAAAGAAAAGACAACCAAACTTGTTTTATCTTCGAATATGGAGCTGTCTGACTTATATCAGAATCTCCGATCCCAAGCGAATTAAACTCGCTAGTAGAGCATATGAATGTGTATTCATTGGGTATGCATTAAAAAATAAAGCATATAGGTTTTATGACCTAAATGCGAAAGTGATCATATAGTCAAATGATGTTGACTTCTATGAAAATAAATTCTCTTTCAAATCGAGAAATAGTGGGGGCAGTGAACCAAGTTACGTTCTTGTGATAAGAAACACTGAAAGCAACAAACACGGCGAAATAGAAACTCGAAGAAGAGAGTCAAAATTGCTAAATATTAGGACCCAAATATACGACCTATAATTTAGAAGAGGATCCTGCAAATCTTAAAGAAGTTTTGTCATCATTAGATGCAGATTTATGGCAAAAAGCTACAAATGATTAAATGGATTCTCTAGAGTCTAACAAGACTTGACATTTGGTGGACTTGCCTCATGGTTGCAAACCAATAGGTTGTAAATGGATTTTGAAAAAGAAACTAAAACCCGATGGAACTGTTGATAAATACAAGGCACACTTTGTAGCCAAAGGTTTTAGACAAAGAGAAATTATAAATTTCTTCGTGAATTTTTCACCAGTCACTAGAATAACATCCATTAGAGTACTCATTTATGTACCAACAATTCATAACTTGGTGATACACCGAATGGATGTTAAAACCACTTTTTTAAATGGTGATCTAGAAGAAGAAATCTATATGGAACAACCTGAAGGTTTTGTAATTCATAGACAAGAAAACAAGGTCTGTAAGTTAGATAAATCTCTGTATGGTCTTAAACAAGCTCTTAAGGAATGGCATGAATTTGACAATTTGATTATATCGAATGAGTTTAAAGTGAATGAAAGTGACAAATGTATTTATTACAAATATGAAAATGACATTTGCACTGTCATATATCTCTATGTAGACGACTTACTCATATTTGGTTCAAACATTCATGCTGTAAATACTGTGAAATCATTGTTGAGTAACAACTTTGATATGAAAGACCTTGGAGAAGCGAATGTAATATTAGAAATCAAGATTACTAGGTCATAAAAGGGAATTTCTTTGGATCAGTCTTACTATGTTGAAAAGATCCTAAAGAAATATAAATACTTTGAATGTAAACATGTTTGCACACCATATGATCCAAGTGTGAAACTTTTGAAGAACACTGGTGAAGGTGTTAGGCAAACTGAATATGCGAGCATCATTGGCAGCCTCAGGTATGCCACTGATTGTACTAGATCCGACATTGCCTACGTCGTGGGACTGCTGTGCAAGTTTACCTGTAGACCCTAGTATGGAGCATTGGCACGATATCGAAAGATTCATGAGATACCTAAAAAGGACCATGAGTCTAAGATTACATTATCAAAGATTTCCTACCGTCCTTGAAGGATACAGTGATGCTGATTGGAAAATTCTATCAGATGACTCTGAAGCAACCAATGGCTATATTTTTAGTATAGTCGATAGTGATGTATCTTGGGAATCGAAGAACATACGATATTGGCTCAGTCCACTATGAAGTCTGAAATGATAGCACTAGTTACTGCTAGTGAAGAAGCAAGTTGATTGAGATGTTTGCTAGCTGAGATCCATTTATAGGAAAAACCTATGTTAGCTGTGTTGATCCACTGCGATAGTACCACAGCTATTGCAAAGATTGAGAATCATTATTTCAATTGTAGGAAACGACAAATACGTCGTAAGCACAACACTGTTAGATAGTTACTTTCTAAAGGAGTTGTTATAGTGGATCGTGTACGCACTGATGAGAATTTAGTGGATCCTTTGAAGAAAGGGTTAGCTAAAGAGAAAGTCTTAAATACATCCAAAAGGATGAGACTAATGCCTATAGAGTCACTCATGATGGTAACACGACCTAAAAGATTGGAGATCCCATGAATTAGATTCAATGGGTAATAACAAGTCATGAAGGGATATGAGATGAACATGCTATTATATATCAGAGAAGCATGATTCCTGAAGCGATGATATGATGAGATAATATAAACTCTAATGAGATCTATACTCCACGTGGAGTGGAGTACCTAGCTACAAGAGTGCTCTTGATGGCCTCACCTATGTTAATGTGGAAGTAGGGCCGCTTCCTATGGAATTTTGAGGCATAATTCCTAAAGCATTCACTATACTGTGATAGAGGTGCAGGGTCATTAACGCACGAGCTTTTGAGAATACACCATATGAAAAGGTTGTGTGTAGATTTGATGTCATAGATAGAGTTCAAGACTACGAGTCACTCTTGTTGAATCTGAATCTCACTTACTATGCAAATGTTCAAGTCAAGAGACACCTTTACTTATGCACAATCTTATAAAAGCATTTGATGCTACTTCAGAAACAATTTTTTAAATCAAGTGGAGGATTGTTGGAACATAATGTGTAAATTTAAAAATGGTTGAAGTCTCACATTGGAAAAATCTTATATGTTGAGTAGTTTTCATCACTATATAAAGATTTTTTAAACTTTTGTTGAAGTCCCACATTGGATAGAAAACATATGTGGATTTGCTTCCATCACTATATAAAGAGTGTCATTTTATTGTGAAAAGTACATCAAAGTTTGATGCATTTCCCAACTTTCTCTTTTCTCCCTTTTATATTTTGCTTGATTTATTTCCGAGCCACTTCTCCCATTTCTTTCTGTCCCTTCGATTTTTAGTGGTTCTAATACCACTTCCTTTTAGAGCAGTTTTTAAGCCGTAGTCCCTTCAATTTTTGAGTGGTTATAATACCATTGTCCCTTTGATTTTTGAGTGGTCATAATACCTGTGTTTTTTTAGAACAATTTTGATGTCGTAGTCCCTTTGATTTTTGAGTGGTCATAATATCACTTTCCTTTTAGAGCGGTTGTTATGTCGTGGTCATAGTACCATATTGTGAGTGACTTTAACCGCCATATTGAGAGTGACTTTAACCGTCATATTGAGAGTGACTTTAACCGTCATATTGAGGGTGTAGTTCTAGAACGGTTTTCTACAATGTAGTAAAACTGCGATACAGTGAATTTGAGCTATTTTATCTTGGGGACGTCGTGGTTTATAGTCTGTCTTGCACAATTTGGGCAGTGCCCTGAAACGTATTAAAAAGAGTGACCTAGTCCGCGACTCGACCCAGTAATATCTTCGGTGACATAAATTGATTTTCAAACAGTTTTCGAAATTCAAAAAATAACATATCATCTTGATCTTATTTTCACAAATAAACATTGTTACTATTATGTTTGAATAAATATTTTTCTTAAACACTTTTCCCGTGAACAGACATAGTCATAGACATATAGATGTTTGAAAACCTAACAAAACTTGTCATATCTCCTATATTTGATTTCATTTTACAACATTTTCTAAGTTTTGGTTTTATTTTTTTTTTCAGTTTTGTTTATTTATATGTTTTATTGAAATGTTTAAAAGCTTACAACTGTATTTTTAATCAAGAAAAAGTGCTCATAATATACTAAAAATATTGTTTTATATGTGAAGAAAAGAACAAAAAAAACTATACAAGCAAACAACAACCCAAACACATTATGAGATTAATATAAATGAAGCATAGGGAAGAATATAATTCACAAAGAGTATGACAAAAGTTTCTACATGACCTAGATTGGTGAACAAATTTGCACTGCCATTGACCCAATGAAAAGTGTGAATCACAAAAGCTTTTCAATCTGAAAAATTAATAAGTGATAAAACTTCTACGAATAAAAGTTGCAGAAGCGAAGAAGAGGAGTCTTTTATAGATAAGCCAACAAAGTTCAATAATAAAATTTAGTTTATCCATGTTTTTTTTATTTAAAAAGGGGAAATATTATTAATTCAAACTGATGGGGAAATTGATTTCTGATATTATTAAATAGAGGACAAGACGAATTCAAAATAATTATATTAAAATCTGTATAATGAATTCTATGTGCAAGAAGATCGACATATTTTTTAACTTCACGATTAATGAAAACTACTTCGACTTCTCAATGATTGGCGTGAATTGGTGCAATAATTTTTGCAACAATTAGTTAAAACTATACGATTAATTATGTCAACAACTATTTTAGAATTAGATTCAATAATAACATGATGAAAGTTTATCCATATTATTATCTCTACATCATCTAAGAATAAATTATTATTAAGTTGATATATAAAAATAAAATCAATCTAAATGTGAGAAAGAATATATAAGTTGATATTATTCTTTCTTGTTAGTAAGAATCACAAAAGCTTTCAACTTAACAAATGAAGAAAGACGGAACTTCTACCAATAGATGTTGTAGAGACTGAGAAAATGTGTCACCTTTCTAAGTTAGGATGACAATGACTTAAAGTTTTCTTGATTAAAAGAGGACTTTTTTCATGGCAATAGCCAATGTTAATACTATATTATTAATGTTAATATTTTGCTGAAGGGAGATTGGAATTATCGACATTCTTATTATTTTATTCCAACTAACCTTACATGCTTTTAGATTAAAAGAGAACTATGTAATTAGTTTTGAATTATGAAATAGACCTCATAGCTCAAAATCCACAGCAATACATGTTCAAATGCTAACATAATGAAACATTTTAATCAAGTTTTCGTTACGAAACAAGGCTTAGTATAAAGAACTATAGTTGCTTCTATGTAGGGCCGATCCATCGTTTTTGAAGGTTGAGTTTTCATATAAGTTCTTAAAATTTTGAGGTATGAAAATATTAGTTATATATTATTTAACGTTTACAAATTATTAGATGTAATGCAATGATTCAGTGACAAAATTTAATATTTTTATACATGCGATCTTAAAATCTCCCAAATTATTTAAGATGGCTATGTTTTTATGACATGATAATACTAGAAGTAATTAGATATTCGACGAATAAAAGAATGGATATTAAATTTAGTATTTACACGAATATATTTTTTGTTTAATTAATTTATTTGATTCCTAAATTATTTAATTTTTTAAAATATAATCCTAATTTTTGTAATTTTATTCTTAAATTTGTGAATAGTTTGAAAATTAGTCCTAGAGACATAATCATAAATAGTTTACACATTTTGAGACTTAATTATAAATTATTCAAATGCTTGTAAACTCAGTTTATTAAAAAAAAAAAACAAATACAATAATTTCAACAATTAAATTACAAAAAGAAAATTCAATTGAAAGACTTATATTCTGAAATATTTAAATTAAAATGAGAATTTGAAGATAGTTAACATTAGTATAAATTAGTTTTACATTAATATTTAATAAAGTATATAATTTTGTAATATAATCCTATTTTTATAACAATAATTTAAAATTGATGACAAGGTATTAAAAATTGTTTTCTCTCATTCAACCTAATATAAGTATTTACACTTACAAACTTACACACAAGACCATTGAATTATTTTTTTGTTTTCTTTCTGAATACATTTTTTTGAACTCAAACTTTTTGAATACATGATCAATGAATTAAACTCTTAAAATAATTGAGGAATAAAATAACTAAGCTAATCGGAATGATGCGGTTTAATATTAAAATGACAAGTTATATCATCCAAAGGTAAATATTTTGTGAACCACTACTTAAAAATGAGATACTATCCCTTTATTTATCCTGAATTTTTCGTATAAAAAAAAAATAATCAAACTGTTATGCTAGTTCAATTTAAGGATACGTTAGTTATAAAGAATTATGATTTTAATATTTAATAATTTAAAGATTATTTTTTTAAAATTAAAAAAAATTATTATTATTTTATATTTATTTGATATTATAAAAATTATTTAAAAAATACAAATTATAGAAAATAATTTTTTTATAATCTACTAAAAACAGCTAAACAGTTTTTAGATTTTTTTTTATTTTATAAAATTTGATTAAAACTTTTGAAAATAATTATTTTGTTTATGAAAAAAAATTGTAACACACATACTAAAAATGTTGATTTGTTTGTAATATTACAAAAAATTTGCCCATTTCATCAAGATAAAGAAGACGTAATCTATCGTAACTAGTTCCTGCCAAGAAAAAAAAGGGCAGCCCCAACAAATCAACGAGATATTATTTGTAAAATAACCCAGTTGAACCCATTATCACTTATAGAACCAATTCCTATAATTATAAAACCCATATGAGATACCGAGAAATAAACTATTCTTTTTCTTAAATTGCGTTGACCAAAAGATGTTAAAGCGGCATATCATTTTTCGGATCCGTTAAGATGGAGCAACAACCGCTGAACACGAGCGAAGTGAAACCGTCGGCGACACCGCAACAACTTCACAGGAGCGAAGCGAAACCGTTGGCGGCACCACGGCCACTTCACAATAGCGATGCGGACGACGACGATGAGAACGTGAAGCAGCTCGACGAGTGTTCTTCTCTCTATCTCTTGATGCAGGTCTACTTCATTCTCTTCTTCATCTTCCCATAACCCTAAACCCCTAAATTTTCGGATTCATCGTTGTATAGCTGACATTTTCCCCCATTAATTCTCAGGACTGCGTTGTTCGTAATAACAGGAATTGGAAAGAATGCCAGACAGGTACAGTTTTTATGCATTCTCTGTAAGAAATTAGGAACACTGTAATTGCAAAATGCTAGTAAGATTCATTTTGTCTATGTCTGAATCTGTTATCATATGCATTCATGATGATATTACCCTCTTAATTTCAAATGCATTCTCGACATTAAGCTCCACTAATTTTATTAACATTTTGAAATTTGATTTTTAATAGAAAGTATTGCTAGACTTCATTGAACTTTTCACTTGGATCCAAATTAGTGTTTGTAAGTGAGAGTGGTCGCTTACCTCAGAAACCAGTTATCTAGGGTTAAATTAGGCATAATTCAAATTTTAGTATGATATTAGAGTCTATCAAAGATTCTGTTATCACGGTCCTCCTGCGTGAGGGGGAGATATAACCTGAAAAGAATGTCGTTATAAGTGAAAGATATCCCTCGTCTGACGATTAGTTTTTTAGGATTGAGTGAGATCCAAATCAAATTTTAAGAGTTTATTCAGGTGGAGTTTTTTCTAGAGTGAACATTCAATTCGTTTTCTAAACTTTCATTCTCTCTCCATTTGATCATTGACCTATTGAAATATAATAAGTACTAATCTGTAAATTATTAATCCATCAATTTAGTCTCTCGGTTGCTCTAAAATTGGGAGAGAATGATAGTTGAGGGACTAAATGGTGGGTTAAAAATAGTTAGGACTATTTATTATTATATTTCTATAGTTCAAGGACCAATTGGAAGAGAGAGTGGTAGTTTAGGGATCAAATTGACACATTATTTTTTATTTGTTAAATTTCTTTAATTGAATTCTAAATTATTATCTCTATGAAGTTTCAATGCAATGCTTGTGTTTAAACTAGCCATTATTAGTTTTGCATTAAAGGAAGCCATCACAATTTTATGAATTGCTGATCTTTTGGCAGAAATACAAGCTTTGAGGGAATGCTCTGAAAACAGAAAGAAAAATAAACCGGAAGTGAGAATTTACAAGCGATGAAGTTTTGAGTTAGTTATTACGAGGTCCTCTACTTTGCTTTCTAGCTATTGTCCATGCCATCGTATTTTTGCACACAGACACTTCCACTTCCACCCGTTAGCATGAATATTTTTGGGCTATAATTCAATTGACAGCGATTGGAATTGAACTTGGGGGGATAGGACGTTTGTAAGAGATCTATAAATAAACAGTGCTTCCAATAGGCAATATCAATGATTAGTTTTGAGGTTAGAACAGTAACTCTCTTGTTTTTCTTTTACTTTAAATAATAATTTCAATTGCATAATTCTTGTTATTTGATGATAATGTGTTCTGTGGATAAGATTTCAATATGATCATAGCTAATGAAAATGTGATACAGGTGAAATCAATCTCTTATGTGTGCTAGCGGAAGGTGCTTTTAGTTAGTAATAGCAGTAAAAGTAATATAGAGACTTGATAAAGTAGCCTCGTTAATTTATACATACATACATATAAGAGGGAAGCGTTTGATATGTCTTTGATCAGGGGCATGGTTTACAGATATGTCTATTATCATGCATAAAAATTTGTATTATGGTGTTGTTAGGTCTGAAATTTCACCAGTAAATAGGTGTGAAAATGAAAAGCCCTTGGTAGCCATGGCCCAGTTAACTCCCTCAATTCATTCATTTAATCAAGATTATCTACTAAAAATGTGATTTGTGATGACTTTATTTTTTAAAACAATTGAGCAACGACATAGAAGTAACAGCTCACCCCACCACACTGATATATTTAAGATTCAAAAGCATCCACAGAAGCATATTAGATCTCTCTTGTTTAGTTAGGACCATTCATGGTTTGGTTAATGAAGAAAACTTAACTAAACTGTTGCAATAGTTAAATAAGATCGAACCGAACTGTTAATGGTTCATCTCAAATTGAATTGGTATAAACGTTTGCTTCGTTGGCTCTTTTGTTCTGAATCAAAAATACCTTGATAAAAATTTGAACTATAATTTTTAGATCTAGACTGTTTCTTTGTGAACCAAATCATACTAAATTGCCACTATTAGTTGATATTAGGACTATTAAAAAAAAAAAAAAACCGAACTGAATATTAAAACTATTTAAAAAACCGAACCACTAACCTGAACTGAATAGCATAAAAAAGAACCTAACTGTGACAAGCCTGTGTTGCTTTCATTGTAGACCCGAGTCTATAGTGATTGCAAGATGCTATTTTTTATTTTAGCTTTGACCTAGATCTCAATTTTTTTGTTTACTTTTTACTTTTTTAGTATTGCAAAAGCATCCGGTAGATTTTAGTAAACTTTATTACTAAGTATTCAAGATTTCAACCAATTGACGAAATTAAATACTAAAGTCTTGTTTGATTATACTTTTTTAAGAAGTTTTCTGTTTTTAAAAGTTAACAAAGAATAAATTTTGTTCTTTCTTAATTTTATGGGTGAGGGAGGATTCAGTGCCTCTTGATGCCGATTGCCACTAATATTTGACGTGTGTGGGCAAAATCTTATTTGGATGAATCTCTCGATGACTGAGTGAGTGATATTGTTTACGGTATGGATCTAGTGTAGGTACCGGTATGTTGCCTGAGATAGAAAAATTCGCTGAAGAATAGTTTCAAAAGATGACAATATTATTAAACTAGTAATATAAATGCATCACAACAATATAATTGTTTTAATAGACAACTGAAAGTCTTTTAACTTAATTAAAATTTCAAACGCGTCTTTTATCTTTTTAAAGGATATCAACATTGTCCTTTAGTGATTTTCCATCTAAAACTATGAAAAAGTTACATTATTTCAACATTCTTTTGAAATTAGATTTGCCATTTTATTTTTATACCTTATAATTGTTGTGCCATTTTGGGAATATTTTGGAACTTAAATGTCATTTGTTTATTGTCTTGTATTCAATGAATAAGATTTTTTTTTTTTGTATTTTAATGGACTAAAATTGTACAAGAATTTCTATTCTATATATAATAAAGATATGATGAAAATACATTTTCCGTTAATGTAAGGTCATAGGTTCATTGTTATCGTTTTTTGTTTAAAAAAAAAGAAGATAAATGACCGTGCAACCAACAAATCACAATTTTAAAGTAAAGCCAATTTTAATTTACTCTCTAAATTGCCAAGTTTGTGTATTTTAATATAATGTTCAGACCTGAGATGCATGTATCCAAACACAAAGTTCTATCTTTGTAGACTCCATGTGGTTTTGATTACTAGCCATGTTATATGCCACTCTCACGGTTACACAGACCTATCTAACAGAAAGCCATGATAAAAGAGTGAACAAAAACGAAAACGATTTTATTAATTAACTCCAAACTGTGTTCAGTGGTTCAAACTTATAATAACTGTTTTGTAACAACCACTCATGGCTACAAGAATCAATTTATTTCACCTAACACTTCTGATTTATAAAGTAAAGTTCTATATGGAAGAATTAGCATTTCCAGGAATGAATTTGACAGAAACACTATTGACACAATGGCGTTCATCAGTTGGAACCTTGAAACCCTCTCCTTTGAATACATGACCCAAGTGCCCACCACATGCTGCACATGTTATCTCAGTTCTCCTACCATCTGGGTCAGGCTGAAAAATGTGAAATCATAATGTTCCATTATTATTCACAATACAATTCCAAAGTTTCAACTAAATATTAACAAGAAAAATAGAATATTGAAGAATTAATTCTTACTGAGCGATTGATAGCTCCGGGAAAACCTTCAAAGAAAGCAGGCCAACCACAACCAGAATCAAATTTGGTTGATGACTTGTAAAGTGGAGTTTCACAACCAGCACAATTGTAAATCCCTTCTTCAAATAACTTGTTGTATTCTCCAGTACCCTTCAATCTGCACATTTTCCCAATAAAACAAGCTTATTAAATATTAAAAACATGTGCCACACATACTCCACGTGATTAATTATGACACATTCACTGTGATACCAAAAAATAATCAATCTCATCCACCACAATTGTATCATTCATGAGTACAGACAAAGACACCAAGCAATATATATATTTTTTCAATATAAAACCATTAATAATACAAAAAATATGACACTAAAAAGTGTATGTCAAAATAAAATGACACTAAAAATTATCAACAATAATATTAAAAAAATTTGAACTTCCATTCGATCATGCATACCCTAAAGCTGAAATCAAAACCCATTTTCATCTCAAAAACATAGAAACTAAAAATAAAAAAATAGAGAAAATTTAAATTCCAAATTCCGATTGAGGAAAAGATTGGGAAGTTACTTACTCAGTTCCTTTCTGGCGGAGGATGCGAAACTGCTCGGGGTAGAGAATGGCACTCCATTCTTCCTCTGTTTTCTGAATTGGTGAAGGTGATGATGACGCCATTGACTTCACTTTCGATACACAACAAACAAGAGTGGGTGCAATTGTCCTTTATAGTAATTAAATCTAAACATTGTAACGTAGATTTGTCATCGTTTTACTCAAATGATTCTCGGGAAAAAATGAACTTGGACGGAAAATTGGGGTACGGAGAGGGAGGTGATAGATGCGAAATAGGGCCACGTGGCATGCAATGAATTCGCTTTCGCGTGTTTTGTGTCACCGCATTTGTAACGTAATCATTACCTTTATGAGGATAAAAGCATAGTGTTTCTGGACTGACCCGAATAAACAAACGGCCCGAAAGAGGGCCCGTAATTGTGACTTTTTAAATAAATAAATAAAAGAAAAAAAGATTGCAATATAAATGCCTCCACCATTAGTCCATACAACCAACCCAACTCTCGAACCACATTGTCAACAGTCACACCACTAATTATAGGTTCAAGAATATTGACTTTTTTGTGAAATAAATTGCTCATGGCCACAATTACTTTCGATTTCCATTTGAAATCCCTCATTCATTGGTTGGGCAATTATCCAATTCATTACGGGGTTCAACATTACAACTCACTACTACCTTATTGTTGAATGTGTTGTACAACTTATAACCTTTACAATGTGGATCATAGCCAACAAATACATGTTTGATGCTTCGATCATCAAGCTTGGATCTTTCTTGTTGTGGCACACGTGCATATGGTATGCTTCCAAAGATACGCAAGTGATTAACACTAGACGTCCTTCCATTCTATGCTTCTAAAGGGGTTTGGTATTTGACATTTGAAATTGGATATTGATTTGTCAAATAGATCGAACAAGAATATGCTTCATCCAAAAACTCCTTTGGCATCTTTTTGGATTTTAGCATGCATCTTGCCATGTTCAAAAAAGTTATATTCTTTCTCTCGGCTACTCCATTCTATTGCAGAGATCTTTGAACTGTCAACAGACAACGAATTCCATGAGTTGCACATGATTCATTAAACTTTTTCGAAAGTGAATTCACCTCCTCGATCAGATCTCAAAGCTTGGATTTCATTACCACTCTCCTTCTCTACAAGAGCTTTGAAGTTTTTGAAAGCAACAAAAGCTTCTAATATTTGCTTCAAAAAATAAATCCAAATTTTTCTATTAAAATCGTCAATAAAGAGAATTAAATATTTACTCTTACCAAATGAAGATGGATTGATTGGCTCACAAAAGTCAATATGCACTGGCTTAGTTGCTCTTAATGTGGCTTCTTTAGGGAAACTTTTTCTAGCTTGCTTGCTAAGAAGTCAACTTTCACACAATTGATTTGGATGATTGATTGAGGTATCCCTTTCACCATATTCTTTTCTCCCATAATTTTAGGTGCACCAATGTTGAAGTGGTCATACCTCATATGTCAATGCCATGTTTTATCATATACATTCATCTTCAATCATTTTGCTTCAATAGTTCTAAGGTTCAAGATAAACATTTTATTTTTGGACATTAGAACCTTAGTGATCAAACTGTTATTTTGATGTCTAAGCCAAATATGTCTATTTTTCATGAGAATTTCATATCCCTTTCCAAGAAGTTGGTCCAAATTCAAAATATTACTATTTAATTTAGGCAGATAGTAAACATCACCAATCAACTTATGGCTCTCATCTTTAGAAAAGATTATAATCGTACATTTTCCTTCAATTTTCACTTTTGACGAGCCTCCAAGGAAACACTTCCATTCATATTTTCATTAAGCTCCACAAATTTCACTTTGCATCTACACATATGGTTACTTGCACCATTGTCCAAGCTCCATGAATTATTAGCATATCTCTCTTTTTCCTTAAGTGTTAGCAATAAAATTGACTCTTCATATTCGTCAACAAGATCAACCTCTTTTTCCTCTTGATTAGGAGCATTAGGACATTCCCAAGAAAAATGGTCAAATTTATGACAATTATAACATTCAACTTTAGATTTGTCACACCTCTTTTCACTTTGATAATAGCCATAACCTTTTTCTCTTCAACGAATTCTTGGTGATGAGTGACTTCTTTCTTTGTAGTTTGATTTACCATTGAAGCCTTTTCCTCTTCCTCCTTGGCCACGACCATGTCCTCGTCCTCTTCCTTGTTCACGTCCACTTCCGTTTTGACTATTGAATCCTCTGTCATCCTTCAACGAAACTTTGATCCCCAGAACTTGCTCTAATAACTCCTCTTGCCTTTTCTTCAGTCTTTCTTCTTGAGCTTGCAAAGAACCTTCTAATTTCTCAATGGACATTGAACCAAGATCTTTTGATTCCTAATAACTCACACCACATAATCGAACTTAGGAGTCAAGGAACGAAGAATCTTTTCCGCTACACGAACATCTTCTATCATGTCTCTATATCTCTTCATCTGATTAACAAATGTCTTCACCATTGAGCAATAATCTGAAATTGATTCAGAATCCTTCATCTTCAAAGCTTCGAAATCTCCCCTTAGAGATTGAAGTTTTATCTTCTTCACTCTGTCAATGCCTTGGAGCGATTTCTCCAAAATCTTCTAAGCTTCCTTTGAATTCGTAGCATTGGCAACCTTCTCAAACATAGAATCATCTAAATATTGATAAATGAAAGTAAGATTTTGTTGATCCTTCTGAAGTAGCAAAATTGATTTACAAGGAAGGGGGTTTGAATTGTAAATCTCCCTTTTTAAAATTTCCTGAAAAACTTCAGTTTTGAACTCAAGAAAGTTCTTGGTTAAGGAAGCAGAAAAACGGTGAACGTTTTTGGTTTTATCAGAAAACGGAGAACGTTCAGATTAGTTTGTAAAACAGAAAAACAGTTTTGTATTTTAATCTTGAAAAAAATCAAACTTAATAAAGAGATTAAGGATAGGAAATACCACACACAGATGTATCCTGGTTCACCCAACTTGGGCTACGTCCAATCCTCACAATTGTGAGATTTTCCACTAAGTGTTTAAAACAAGAACCTTCTTGGTTTTACAGCACCTAGCCTAGATCAACCTTGATCTTTGTTTACAGAACTTAATCTAATTCCACCCAGAAAGAGATTAATCAAATCACCTATCAACCTTGATAGGATTGCTTACAATCTGCCCCAAACTATACTTAACTCTTATAGTTTGAGTTTTACAATAATGAATAGATTGTTTAGAATATGAGATGTCTCAACTCTTGTTTGAGATTAGATTCTTTACAAAGAATTCAGTATAAATGTATCAGAGTAAAACGAATTTAACCAAACTGATTATTGTAAGTGATTTGGAGAATTTCAAGTATGTAAATGTGAATGATTTTGAGAGACTTGTTAGCACTTGAACTTCTGCCTTTTCCTTGAGTTGTGGCCTTCCTTTTATAGGCTTGAGAGCATTAAATGGAGGTCAATAGAGCTGTTGGTAGTGCCCCTGTCAGGCTTGACCAGAGGCATTATTTCTGAATAAAAATAATCCAACTTTTGACTATTTTTATTTTCTGTTCAGACTGGCTGTTGTTGCGTTTTGGATCAAATTTTCTTGAGTAATTAATGATCCTTTAATGCTTCTGATAAGTGATAATATTGTTGGCTTGAATTGGAGCTTTGGATCAATTAAAACAGATTTAAAATGATCACAGAATGTTGTTGCAGAAAACTGTAGTGTATAGTTGCTGGAGATTGATGATCAATCTGAGCTTTAGCTTTTGGATTTCTTAGAGATTGATAATCAATCTGGACTGATTTCTGAACATACTGGAAGCTGTCTTGATGCATTGTACATTGTCAAGATTGTTTATCAGTCTTGACACCAGAACTGGAGAATGTTCAGTTTCTGCTTGAGCAGCTTGATTCATGGCATTTTTTCTTTGTGATTCGAATGGTTTCTTTTGATTGTAATTGATCACATATGTTCCTTGTCATATACTCTTAATACTGATGTAAATTCCAGAGGCAATAACTTCAATTAAATGATGGAGAAAGATTGGTCTTTATGCTGTCACGGCCTGGCGAACATTCTCCGTTTTCCAGAATATGTGAAGAATGTTCTATGCCTTTGTGTATGCTGTTTTCTTTGATTCTTTTGAAACCTATCTTTGAATTAACACACTCAAAAGCACATGTTAAATTAACAATACATTTAAAATCATAATTAACAATCTTTAATTAACCTTTGTTTATTTTCATCAAAACTTTTAAAAATGAGGGTTTGTCTTAACACATTCTTCCTTGTATTTGCCAAAACCTCATTCTCAACTTGAGACAATCGCTCTTCATCTTGTGGTTCATCATAGTCTTTTTCCACAATTTCCCATACACCTTGAGAGGTAAGCAATGCTTTCATGCGAATACACCATTTTTCATAATTCTATTTTTTTAGAAGATGAAAGTGGAATGTGGTGTAATCACGAGTCGCTATTTCTCAACTCTCATAATCAAGCTCTAGATACCATTTTATTAGAGAAAGAAAAATATTTCTAATAGAAAATTCACAGGATGCTTAATGTCAAGTACAAGAGAATATTTATAGGTACAAATAGATAACTATAGAAACATTTATATGAGCTTCCTAATTAATACCTATTTAGAAATATATCTCACATTTTTCTGTAATTAAAGTACTTTTAGATTACATATAAATTTTATATGATTCTGGACTTGTCTAATCTCAAATTATAAATAATAATTTTAAAATTAGACATCATGTTAAATTAGCCATTATGCCTCTAGCAACAGTCTTCATTGTATTGTTCTTGGTGGTTTCTTCACCCATAAATTTTGTACATTTATATTTTTTGTGGTGATATCATTCACACTTGAAGCAAATGGAATACTAGCTATGATATTTGAGAAAGAACTAATGATGACATACAAAAGAAAAATGATAAACGATGCATAAACACACAAAGTTACCTCCTTAATGTATCAGTGTTGCATTGATAGGAAGTCACATTCTCGATATACTACAAAGTGTAGACTTATTTTTTTTTAACTATCAACAAATGTTAAATTAATAAATAAAAAATAATAAAAATTAAATTATATCAATAACATAAAAAATATATTAAATAAAAAATATATTAAAAATAATATAATTGAGTAAATGTATTGAAGAAAATGTATCTTATGATGTTATAATTACTTATTTATATTTTTGTCTATTATAAATAAATTGACAGTTAATAATTTTATCTTATTTTACATTATAATATATAAAAATAAAAAAATTATATTATATGGTGAAAAGATACCGGTTTCTTTGAAAAAATTCTGTAAAAAAAATAGTTTATAGGAAAAAAAAACTATATTCTACTTGTACGTTGTAAGATTTATTTTGAATAGGTTGAAGGTGGTTTCGGTTTAATTTAGACGATTCATAGTCGTAAGTGCAGTGGCGGTGTTCACAAACCCAATTCAACCTCAAACATTGGAACCACTCTTTCATTCACTTGATCTTCCCCGTTATTATTAATTAATGCCATAGAACTTAGACGAAGATGAAGAAAAATATTTCAACCTACCAGGGATTTGGGAAGGATTCCGGACCCGCTCAACCTCTTAAATCTCAACCCTCTTTCGGCCTCAACGATCCTTTTTCTCGCCCTTCATCTTCTCCCATCATTACCCCACCTCCTCCATCTAACACACCTAGGTTCGTCTAATTTCTTTCCTTTCTTTCTCTTCAATTTTCAATTCAAATGCCCTAGAAGGTGCATTCTTTTATTTGTTTTACTGGAATTATAAATTTGACTCGATAACCATTTATTTAAACTTCTCCTTATTTGTTTTGGAGGTCAAAATTGGGGATCACATCATTACATTTATTCATGCTGTTAGCTGCTATATGATTTAGGTGTATTGTATTGGATCAATGTTATAAACCACTATAAGTACTGGGAGTGTAGTTTAACACCACTGCATAGGATTTAACCTAGATGGATTAATTGGATAAATTATGGATTAATTTTTTGTGGGAAAGTGTCTTTCAAACTGAAAGGAATTTTTATTATACAACTATAAGTCTATAATACTAAGGATACTATGTGGTAGTGAATGTTGGGTAATAAATTACCGCTGCCAAAAACCAGTGTAACTTAAATGGGATTGTTGAGGTGGATGAGTGGTGGATATGCAAGAAAAGATAAGATTAGGAACATCTGAACAAATGTATTTGGGATAAAGTTGTTGTAGTCCCTATAGAGGAGAAGACAATAAAACTTTTTTTTTTTTTTGGGTGTTTTGGTTGCGTGAGGAGACAACAAATACAAGTCCAATGTGAAAGTGGGAGAAATAGAAGATAGTTCAATCAAAAGGGAGTGACAACTTGAGGAAAGCTTCTGAAGAAACCTTAAAAGTTGACCTTACTCTTAGTTGATATGCTTTTTAACAAAGCCCAATGGCAAACGACTCTACCTAGTGGTATTAGGATTGGATTTTATTGCATACCTGATTTTGTGCAATATTCATACTAACGTAACATCTATGTAACAACTTCTGTGAGTGAGTTTAATTTAACTCTGAAATAATACGATATGGAAAAATGAGTAATACAATGCTGTCATACTAGAATTGGAAGAAAATGAGTAAAATACTGTGCCGACATTCAGGAATTTGGGTGAAGTCCTAACAATTCTATGTACCCTGTTGGCAATAATCATTGTGGTGTTGCTTCTATTTTTTCTATTTATACTAAAAGAAAAATGTTCCATGAGCTACCAAAAAAAAGGTGCATCTTTTTCACCACCATATTTTTTTTTCAAAATAACGTATGTTTAACCTTTTGTTCAAACAAAATGTTATCTTCTCCTAGTTTACCTTGATAGATGTTTCATTACGAGTACATTATAGTTCATATTTTCTTTCAGATCTATTGAATCTTCTGGTTGGAGTGATGGCCCGAATTTATTGTATAAAGATTTGGATGCCCAACCTCCTGAACGGCCCACTTCAGTCACAACATTTATAGCTTCGCGTGATTCCACAAATGGTACTACAGCCAGAGTCTATAGATCTCCGAATCCAGAAAGAACTCGATCTCCTCCTGTATCATATGCAGATGTTGATGATTTTAGGAACCCAGGTCCAACTGTCCTAAGAAATAAGTAAGATAATACAGTCTTTAATAGTATACTATTTCTTTATTAAACTTATCATGTATCAGGGCCTTTGCGTTGAGGTTTCCTTGTTTGGATTGAAATATCATATGCATAAACTAGACATATCAATACGCTGTTGTATAGACTAAACTTCTGTTATGCGGACCGGTTTTTAAATAATTATATCAGTTGCCCTTTGGTTATGAACTTTATCACGGAACACTATCCATTGATAGATTCATCATGACATTCTGGCCAAGGAAAGTCATTTTAGTTTTGACATTCTTCTGTTTACCTCCTTTGAGCTACAAGTTTTTAATATTTACCATGAACTGTCTTGCCCGGTGGCATTATCTTTTTTCTTTCACTCATTTATTTGAGGCCTTAGTTTGTGTTTTTCTGCTGATTGCTGTAGCTGCCCAAATTTTCTTACTGAAGAGCACGGTCACTCACTTCCTCTAAAATCACAATCACCTCCTTTGGTGCCTGCGAATCATCAACCTGTTCAGAATTTTGAAGGTCCTTCTATATCTGTTCAGCAGTAAGTTTCAGATTATACTCTACTCCCCCTCCTTCCTTTAATGTATCTCTATGTGCATTCAGGAATCAGAAAATTTAAATTGAAGTTGTTCTTAATCTCCATATATGTTAAATAATGAAATATTGCATTTTGTTCTATAAAATTATTTGTACTTCACGGACATGTATTTTGCATGCATGGCATTCCATGTTCTAGTTACAACACCAGTAGTAGGCTGGAGCCTTGCTGTATGATTGTTATTCTTGTTGTGATAGGGCAGTGCTTTCATGCTTGGGCCAGCTGTACATTTGGATGCTTTAACATAGGTAGTTTATGGGCTCCACAATTTGTGCTTCCTCTTTTTTTTTGTTAATTTCCAAACATTCATGCATATCATTTGCTTCATCTAGATTTGGCCCGAAGATCACAGCCCACAATTTAGTAATGATTCCTTACATTGTTTCATTTTGAAATTTTCTTATTTTTCTAAGTGACGTTAAATGGAAGAGGCATGATGTGGCTGTTCTGTGATAAAATGCCGTATGCTTTTCCAGGGCAGCTGGTATTTCCATGATGGAATGGCACCCACGGAAGCCATGGCGGAAATGGTGCTGAAATCAACTTAATAAAAAATAAAGGGAAAAGTTGGGTGAACAAGAAAAAAAAAGGATAACACAGATGTAACCAATTTTAAACCCTAAAATCCTGTTTTACACCCAACTCGTGTACACATTTCTTCCATCTCTCATGTGCACATATCTGCCATTCTCACCCACACATCTCTGGTCAGTGACTCCTCTCTGGCAAACCAATTTTTGAGGTATATCCTTTTGCCGGCAAACTCTATTTTCTCTTCCTTTATCGTTCTCCTTTTTTGCTTTATATTTTCCTATTTTCTAATTCACTCCATTCCTTTCTATTCCTCCTATTATGTTCTGTACATCTATCTCTTTCCCTCGATCCCTCTCTATTTCTCTGTTGCTGTTCCGTGAACAGGATATTATCGTTGTTCTACCTTTCTCTTGTTAAATCATTCTGTGACCTGACTCTGCCCTTTCGGTTCAGTGGTTCTCTATTTTCTTTTTTCTGTTTGTTTTTTTAGTATACTTTGCGCACGTGTGTTATGGCCACAATGCTTAAGGAGTAGGACATCTTATGTTTCTAAGCTTAGAATGCACAAGCATTGGGGGACTAGGGTTGCTTCACATTATTCTAAAGTTAATCTTCTATGTTGTGGACTTATGGTTGTCTCAAGTAATGCTCATGCACAACTTTATTGTTGTTGTTGGTTGGTATGGGTTGCCTCTTCTCTTAGATTTGCTTGCATTGATTAATGTTGTATTTATTCTTTATTTCCGAAGAGCCTATGGTGACTATTGGTCCATGTAGCCAACTGTACTATAGGGGCAAGGTTTTGTTATTATCTCTTGCCATACTGAAATTCTACATTTTATTTGCCTTAGAATAAGTTTTTTTTTAATTATACAGGCCCACTTTCACTCGCAGCACATTGGACGGACATACCAGTCTATCAGTCAATTATTCTAACTTTTCGGCTCGTCCAATCCAGTCCTCAGTCTCTTCATATATTGATTCTCAGAATCCTCGACCTAGTTTTTCAAAAGAACTTAACAATCAAGGTTCAAAGAGAACTAGGAGCCCTCCTTCAACATCTACCAACATACATGAGAATTTTAATGATGCTCATAAGGACTTTAGAAGGTAATGACATTACTTCTTGGAAGTTATTATTTTCCCTATCCTATTCTTGTAATGACATTGCCTGTTTTTTCCCTAGCCTATCGTTGTAATGTAGTTAGTATTTTTTCGTTACTTCTTGGAAGTTTGTTTGACAAAATTGGATCATCATCATCAAAATTGTTAATTTGAAATACTCCATCAGAAGTCAGCATATGTATCAGATGATTATTATGATGTTTTAGATGCTTAGGTTGTAGTGGAATGTAATGTTTTTGTTGTTTGTCTATTTTTTTGGAAGTTATTAACAGGATTGAATGGAGAGTAATGAAATGGGAAAGGCAAAAATTTAAAATCACGACATTGTCCACACTTCACATATAACTAGATACATACAGCTAAAGAAAAGCAAAAAGTGGTAAAGTCACCATTATTCATTAACAAAATAGGGCCTTTTTGGTTAACATTAAAATAAAAGTGATTAACAGATAAAAAAATTGGAGATTATATTTAGAGATTTTTATGTGACGGAGAAGCTAATTTGTGTTTGTTTATAATAGTAAAAATCATTTTTTAATCTTGTTTCTCATATGCCACACTTATTAAAATCTTATTTTTTTCATAAGCTATTAAGAATAGTTTTTCATTTTAATCAGAAAAAATCATTTTTAAGATTCGGATTAATATAAAAAGCTTAAACGAACATGATTAAAACAAATAAAAATGATTATTTCATTTAAAAAAGTGTTTTTTTTTTCTCTCAAATAATCTGTAACAAACGAACTCATAATGTGGCAAATTTTTTACTTTATGGGTACCAATGGAAACTCATCCCTCCGATCCACTCCCCTCCCAAGTCTTAAATCTATCTTCCAAATGTGGGAGTCAATTTACACCCACTCCTTTCCAGTAAGAGCTCAAATCTCTCTGAAGATAGTTAATCAGAATCAACACTGCTCATATTCAGAATTCAATTTTTCTCTTTCTATTAACTTTATCGAGGGTTAGAGAACCTTCATTATAAATAGAAACAGTGGTTGAGTTGCAATGTGACGCGGAAAGTTTATCAATACTTTTCATTAGGCATATGGGAAATTTACAAAACAAAATTCTTTGCATATGAAAATGATAGTCTATGTTTGCAACAGTATAGTATAGCCTAGCATGAAGCTATCATACTATCAATGTTTTTTGAGGTTAATGCTGTTGGCGTTTCGAAAGATATGATTTAAGCTTGTCGGTGACAGTGCATGTTCTGCTACTGTAGCAAATGAAACAGAATGTGCATTTGTTGAGTCTGTTTTTACTTTTTGTGTTACCTCTTCCAGGCCTTCTATTTCTCCTCCTAGATTGGGAAGAACATCAAATGTTCCAAAGACCAACCCTCATTCCCAACTTCATCAAATATCTTTGCCATTTAGTGGTTCCGAAGCTGCTGGAAGCAGGCCCATCTCCACTGCTCCTAAAAGGACAAGGTCACCTCCTCCATCATTTTCAGCGAATGAAACTTTTGAAGGAAACTCTGTTTCCATGGAAGACAACTATGAACGGTAAGATATTAGGTCCAATAGCACAATATCTAATGTGCATGTATTTTATCTGAAATTCAATTTTTAATGGTTTTTTATATTGTGTTGTCAGTGAAATGTTAGCCAAGGCAAAGCGTTTAGCTCGCTTCAAGATAGACTTGAGCAAATCTGAACTTAATAATGATGATGTTGCAGACCATACAGTGTCTGCAAATAGACATGAAGCGTATGTGTTAGAGAAGAAATATATGGGAGGGCATTTAATGGATTCAGCTGGCAACTTTACCAATGGCCATGGTGTTTCTGATAATGAAGGCCGGGAAACATCCAATGTTATTATCGGCATATGTCCAGATATGTGTCCTGGTATATATCTCAGATTTAAAAATCTCCAAGTGAACCTGTAAAATTGTAATATTTTCATCTGATCTACAATTCAAACTCTACAATTAGTTTTTTCAAGAAGCTTTTGGAATTCATTATGTGTTTTTGGGGTTGGAAAGTCCTGTTTGAGATAAATCCCATGCGAATTTTATTCGGGAGTTTTTTTAAGAGTGATGTTACACAGCGTGTAGAGTTTAGCGAAAATTTTGACAGAATTCACCTAGAGTCAAGGGTGCTTCTTGGATAGGTTAAAGTGATTGAGACTACCCATTCATCCAATGCTTAATAGTAATAAGCATGCTAACTCATTATGGCAAAAATCTCGGTCTGTAGAATCTTCCTTGCTTTTTCTTGTTTGGTATTCTCACTCTGATAAGTGATAACTCTTATACTGTATGGGGTGAATAAGCATGTTTTAATTTCTTTTTTATTTCATTTGTGTTTCAGAGTCAGAGAGGGGAGAACGTGAAAGGAAAGGGGATCTCGACCAGTATGAACGTGTGGATGGGGATAGAAATGTGACCAGTAGACTTCTTGCAGTTAAGAAGGTGATTCTCATATTACTAATTCTTTTATTGTCCTGTGAAAGAAGAGAACATCACTTTTTTATATAATAATCCGAATCATGATTGATGACAGTATACTAGGACAGCAGAGAGGGAAGCCAACTTGATCCGACCTATGCCCATCCTGAAGAAGACAATCAGTTATCTGTTAACTTTGCTAAATCAGCCTTATGATGAGAGGTTTCTTGGCATATACAACTTCTTGTGGGACAGGATGAGAGCAATTCGGATGGACCTGAGAATGCAGCACATTTTCAATCAAGGAGCTATTACTATGCTGGAACAGATGGTGAATCCTTGTAGCCATGTCCTTATTATCTGTTTGCAATAGCTTGAGTTCAAAGTTCATCGGCCTCATAGGGACCACACACTAATGAGAATATGTAACTCCTGTTCGAAACCTAAAATATAGAAATACCTTCTGTGCTATTGAGTTTTAGCAGCATGAACTTATATCAATTAGAGGTCCTGCTTGGTTTGGAGTATGGTCATATTTATCTTGTTGATGATCTAAGTTATGCTGTCTGAGTTCCTCTTTATTTGTTTCATCAACTGCCAACCAAGCCCCTTATATGTTTTGAACTTGGGCGTCGGATGGTTTTTGGTTTTCTGAAATTTTCCTTTTGTTTTAGTCATGTTTAATGTTGAGGAATTGCAGACACTGCTTGTTAATGGTAACTTCAACATGCAGCACTTATCAGATACTTTGACTTCCCATTTTGTTTTGCTTATTCTGACATAGTATCAACATTAAGATTTGTGCTAAAATAAGCACCAACTCTTTTCTTGTAATAATAATGCATATGAAAGCCAGATTATTGCTCTTACTTGAGTGATAATATTAAGGTTTTCATTAGTTCATTACAAGCTCTATGGATTCAGACAGTCAAATGCCAAATATATAGTAATTATTTTATAATATAATTCACTGTAGCTTTATCAATAACAGGCATCTGTTTGTACAAAAAGAAGTATCAGATGATTATAAAGACTAATGAGTTGAATTCCATTGTTTCAGATAAAATTACACATCATTGCAATGCATGAATTATGTGAATATACTAAAGGAGAGGGATTTTCCGAGGGCTTTGATGCTCACCTCAATATTGAACAGATGAACAAAGCTTCAGTTGAATTGTTCCAGATGTATGACGATCACAGAAAGAAAGGAGTGGATATTCCCACTGAAAAAGAGTTTCGAGGCTATTATGCTCTTCTCAAATTGGATAAGCACCCTGGTTATAAAGTAAGTAGCCTTTGTAGTGCTTTGACTTTTAATGTTTCATTTGCAATTGCAATACAAAATTTAAACAAATGAGCAATTTATCCTAGGTTGAACCTGCAGAGCTCTCCCTTGATCTTGCAAAGATGACTCCAGAGATAAGGCAGACACCAGAAGTTCTATTTGCCCGCAATGTAGCAAGGTTGTAATTCCCATAGAAGTTGTTACTTTGTTATCTTGGTTGTAAGCTTGTAGTCTGACCTTTCCTTTCCTAGTTTATTTTTTGCAGAGCTTGTAGAACTGGTAATTTTATTGCCTTCTTTCGGCTTGCAAGAAAAGCAACTTATCTTCAATCATGTCTAATGCATGCTCACTTTGCAAAGGTATTGGATATTCTTTTCTATTTATTTTCTGCTCAACAAAGACACTATAAATTGTACTTTTCCATGAACTACATAGTGCTGCCATGTATAGATTGGGTATTTACTCAACCATTGGAAGAAAATTTAGGATATTGCTTAAGGTTATCAGAGGCAAACTGATTACATGATATGCTGTTCACAATATTTTCATGCTTAAAGACTTGATTTTTCTTGCATGATTTTGTATATAATATGTGTCTCGAAGTCCTTAATTTTTGAAGGATGACTGAGTAAAATTAATTTGAGTTTATGTTGAATCTGCTATGCATAGGTGGAAATAAATTTCTGGAATTCACTTTAGTTATGTTTTGGTAATTATGTGCTTAAGCTACAATTCTACATCTGATTTGAAATGCTAACCTTTATGTTTTTTCCACTTTTATCAGTTGCGTGCCCAAGCACTTGCTTCTCTACATTGTGGTCTACAGAATAACCAAGGTCTTCCTGTTGCTCATGTTGCTAACTGGCTTGCTATGGAGGTATATTTCATGGATAGATGTGGATGAGTGCTGCAGTTTTTTCCACTTCTTTACGTGCTGTTAAAAGCCTTTGGAGTATCATGTTCGTATACTGATCTTTATCTTTATATTAGGATGAGGATATAGAGGGCCTTTTGGAGTATCATGGGTTCTTGATAAAAGCATTTGGAGAACCATACATGGTGAAGGAAGGCCTGTTTCTCAATGCTGATACTGAATACCCCATAAAGTGTTCCAAACTTGTGCACAAGAAAAGGTCTGGGACAATAGTTGAGGATGTTTCACCCTCAATTCATGCCGAATCACCAGCTGTTGGGGCTACAAAAGAGATTCAGATGACGAAAGCATACAAGTATGAGCCCCAAACAGATTTAGCTTCTGAAAATGATAGTTGTGTCCAGAAGCTTGATGTGGAAATTCCAGACTCTGAAGCCATTTTCTCCCCAAAGGATAGTAAACCAGGAGAGGCATTTAAAGACATGCACGATGTTCAGGACAGTGTGAAAGATTATGATATGGCTAGTGCTCATCCATCACCATTGAGATTCCCCTTTGATAATATTATGTCTGAACCGCAACATACAAGAAGCGGTGGTTTGAAGAGTTCCAATTCTTATATGATTGTTGAAGCCTCGCCAAGGAGAAACTCACCCTCTAATGTGGATGCCAGACCATTGGAGATTACACCAAAAACTGTTCCACCGGAAAATTCATTAGCTAATAGTTTTTCTTTGCCACCTCCTGCGGCCCAGAGTGTATCCGAAGACGAGTCTCTGTTTATTCACCAAGAACATGAAGATGAAATTCATGAAGCTAGAGAAAGTTGTCACGATGAAGAAATTGCTGAGGCCAAGCTGAAGTTGTTCTTAAGGTTTTCATGCCTTGTTCCATTATACAATTTTAGGGCTTTGACATATGAATTACTCATATAATCTTATTTGTAAGTCATTATACTTAATAATCAACTCTATTCTTGTCAGGTTATGGAGGAGACGGGCGTCAAAATTAAAGATGTCACGGGAGGAGAGGCAATTAGCATCAAATGCTGCACTGGACTCATTACCATTGGGCCCCCCAATTCGACATTGTATAGAAGTAAGTTTGATAGAGTTTTGTGAATATTTCAGTACAGTGCTCTTTGCAAGGAGAGAGGCATTGGGGTTGGGAGTAAAATAAAAAATGATTGCTTCTAATGGAGTTTCCTTTAAAAAAATATGACTGGGAATAATGAGATTTCTCTTCCTTTACCATTGGATTGATGCCCACGTGGGCTACAATGATCCCTTCACTGCAATAATGAGAACCAGACTTGCGAGTGACGATTGTAAATCCCCTATCCTTGAACATAGTCAGCTTCTCCTCCTCACCCACTAAGTCGATTGCTTGAAACACTTCTTTGGGGTTTTGGGGCCTTATTCTACATTTCATCTCTTGTTGCAAACCACCAAGATAGTTTTTGAATGGAACATGGTTGGGCCACAACACCTTGAAGTCATGCACAGACTCCTCCACATAACTTGTTTAGTTTAAGGTAGATAATCACTCCCAAATTTCTTCCTCCAAAACATTGGATCAAAAGTCAATGTCAGCCCTTCCCAATTCAATCAAGGCTTCTTTTTATGCAAGCATTGAAACCAGTGCACTGTTGTCCCTTCCATGTGATGAACACCAACTACCTTTCTAACTGGGTTTGATCTGTTGTATCTCTAGATTTTTCTCTACATGGCAACCTACCCCAAGAGGTCGTTCTATCATAAGTAGGAAGTTTCACCATCCCAAGAGCGACGGTTGATCTGCTTGGTTGGCTGGGGTAGAACCACCTTCCACAGGGGTTGATCACGGTATTTTCACCATGCCAATCAATGTCCTGTTTCTGCATCAACCTACTCAATAGCTGCTTGATCTCATCAACTCCAACCTCACTCATTCTTGATTTCTTAGAGCTGAGAACGTGGTTGCTGGTCACACTCAAGATGTTCTTGCTAACAATGGCTCCAGCTGGTTGAAGCACTTGGAATTCAGAGAAATTGGAAGGCAAAGTGATAGAAAGAATCAAAAGAACTGAACTGTTTTATTGAAACTGAACAGAAAATGGAGAGTATAATTCTCTTGAGGGGTTTCCTTCCACACAAAACGCTATCAAATCACAGGATGTCACTCCATATTCTGATTTCCCCTATATATATTTATTTATTTGTTTAATCTCTTCTAACTAACTAATCAAGATTAGCTGACAAAAAGAACATCTGCCCTAATGATACACCCTAGAAAAATCATTTTAATTTTTAATTGGACATTTAACTAATGACCTCCTGCTCACCACTTTCAAATTCTGCACCAACATAAATATCATTTAGCAATTTTCATTTGCTGTATTAGGAAGTTTTTATGACTATTGTTGACTTGATTTATTTAATGGTCCCTTGTTTTTGATGTAGAAACCTGGTAACTTCGACAAGTTCGACATTGATATAACGATGAGGGAAAGATATGAAAAACAGGAAAACTCGCGGTCAAGACTTAACGTTTCTGATATAGTTGGCGATACACTGGGCAGAAGTAATCCAGATGAAAAATGCTTGTGCTGGAAAATTATTCTATGCTCTCAGATGAGTAGTAGTACAGATGAAAGGGGAGCAGCAGGCTTGTGGTTAACCTCAAAGTTAATGCCTTCTAGCGATGATGGTGTGGTGATTTCATCTCCTGGCTTGGTAATATGGAGGAAATGGATTCCTAGTCAATCAAACATCGATCCTACCTGCTGCCTCTCTGTAATTAGAGATACAGCAGTTGGCAATCAAGATGAGGTAGTATCAGGGGCAAGTGGAGTTTTGTTTGTAGTGTGTGAGAGCATCACATGGAAATGTCAGCGAGCTCATCTCCATAATCTTTTGACGTCAATACCTTCTGGGGCTTGCTTGCCTCTACTGATCCTATCTGGCGGCTCGTACAACGAAAGGTCCTCTTCTGTTATAATCAATGAGCTGGGCCTTCAAGACATTGATAAATCGAGGGTTAGTAGCTTCTTGCTTGTTTTCCTCAGGGAAAACCAGCAGATGAAACACTTGGATGGATTTTTCAGTGATACACGATTAAGAGAAGGCCTGCAATGGCTGGCAGATGAATCACCCTTACAACCCAACCTCCGCTGTGTGAAAATACGAGAACTTGTTCAGACACACATTAGTTATTTCTCTGGGTTGCAGGACATCATTAATAACTCCATGTTGAGCCCTAATGACTGCATCTCATTGTTCAATAAAGCCTTGAATTGTTCAATGCAGGAGATTATTGCTGCTGCTGATTCAAATCCTGCTGGTTGGCCATGTCCAGAGATTGATTTACTTGACAAGTCTTTTGATGAAGATAGAGTAGTAAGAAGGTACTTGCCAACTTCGAGATGGAGCTCAAATGTGAAAACACAACTAATCATTTGTGCTTTGCAAAACTGTCAGCTCCCTATGTTTACCGATGATTTATCATGGTTGGCCAGAGGTTCGAAAGTTGGGCAGGAGATCGAGAACCAGAGGGTACAGCTTGAGAATTGCTTGATCCAGTACCTGACTCATACTAGCAATTTTATGGGAATTTCGTTGGCAGCAAAAGAGGCACGCGTCATTATACAAACATGTGCTAGACTTGAGCTGTGTGGCTCAAGCTATCGTGTAGTTCCACATTGGGGTATGATTTTTCGTCGAATTTTTAACTGGCGATTAATGGGTTTATCTAATAGGGAATTCTCCTCGGCTTACATCTCAGAATGTCATCATCATGTTGCTCCTCAAAATGTGGGTTTTGAACCATGGTTATCCTTGTCTTATTATCCTGATATATCTTTAGATGAATTAATCAGTGTTAGCTGCAACTCTCTTCTTCCTGCTACTGATGTGCGGCCAAGGCCCGAAGCACTTCAACGTCTTCCACCGATGCATTTTGAAGACGAGACTACTAACTCGAGGGATGCTGAAAGAAATTTCGGACTTGATGAATTGCCTAGCATGAAAACAGCTAGCACATATGGTATAAACAACGCTAAAAGTGAAGCTTTAATGAGTAGGAAACCAAGCAAAGAGGCTGAGAAGTTAAGCAAACTATTGGAGCAATGTAACTTGCTGCAGGATGGTATAGATAAAAAGCTGTCTGTATACTTCTGATGGGAACACATATTCTTTTGTTGTCGTATGTATCTTTAACCAAAGTAATATTAATACAATGTTGGTTTACATGAAATTTTGTAAAATTACTTCCTCCGTCTTGTTATAAGTATCATTGAAGATAATGCGCACTTTTTAGAAAAACTAATGTATTAGGATTACAATACTATTATAAAAAAGTAAAACTTCATATTAATTAAGTGCTGGTAGTTCAGAAATTAGGTGCATAGACTATATAAATAAATAAATGAAGGTATTAATAGAAATATAATAAATATAAATAATTTAAGACATAAATATTACAAAATTCGCTCAAAAGAAAAGAAATATAAATAATTTGAGCCAAATTTGCAAACAAGATATCCACTAAATAATATAGAATACATCTTACGAAGTTTAAATATGTAAAAAAGTATATGAATTTTGTTTATGTAACTTCAGAAGTGATCAGTTACATAAGCTCTTGTAAGTAATATACTACCTCCGTTCCAAATTATACATAAAATATGTTTATCTTATAATACCAATGAACTATAACTACTTATTTTTTTATTACGTCCTTTACTATTTATTACTCTATCTTTTTTTCAATTCTTTTAATTTATGTTTCCTATATCATTAATAGAAGATACTTTTATAAAGTAATTTATAATTTCTCTTTTTTATACAACATTAACTCTACTTTTTAATGACGTACAATTTGGGAAAGAGAGTAGAATGCATCCATATAGAAGCTCCATTAAATATATAATACATTATACATCCATATAGAGCATTGAAATCATTCTATCTTAATTACTTACCTCATTGTTTTAATTTTTTTTTTATCTAATTTTATAAAATTATATTTAAAATTGTAATTATATTCATTTTTGTTGCCAAAATAGTGCTAATCATTTTAATTTTTTTTATAATCAGCAATAAATACTATAATTAGATAGATAAAATAACCCTCTCTTTGATGATAAACTTATAAAAATAATATCAATTATTTAATATTACCACTTCTACTAACTTTATTATCTCATGATTTAGTCTACAAAATCTTATATTTAGAGCCACATGTAATTTAGTTCAAGAATTTAAATTTGTTTTGTTTTGTAATGGATAAAAAGATTCGTATTTAGTTTTGCAAGTACAATTCAATTGGTAGTTGCAAGAACATTGATATTCGGAGACATGAGTTTGAACTCATAATTTCTCATTTCTCCACATTTAAGATGTGTGATAATGACAACTAGGTTATTAGAAAGAAAAAAAAATTGTTTCCATCCACGAGGTTTGGCTTAGTTGAAAACCAAACTTCATGTTGCCATAACTTCGCACAATACCTCTACATTAGAGCTTCACCAGCAAACCATTTTTCTTTTATAAGAAATATGAATTTCTAAAACCCATATTTTTTGCATTTAAATAGATATGAAAGTCGTTGTTAAATTAAGAGCGGTTATTGTGAAAGTAATTTCTAATTTTTTTTCTTTGTTGATAGTTGTTCAAATCCATATCAAGTTGAACAACAAAACAAATAATACATGAGAAGTAAAGAGCGTGGTATTTCAAAATAAAAAACACTTCTGAAAATCCTTTACCTATCATACAAAATATTTTCAACCAAAGTGTGCACTAAATAACTTTCATATGTTCTCCATAATTAGTTGCACCTTACATGACCATTCAATTTCCCTCTCTTAATTAACACTTCGTCCAAAACTACAAACTCAATCCCTAATAGTATGTCGACATGAACTTGTGGTTGTTCTTGCCATGGACAGTGAACAAATGTAGCCGGTCTAATTGTTCCGAGCATGGCAATGCGAACGGTAAGTTTGAAGAGAAATGAAAAACACCTCTCATGGCACCTCACCAAGTAAATCTAATCCCTACAACTATTGAAAACGCCATTGTAGAGTCTCGCATGCTACATCATGAGCCTCGCCGTATCATTGGAAATTGAGTAAAGTTTGTGTAGAGTAGCATCGAAAACTCAAATAACATCAAAGTATCACATTTCATAACACAATCCACATATAAGGTAGTTTAGTTCATTACTTTTAGTTTTTCTTTTATTTTAAGTTAAGAAAAAACCCAAAACCAATGGAAAGCTTGTGAGCAAAAAAAAACTGCACGACTAAGTGCATTCATATGGCCCATCGTGTCGTAACTATGTCTTTAAAATGTGATTTGTATCCTCTCATGTTTCAATCAAACATGAAAGAGATATGTTTATCATCTTTTTATGTTAAAACCCAATGAATTTTAATGGTGATATGATGAACATAACTCTTTCATGTTTAACTCAAACATGAGAGGATCTAAATCCATTCAAATGAGTCAATTTTCCATGCCAATAACCATTTGTTCAGCCACTGATTTGCAGTAAAAACCAGAAATCTCGAAATGCAATAAAAAAATCCAGATACTTGATTTACATTCTAAGTATCTAACATAAGCCTTCCAAATTGGTCTTTGACCATAATTCCATGCAACCATGCAAGTAGGAATAAAGTTTAGACTCTCCTTTTATTTCAAGTTCTTTATACATCCCCTTCTAATGTTTAAATTGGGAAAGAGGAGGCGCAGTTAAGTTTAAGTATACTTCTGAAGTGCATCTGTGTAGTTAAATTACATAACTATGTTAACTTGAATTAGCAAAAGATGAAAACATAAGTATGCTTTCAACAACTCCAAGACAAGTCCTTCAGCTGCTAAGATAATGCAGCACCTTAAACCTTGCTACCTTCAGCAGCCTAACAAAATTGAGTCACCATTTTGACTCAATGAATTATATATTATTAATGCAGAAGGCTCAATAAGATAAGAACTTAAATATGTACCACCTAGGAGAAAGTCAAAGGAGACTTGGTAAAGCTTTCCAATCACTGTAAATTGGAAAAGGGAAAAACAAAATATAAAAAATTATTACATAAATTTGGATTAGATGACTAATATGAAACAATGTTACTAAGACTATACCAATTCAACTGGTCTTTGACATGTGGGAGAGGGAACTACTATGGCTTGGCTTCTCGATGAGACCACGTGCTGACTGGACAGTGGATCGGAGAAACCAGACCTCACGGCACGATGAACGTCTAAACCAGTGGTAGCTGATATACCAGAAGTTCCCCTTCCCTTCTTGGCCCTCGTTACAGTACTGACATTGATCTCTCCTGGTCCATAGTTGGATGTACCTGACTACAAGAAAAACCAATGATTAGCTAAACAAGTCAAATCAAATAATGGGAAATGATTAAATTGTTAAATCACCAGTGGAGTTTTCAGTTCTTCATAAGGAAAGAGTATTCTATAATCGAGCCGCAAAAGGGTAAAATATTATTGTATGTATTCTTTTAGTAGTTGCAATTGTAGCCATAAAATCAATATACAAGCCTATATGAATAACATGTTAAAATTAAATGCCAAAGGAATATTTAAGAAGTCTATACATTAGACAGGCCTTTGATCTGGACAATGATAATTGTTATATCATCGGTTCGACCCTCATGTTCCAACCATAATTTATATGACTCTCCAGCAATGGCAGCACATGCATCACGGGGATCTGAATAACTTGCGGCCTACACCATAAAAGAAATCATAGAATTTATCAAGATAAGAAATTGAATCATAATAGATAGTATTCCATCTTGTGAACTACTTATTGATCAAGTTTACTTAGCTATGCCTATGAATGTTAATACATACTACCTCTGTCCCTAAATATAAGCCCCTTTAGGAAAAGATTGTCCCTAAGTATAAGCCATTTTCCAAATTACTGGATACAATTATTATTTTTTTCCAATATAATCATAATCAATACTACCAATTTGTTTTATAATTCTAGAGTTGGCTATAATCGATGTTACTATTGTTTAAATTAAAACATTACCTAAAGAGTAGTTTAGGAACATTGACACATTAAGTTTACTATCTACTTTTGTTACTATATGTGAAAATGATAAAATGTGCTTATAATAAGGGTAGAAGTAGTATGATTCTAGGACTTGAAAAAGAAATACAAGAATACAAATTCAACATAAAAATGAATATTAGACAAAGGCTACATGATTACATTAACATATATGTCCTTTTCTCATTAGAAAGACATCCAGAATAATATTGACAAATAAGATAACTATGCCATGTAGTCGACTACCCTAGTCGATATATAATATATGGAAGAATGTGAAAAAGAAATATGAACATTATTCCATATAAACAATATCACAGATAGGAAAGCAGAAAAGTACATATATATAAAGTATATATAATACATGAGAAAGAACAAAATCTGCAAGTCATTAATAAAGATGCAAGTCATTAATAGATAACATACAATTCCAACAAACCTAGTAGATGATAATGAAATATGTCCTACATGAATCACAGTAAGTATGATTTAACCAGTGAAGACATTATCTGCATAATTAGTAAAGTTTATACCTCAGAAGGGAAATAGAAAGAAAAAGGTTGCAAGTCATAATTCATACCATATCAACAACAGTTTGGCTTGATAGGAACTCAAACACACCATCACTTGCAATAACAAAGAAAAGATGATTCGGCGTAAGCTGAACCGTTAACACCTCCGGAACAGCAATAACACCAATACTCTCTCCCAAACTATCCCCTACACTCCTTGTAAAAGCAGCACCAGGAACCATTCCATTCTGAATCCACAATCGAGGAGGATCATCACCCTGACTCTCTTCATCACCCCAACTCTGAATATCCGGATCCTTATGCCCTTCAACCTGATCAACACTCAACACCCTAGCACCACAAAGCTTCACTCTCTCATATTCATCTCTCCTAAATGGTGTCTGATCAGAGGACAAATCCTCAGCAACAATTCTATTACCATCCTTAACAGCCAGCACGGCCCTTGAATCGCCAACATTAGCAACATAAAGTGTATCCCCTATCACAAGCACGGTAATTGCAGTAGTTCCGCTCATAGAATCATCAATCTCATTCTTATGCAATTCATCATTTGTAGCTAAAAATGCTGAATTATAAGCCTTAACAGGGTCCTCTAACAATGCAGGATCATTTGACAATTTTTCAACCAACTTATTCTTAACAAAATTGGAACACATTCCACCAAAGTCACCATGTCCATCATAAACACCAAAGAAATGAACACTTGAATTACCTTGCAATTGTGTTTTAACACAGTAACAGTCTTGGTTTTCTTTATCAGGTGAATCAGGGTAATAACCTCTCTGAGTTAGAACAGAATATTCCAAAGTGAAGTTGTGTGAAGGAACAACAACAAAGTGCAGTGATCTCTGAGTGAGTATGTGCTTCCTTTGTGCAGAATAAGGGCCATTTTCTCTATAATCCCTAGAACCACCTATTGATGGTGAAGGGTAACGGCTACAACACTTTCCATGAACACAGCCCATTTTTGAAATAGAAGCAATACTTATAGAACAAAATCTCAAAGGAAAAACACAAACTGAATCTAAAAAATTTCAATTATGTATGAGAATGAGAATCATTTAGCTTAGAAGCTTCTGAAACTCAGCATTGTAGCTCATAGTATGGTACTTCTAAAAACAGATTTTGAAATTTGAAGAACATGAACAAATAAACAAACAAAACCCTAGAAACAAAAACAGCAAAATGGAAGAAAGGAGATTGAAAGTTAGGATTTTCAGGTTGAAATTGTAATTAAAGATTGAAAAAAAACAAAAGGGTGTATATTGAATGGAAGAGAAATGAAGAAAGAAAATGGAATGATTTGAAGAAAGCCACAAAAAATAAAAAAGGGGTTGAAAAAAGCATAACCCTAGAAGGGAGAGGAAATCTAGAAAGAAGGAAAAGGTAGAGACATTTTGTTGGTTTGCAATGAGAAGGTGTGTAGTGGGGGGTTTTGGGAAAAGGAAAGAAAGAATTGTAGTTTTGTTAAGGGTGCAGAGGGAATCGAAGGAAAAGTGTGGTAAGAAGGAAGAGTCCAAGAGAGAAATTCATAAGGATGGTTCTTGTACCAAAGAGAATGACAGTGACACAGTCACAGGTTTTTTTTTTGAGAGATTCTATTCTATGAGTGCATGGTTTGGTTTTTTGTGTGTAAAAAGCTCACATTCCAATGAAACAAAATACACACACCAACGATGTTGTTTTCTTTTGTCAATCACTGAAGAGGGTGTGGAAATTTTTACTGTTTTTTGTTTCATTATTTTAATCTTTCTGCAGCTTAAATAATTCACCTGATAAGTGCTTATTTGCAAGATAATATAGGAAATTTGTCATTTATTCCAACTTTTGAAACCGTTGGTTTGAATTTCAACGAGTGCGTTTCTATTTTGGATTTGAATTTATAAAAAGTAGACAATTGGTTTTGTTTTACGGTAAGTTTTTTTTTTTTTTTACAAAACGGTAAGTTAGTTTAAATATATATATTAATATATTTTTTATAGATTTGATTACAATTTTAGTTCTGTATTTTAAATTTCCAGGATTTATTTTATTATGTCATATTATTTAAAACATTTAATTTAATGTATCATATAATTTTATATTGTAAAATTGTATGTCATTTAATTAAAAATATGTTAAATTGTTATTTTTTTAGTTTAAAAATCTGAATGACGGACTAAAATTGTCAATTTTTAAATTATGAAAATTAATCCTGCAAATTGATAATAATAGATGGATTAAAATTATAATTAAATATTTTTTATAAACAAATATCAATATTTTAGTTAAGTTAGAATTTTTCTTATTTTAAATCGGTTAAATTATTCAACTCGAACATATTTTTTTTTATATAACTGTGATGTATTTTCTTAATAAATCTTAAATAATCTTTAAAAAATTACCGTTCATTTACTCGTAACCAAAACAATTCAATAGGACATTTGTTTTGTTTTATTTATGAAGTACATGCGATTAATTTTAATTGATTGTGCATAACTAACTAATAATTTTCTAAAAGAAAACTAAAATTTACCTATAAAAAATAATAAACATTATTTGTTTTATAGAAAACTTATAGTTTCTCGAGCATTTGAATAATATTTGAAAAATTATTAAAAATGAAGATTTTAATTATGTGAAATAATATTTTAATAGTCTTTAAGAAATTGTTAAATGGCAAAACTTTTTTTTTCTAAAAGCCAAAAATTGCATTAATAAAAACACACATTCGGTGACTTTTTAGATTTTTTTTTCTTTTGGACTTGAAGACAACTTTATTAAAAATATTTATTGTTGTTCCAAAATTATTTCATGACATGCATATCATGTTCTTGTTTAAGATTTTATCAATGATGATTTGATGACTTGTGAATATTTTTATTCTTTTAAAACTACATTATTTCAAATACCAACAATACACATATTTAAAAAGTATTCAGATATAGATTTATGTTATTTCTCTCTCTATATTTCCTCGACATCCCGCTAATTATATATTGTTAGCTTAATCAGATGAATTACTATTAATATATAATGAATTAGATGATATATGTACACACGCACATCCACATGTAGTCAATGAATTGTGACTACAAACGAACTAGATCCAAAAAAGATATGTTTCTAACACTTTTAATTTTTTTCCTTAATAAAAACACTTAATTTTACTTTCCATTTTTGTTTTTGTTTACGATTTAAAAAGGTGAGGGATATACTAAGTATTATTTCTCTAAAAAAAATGAAAATAAAGAGTGATTTGAATTTTTTGCAATGTTATCTGACTCAATTATATTCATCTTAATCGTTCAATTGAAATCGAATGGTTTTGAGATCATACATGCACGACTACATACAATCATTGAATTATGACTATAAATAAACTAGATCGAACAAAAAGATATTTCCAACACTTTTAATTTTTCTCCTTAATAAAACACTCTATTTTACTTTCCATTTTTATTTATAAAAAGAAGGATAATGTAAAAAGGACATTTGTGTCAATTTAAAAAATATAGCATCTTTCTCTTTTCTATTTCTTATATAATCTCAAATATTACTTATATCTCACTTCTTGTGATTTTTTCTCACAACCAATCACACATAGATAATATACATACATGTACTAAACGATTGTATACACTCCATATTTTATTATATCTTTATTATACTTTCTCATTTCAGATTATATACAATTGTTTCTGTCTTATTTTGACTATTATACATACATGTACTAAACGATTGACACATGTAAAAAAAGTGACTTTTTGAATAGCGCACTAATATTGCACGAGTTAGACTATAAAGAAAAATAAGTCGCTGAAGTGCATGAATCATCCTCACACGCCTATTTTGATAACATTTGGAATGTTTGTGGTTTTAATATCTTACCTATTTAATTAAACTAACTTATAAAAAATTCCTATAACTCTAAAGTTATAGTATTAATTAATGTATTGCACACTCAGACAGTTCAAACTCTAATATCGATCCGATTGTCAAAAACAAATTCTATAATATCCTATGAAAGTATGACTGATTATTAAAAAGACTTCAGAAAATAACTACAATTAAAGAATAGGGATGAAAAGAGCATGTAAAAAATGAATTTGGATTTTTCAAGTATTTGATGATCAAATTGAGAATCTTAACTCTTAAGAATTACTCCTTGATTTGATTTACAATGTAATATTAATAGGTGATAAACTGATAGATAGTTGGTTACACTTAAAATGTCCACATATAATATATAAGTAATTTGGATATTTTGTTGGGTATATTGTAAATATTGAACAAAAAGAAGATAAAATTGATGATGACAAAAGTTGTACAAATAAATTTCAAAACGTGTATTAAATTTTAGGTTCGATTCACCCTACTAATCTATGCATATTTGATGCAAACAAATTAATCGATGAATATTCTTTAAAATATTTTGAAAACCTTAAAATAAATTACACAACCACATTGATCAATATTTAATATAATAGAGTTTCTTCAATTACTCTCGTAATCTAGAAAAATAAATAAATGACTTATAAATATTTTTGACTGAATTTTAATTCATGTTAATATGATTTTTGCATTTTGATTTATTTTTTACATAACTTTAATTTATGTAAACATGACTTACAAATATTTTTGACAAAAAACATTAATTCATGTAAACATGATTTTTACATTCCTACAAAAATATCTCTATTTATTAAAAAAACTCATATCTTTTGATAAAGAGAAACAACTATGATATGATATGATAGATAGTTTCTGCAATAACTACTGCAAACAAATATATAGTATTACCATTCAAATTTTAACATAACTATTCTGCTGGCAGATTGGCAAGTGCACATGGCCATGTACTACCATTTAGCCAATTAATAAATTGTATTACTCCAACCTTATTAATTATATTTAACCATTTTAATCTTCTAATTTTATATATTTTAAAAATTCCTCTCACAAGTGATATTTATATTTTATATAAAAAATGATAATTATTTTTTACAGGAAAAGTGACACTTATATATTTATGTTATAATATAAAAAAGTGATATGTAGTTAATGAAATTTAAATCCTAAAAAGAAAAAAACTAATGAAATTTAGGTCCTATAATAAAACTATTCTATTTTCTCTTAAATGATTTATTTGACAATTTTACACACACACAATTTATAAATGAAAGATAGAATAATAATTTTATTAAAGTATTCTTATTAAATATTGACTTATTTGTATTACAATGAAATATATTAACTTGAGAGTGATGTAACTAGTATTATTAATTTAATAGTGATGTAACTACTATTATTAATCTAATGAAATAATTGAAAAAAATAATTAACATTACATTAAAAAGTAAAATGGTTATTTATTTTAAAATTTTATTTTATAAATGAGATAATTATAGTGAGAAAATTGAGACTTGAGAGTAATAAAATTTACAACTGGGGTACTTCGTGCAAAGAAAGAAAGAATGATATAAGATCATTTACATACTTTATATATAAAATGGTTTTAGCTGATGGTAAAATATGTCATAAAAAATGCTTCTAGTTAAACAAATAAATATTATTAGATGCCAAAATAATAATTTTATAAGGTATTTTTTATATATTTACTGTGAAAAATACTTTATTTTGTATTCAATAATAATCTTTTGTTTTTCTTTAATCAGTGTCTTAAAATTTTCACAAAATTGCTGTTTCTAGTCTAGTACCACCAAATGTGAGTTTTTTTGGGCCAAAATCAAATACCCAATGGAACTTTCACATAACTCACCCATAAAAAGAACAGGTTGTGCTAACAAAAAACGAGAACCTATATTTTGTGAAAATGAAAAAAAAGAAAGTTTTACTCCATACCCTACAATTATACTTATACCTTTATAAAATTTTTAAAATGTCAAAATTATCCTTCATTTTCTTTTACTATTTTATCAAATTAAATTTTTTTTTTATCTTCTAAATATTTTTGGATTACAAAAAAAAAAACAAGATTTCCGGTACGTAAAAGTTTTCCGGTAGTTACCGGAAACATTTTTCAAGTTTTCTGGTACAAAAGGCTTCTACCGGAAAACTTGGAATTTTTTTCCAAAAAAGACGCGTACATTTAACACTACCGGAAAACTTCCTATTAACTTTTCCGATAGTTACCGGAAAACTTGAGTAAATTTTCCAGAAAAAAGACGCGTACATTTAAGTTTTCTGGTAGTTTTCAGGTATGAAATTGCTTTCATTAAAGCAAAATCTATATCTCTCACAATTACATGATTATTATTAGTGTTAAAAACGTTGGTAGTATTGACGCATGTTTTATCATATAATACTAGCGGATTATCCATATCAATCAAAATTTAAAAAAAAAATTAAAAAAAATTTGAAAAAAAAAAGAACTACTAGAAAACTTCTTGGTAAGTTTTTCGGTAACTACCGAAAATCTTGGCAATTAACTGACTTCAAAATACAAAAACATGCTGGCTGTGGGGTTCGAACCCACGCGCACTTATGTGCAGAAGATCTTAAGTCTTCCCCCTTAACCACTCGGGCAAACCAGCTTGATGTTAAACTTTACTGAATATAACTATATATTCTAATATATTCCAAGTATGACCAAAAACTATACTTGTTGAACTATTTGCAAATTAGTTAAATAAATATAATTTTGATTTTTGGTATTTGAGAGTTGTTTCCATTACTGCGTATTATATACTTTTATATATCATTTAAAAATGTGATTTTTATTCATATTGTTGTGACTATGTGAGAATTAAACTTTTTTAACAGTAATGTAATTCTTTTAAGATTTAATTACCATAGTGTAAAAAGGTGTATATAAATAATTAATCACACCTCTTTATGTAAATATATATATATATATATATATATATATTTGTACAAACTGGTTATTGTGTAAATATATTAACAAATGATGTTATTATAATATAATAGTACAGTAAAAATATGATTGAATGTCAATATAAAAAAAATTATAGTCAATATATATAATATCTAAATACTTTTTTAATGAATGTCATAAAAGTCAAGGTCGGCCCAAGTTACTAATACAATGATTTTATGCTTAAAAAAAAACATGTACATAAAAAGAAAAAAAAAGTCTCTAAACATGTTACAAAATTTATTTATAGTTAATTGTTAATTCAATTGTTAAGAAGTTATATTTTAGACCTTTGATCTACTGTTTAAATCAATGTCTTTGTCACAACTTTATTTTTTACAATTTCAATGATATACATTAAAATGAAATATCAATTATATTTTATATTTTAAAAATCATAAATATTTTTTTAGACAAAGTAGGATTGCAGAAAACAAATTGTCTTTTAGCCATGACCCTATTAAGGGAGCAAGACTCTATCTAATATTGAGGTTCTAGGTAGGCTGTAAAATAGTTTGACATTTTTTAACAATGCTACCAAGCTCAATTTCAACAACCATTTTGCTATCACATGGGCTCTAGTCCAACAAGTATGAGTACGAAGAAACTCACCAAGATGCCCTATAAAACAAGGTCCAAATCCCCCTATTTTGCTCTACACTTAAAATTGCACAATTCACATTGTACTTTAAAACTCCATGACTCGACTTTGAGCATTCAATACATGTGGTTGTTTCATTATTCTATGCATTTGTAGCTTACTTTTTTATCCATTTGAATGTGATCAAACCATCTTGCGTTATTTCGGCCACAAGCATTGGTTTCTACACTTTCAAATACTTCATAAGGTCGTGACTAAAAGACTTAATTTCTCTATTGTAAGCATGTAACAAAAAATGATATCCTAGTACTCACAATTATGTTTATGCCTTTGATAGTGTAAATACTGTATTATGTCAAAAATGGCATACTTGTACTAATTAAGAACCTTTTTGGAAAGATCTCCCAGTAGTTTGTATATAAAAGGGAACTAGTTAAGAATTTGGAACATATTATTATTGTTAATCTGTCTAGCAGTTACTTTTGTACTTTATTTGTCTTCTATACGTCACCCATGTATATTCAAGGTTTAAATATTATTTTAATTTTTAAGGTATTTTTTGGTTTTAGTCTTAGTAAATTTTTTGTTTAAATTCAATCGTTGTAAATTTATAAATTTGTTGTTTTTAGTTATTGTCGAATGTTTATTGATCACGGGTCGTGATTTATTTAGGCCATATATGATGTTAAGGACTAAAAACTGTAACAATTTCTAAATTTGTAAAAATTGAATCTAGACAATAAAATTTAACAAAGATGAAATAAAAATATACTATAATTGTAAAATTAAAATTATATTTAAACTTAAATTCAAACTACGGTCACGTGCACTTTAAATTTCTCAATAACAAAATTACCCTAACTACCAAATTTTTTTTTTTAGCATATATTTTGTATTGAGTTTAACAAAATTGGCTCATCCGAACTAATTTGAGTGTAGGGGAGCACTCTAAAAAATAAGAAAGCATAAAAAGACAAGAGAGGTTGATAAAACAAGGACAAAAACAGATAGAAAAGTTCAATATATAAACCTCAAACAATAGCACTTTTAAGGGCACTACACATCACATCCTCTAGGCGTGACAAGCCTTAGTGGGGTGCATTATTATGATGAACAACATCATATATCCCAGTATCCTAACCTCTCATGCCTCCTTTCCTCTTTTGGACATTGCATTCAAAAACTCAATCATCCTAATTTGGATTATCTCTTTTTCTCTCTTTTTTTTTAATTAAAAAAATAGAAATCAATTAATCATAAACAATGAAGTTACAAAAATTACTTCAACCAAACACTTAATAGAGAATATAATTAAAAACAAAAAAAAAATGTTTACAAAAGTTCAAAGTAAACGAAACTTTAATTATGATCCAAGGAGACAATAAATTTGATACATTTATTCATGTCTTAGTTGATATGTTGCACCACTCATGTCGAATTAAAAGTATGAAAAACTAAAGAACCTCGTCAAGAATGTATTGATAAAAAGAGAAAAAAGTAATTACTATATGAATAAAATTAATCTCTATTGAAAATTCCACCACATAAAATAACCAATTAACTTAGTTGAGAAAAAGATTCCACACTTAACTAATTCCATAATTCAAAACCTTTGTGACAATAAAACTCCCCCTTAAAATTTACTTATAACATTTTAAATTTGAAATCTAACGATTTTTAACAATGAGAATATTTCTCATATATATAACCCCTTCATAGAGAATCCAAATATTTTGTTAACTTTCTAAACAAGTCAACCCAACAATATTCATCATCCATACTAACCAATCACATCATGCCACATCACACACTTTTAAAATTTTAAATATATACTCTAACTCACTTTTATTAGCTTACGACAACATAATTTTAAGATAATAAATAATTTCGATCATTAATTTAAAATCAAACGTCTTAAATACTCATTTACTAAATCAACTTTGAATAATATCTAGCATTAATTTAGATCAAACTGAAAGCTATTAATCTAAAATAATAACTTTGTCACACAGTTATTGCATAGAATCTAATTCTCTACTTTGTAACATATTTCCGGCGAATAGGCGAAAATGTTTGAAACACGACACCGCCTATCGCCGGAAAGTGATCCAAAACACAACTTCTACATTTCAACCCAAGTGGCTCCACAGCACCGGCAACCTTCCTCCAAACATCATTGTTATACTCACCACATGTCGTTATCGACACCGACATAGTCCCCGGTCGGAAAATCTGAACAACCTTCCTCAAAACATGAACAATGTTGTCATCATTGTTTACAGACCCCACACATTCAAAGCTTGCATAGCTATAACCATTTTCTGGAGTTACATGAATGGTGGAATACCTTTCTCCATCAATTCCATTCATTGAATAGCCACAAGGGTCGAATGCAAAATCGCAAATTAGTGCTTCTTTGTTGATTTCGTCGATACCGGTAAGCTCTGTCATTTCTTTTCCGGCAGAGTGGCCGGATTTTTCATCGTCCGGTTGCCGGAAAAATTTTCCGGCGAGAATCGGGTCGAGCTCCGTCATGCAAATCTCCATTGTGTATTGATCATGATGATGATGATAAAGATGATGAAGATTTTGGGTTGCTGTGAAAACATGCCATGAATGAGAGGAAGATTTTGAAGGCAAAATGGAAGCTTTTTTGTAGCAAAGATTTGAAGGGATAGTGTTTTCTAAGTAAGAAACTTCATCTTTGAATGAAGTGTGAGGGAAAGGTTGTGACTTTGGGAAAATGAAGCTTCCTCTTGTGTAGCAAACAGAGGAGAGTGTGAAGTTTAAGTGATTATTTGCAAAGTAGATTAATGGAATGATTGATTTGAGAAGTTGTGTGGTTCCACAAGTTTTGATTATGATTTTTGTTGGATATACAAAGAGACTTGATTCTGATAAAACATAGGAATCAAAGTAAGAGTTTCCAACTGCTGAAACAACTGTGCATTGAACAGCTTGTAGGATTTGTTCAATGGATTCAAACTCAAGTTTTCTTAGACCAAGTTGGTGATTAATGGTTGGATTATGATCATAGAAATTAAGTTCCAACCTTTTTTCAAACCCTTCAAAACCAGATAATGCCATTTTGGGAATTAGGTAAGAGTGATTTTGGTGAGAGAAAGGTGGGGGGGTGTGGTTGGAATTTATAGGTGTGTGTGAGTAAGAGTGAGAATGTAGTGTGAGGTTTGAGAAGAGAGCATGCGGGTGATGAAACCAAGAATCATGATTTTAGGCATAATGAAGTGAATGGGATTATGATATGAAACAATTTTGTTGTGTTTTTTTTTTTAGCTCAATCTTCTTAAATATCAGAGACAGCAACAGGAAAACAGAATTAATATTGCCCATGCTCATTATAAGTTTTTTAATCACTGCTTATTTTATAGACTTCTGGCTAGCTCTTCATAGTTTCCAATATAACATAAGATTAAGAATATATAAACATAGATTTTTAGCATTTTCTCTTAACTAATACTATATTAGGAATTAAAGTATACTTAAATAGTTACTATATATGAAAAGTGAAAGTTAAGAATTTAGAAGTTTTTTTCTTGTTAATTATATTACTAGGGTGAAATATCTATTGATAATTTATAATCAAATACTTTTAGTGGAGTATAACCTCTCAATTAAATCACATTTTTTTTTATATACAAGACTCGAATATGACATTTTAAGGAATTTGAATTCAGTTCTACTAAAACCAATATAATACCAGTAGAATTTTAAAAATTTAAAGAAATAAATTTAATGTTTCAAAAATTATTTTTTTGCATTTGGTGTGTAATGTTGGTTTAATGTCTATTTTGTAACTAAAAAAAATTGAAAAATGGAAGGATATGTTGATACTAATTTGACCAGAATGATTGGTTAAACTTATGATAAGTGATAGAAATAATTGTGTTGAAACCATATCATATATACACTTCTTTTCACAATTACAAAGTAACTTGAGATTTTGTAGGAGTTCAAGACCTTGTGAATTTGATCTCATGACTCAGCATTCAACCTAACTATATTAATGATAATTCTAATAAAATAGAAACATAATCATAAAACAATGGTAGGGGCCTAGATATATACACTTGTATTGTTGTTCTGCAAGACAATGTAATTATGAATTATGTAGAGAGGTTAATTAAAACATGTTAATTAATTAATTAATTAATTAGAGCTATATCACTAGATTAAAACAGATCATTAAAAAGTTAAATGAGAGACCTTTGTATACAAAGTCAGAATCACTAATTAGAGAACTTTGTTTGATTAATGTGAGCATACACATGATTAATTAATTAATTAGATAATGGTCACTGCATAATGGAAAAGTGTAAACACCACAGTTGATTAAGACATTTTGTTTACTGCTTGGAGATCAAGTGTTAAATAACCAAAAATTTGACGTGCCCAAAAAAATAGCATCCAATATTTGGAGTTTGAATAATAATAATAATAATAATAATAAATTACTATGAAGGAACCAAATGGAAAAAAACAAAAGAAATTAGGCGTGGCAGGAAAATAATTAGAATATCCTTGAATTGGGGAGGGAGGTCCGTACGTGAAAAGAAAATCACTAACATCATTTTTATTCTTCATGCAGTTTCATGTAGCAAGGTGACATTATAATTATTTTATAGATTTGTTTAATTTCTCTCTATTTTTATATAAGCTTGCATGCACATTTGTTAACCATGTGTCACCCATCTAAGCTTGGGTTATAAAATAATTAAATAACGTTCATCATTATTGAGCTGAAAATTTCCTTCTAAAATGAACATAAAAAATTAGACATCATATAATGACATCTTATAGAAATATATCCTAATTAATAGCTTTCACAATAGAGCTCTAACTTTATAAGCTTAAATGGGTTTAAGGTATGCATATAATTTATTTTATAATTTTTTATTTATAGTAAGCACTCTTACCAACACCTAATTTTTATTTATTAAATATGTCATATTAATAATTTTATATCATTATATTTTAATAATATTTATTTTAATACAATTTAGAGTGAAATCTTAGAGCATTTACAATGGAGATGCTTAATTAATACCATGACAAATAAACATCCCATTGTGGATTCAAAAATATGGGTGCATGCGGACAATTTTCGCTAACAAAACACTATCTCTTCACTTTTTTTTAGGTTTCACTCAATAAATTCTATTAAAATAAATAAATATTGTTGAAATGTAATGATATAGAGTTGTTAGTGGAATCTATTTAATATTTTTCTTAGGTGTTGGATGAAAGAGATTAATGTTTATTAAGTAATATGATTAAAAAATTATAAAATAAGTTGTGTACGCGCGAGACTCATATTTAAATACTCAATTAAAGAGTTTCATCATAGATGTTCTTAAATGCTAATACTGCCACCCTCCTTAATAAGCATCCAAATTTATTCTTCCACAATGGATTCAGGTGTCTTTGATGCTAAATAGGAAAGTAACTCATTGTGAATATCCTAACTCTCTTTTCTTGTTTTTGTTTATATATAAAATAGTAAATAAATTTGCACATAAATGTGAGATCCTGAGTTTCAACTCGAGACAAAATTGATATTCATGTTAACAATATTGATATTTATTTAAAACATAAAGTTGATCTAGATTGATGATAATGTTTAACTAGCTAGTGTTGATATAGAAGTAACAGTAATTTTGAAGGGTAATTAGTGCTATATGGTCTTTTAAAAGAAGTTTGTCTATGCCGACAGTTAAAACTAAGTTCTCCATCATGTAGTTGATCTCCTTAACTTCCAACTTACGAGTTGTTGTGAAGATTATATCATCAATAATAATTAAACACAATCAACTATTAAGAAGCTTACATTACGGGTATAAAACGTGACACTAATTTTGAACAAAAAAGGAAATTAAAGATACTCAAGCTAGTGGGCTACAATGTGCATTATAGGAAAAAGGATATTGCTAAATTTGAAAGGCAATGATGAAAAAATTTGTGAGTTGAGAATAAAAATCTTTGCAGTCTATAAGAGGTAGAAATTATGCAAATGTATGGCGTCATGAATGAATCTTATGGTTGTGGGTGGCAGCCACATCTTTGAAATGCATGCGCAATACACCAAACTCAAACACTATCATCTCACTATTTGTCCACACATTCGCTCTCTTACACGCAAGCCAAACCAATTACCAATTCCCAACCACAAACACTTGCTCCTTACTACAATATTCTTGCACTAATAGTAGTCACATCTTGTTAGGTCATGAGGAACTATGCAAATATTACATATTACATCTTTATTCAAAACATTTTTTGTGAGACTCTTATATAATATTCACTTGTATATTCATGCCTATAGGACATAAAAAGTTGGGTAGCATTTTCTTTATTATATTACTTGTTCATTATTTTAACTACTCAAGAAAAATAAAGCTTATGTTTTCTTAAATAGAAAATACCCAAAAAAAAAAAATAAAAATATTACGTTAGAGTATTAGATAATAATTAAATGATTAAATAAAATTGAAGAACCTTTCAACTATCAATAGGTTTTTAGATAATAAATTTATTTTGAAGATTTTCGATATAAAAAAACAATAACATCAAACCATCAACTCTACTGTTGGATTATGAGGGAATTTGAGGGATTATCATTTAGACTTAGAGCAACCACACAAGTGATAATTCCTCAAATTTATATTACGTAAGTGTTTTTGATATTTATCTGTCTAAAATCTAAAGAAATTTTGTTATAAAAACCATCTTATGTAATTTAACATCTACTTTTACATTAAATGTGAAACTCTTAATCGCATTTGATACACAAACACATCCTTGCAAAACCATCACTTATATTTAGAAAAAGATTTTTAAAAAAATCACTATATATGTCATATAAAATCTTGTTAAAAAGGTTTCAAACAAACTCTCAAAACAAAATTGAATTCTAAAACTTTGAGATTTGCCAACTTAAGAGATTATGATAATTAAAATAAAATTGTTTAGATAAGAAAAAATGACTAATGGTATATTAGTAAAAAAATAATTAATGCAGTTAAAAATTTAAAGAAAATCTTTTAGAAGGAAAAAAAAAATTATCAAAGGAGTTTTATATTCAGAGACATACATAATAGTTTAGTAGTTTAGAAAGAGATAAAAAATGAAAGGTAGACAATCCCTACCAAATGTCACAACATACCTCCAACTTTTTTAGATGTAAAGTTTCAAACAAAATCTCAAGCATCTTTGAATAATTTAATTTTTCCCCTTCTTAAAATAGATAATAAATATCACTATAACTAATTCACACAATTGTGAAGTTTTGTATTCTAATCCGAGATATGATTATTATTGGCGAAGATTTAGTAATTTAAATACACAAATAAAATGATATTTTAAAAAATTTTAAAATTTGAAATTGAAACCTTATTAGTTTGTGTTTCATTTTACAGTAAAAAATTAAATTTATTAAATTAATTTTAATTAAAAATAAGTTAAATATAAAATAATATATTTTTTAATACATCCACATAAAACTAAGTTAAACGAATGTAAAATTTTATTTAAATTCAAAAACTATACATTTTAATTTTATATTAGAATCAATTATAAAATTAAAATCAATTCTATTTAAACATAATAAAACATGTCAAGATGAATTATTCAAAAATAAAACCAAACATATACTTTAATCCTAACCCTAACGTTTGGCCCCACTAAAAGTTGAAGCACCTTTCTAAACCTCATACAAGCTAAAAAGCAAACACCCTCTGCACCCTCCTCATTAGTTAAGCCTAATTCACCATAATAATGCAAACATCAAACCCATGATTGGTCCCACTATGTGACTACCCCACATGGGTACACATGATCTAGCATGTATCCTAACTTGATGGCACACTTGGGTCCAGTCCATCTTTGTATCAAGTGTTAATGAGATTTTGAAGGACATCTTGTCCCCACTTAGCCCTTAACTTCAAGACATTGGCATGATCAGTTGGCAAGGAACAAGCGGGTTTTAGCCGCCATACTTATTTGCATGCGCATATTCTACAATACTACACGAACAAAATTTGGGATCAATAGGCTATGTTTAAAAATTTAACATAAATTTAATTTAGCGTGTGTTTGAATTCACGTTTGTTTATTTTTTTTTGTCTCTGAACATTTTGAATATAGAAATCCTTAAACTACATTTTTTAGTATTGTGATAAATGTACATTGAAATTAAATTTGGCCGTAATTCCAAATGAAGGTTTAATCTAGTTAAATTTCTCGTTTTAACAAATTTAAATAGTTTGATTGAAATAAAACTACGACCAAAATGTTAAAATAACTAAATTGTAGACGGTGTTAGTTCACATTTCAATTAATCTTCTTGTTATTTTTTTTTTTTTTAAGATTGTCGATAGATATCATGAGATATTTTTTTATAACTTAGTGTAGACTACTAATGAGCATCCTAGAAGTGCTACTGTACCATGCGCACAAAATTTGGTAAAATCCTTACAAAGGAGTCCACCTGGCTGCTATTCAAAGTTTGGAAATGTATATGGTTCCCTAGCTATAATAATAATAATGTTCGTATTGTGCATGCATTGAAGAGTTTGAAGCCATAAAAAGTGGTTAATTGATGTGCTTTCATTCATTTATTTCTTTCAAAAAGTATTTTGTATCTAGGCATATCCTTCTCTGGCTTTTATTTCACTTGCTAATGGTTAAAGATTAATTTGGTAGCTTTGACAAAACTTTTTCTAATCTTTCTCTGCAAACCTGATGTGACCTGCAAGTTGAGCAGGACATCATTAGTGTGTGCAATAGGAGTGATAATCCTATAGGTTTCGCTATATTTTGTAAACTAAAGTTAAAATTTTCTAACTCTATTTTTAATAATTCATAGCATCGAGTTCATATTTGCGATAAATTTGAATTATAAAATGATAATTTAACGTATTTTAAATGATATAATATATGATATAAAATTATTTAAATTTATATGTCATTAATTAAATTATAAAAATTATAAAAAAATTAAAGTTGAAAGTTAAGTTCTTAGAGTATTTTATTAGGATTTTATGTGTTAATCATCGTATCGTATGTTACATTATTTAAAGTATATCACGTTGCTATTTTTTAGCTAAAAAATCATAATGAATGACTAAAATTGACAGATTTTAAATAAATGGACCAATTTCATGAATTAATAAAATTAGGATAACTAAAATAGCAATTAAACCTAAAATAAAATAAGACTCGAATCTCACGTGTTACTTGTTATAAGCTAATTTTTTAGACCTAACTTCGACATATTTAAAAGTTCGGCATGACTGATTAACCTAATTATAACATGTTTAATTTTAACAAAATAAATAATTTTACTTATATTTAGATAAATTAATGAGCTAAAATGTCAATTAAATTAAATTCTATTTTGAGATTTAATATGATAGTTTTAATATATGCTTAAGAAAATTGTAGGATGAATACATGTGAGTGGAGCGAGGCAGATTGACCTTACTCAAAAAATTGGGATTTACAATCGTTAAACTTGTCTTGACCTAACTTGTAAAACCGATCAAAAAAAGTTATAAGTGGAGTGAGGCAAATTGACTAGTCGAATTGTTTTTCCTGAGTTTTAATAGACTATTTTCATATCAATACATCAACTTATTGACGGACAGTCTGCCAACATGCGGCAAGGTAAGGAGAGGTTTCCAATTCAATTTTTTTTAATTTTATATTTAACTCTTTATTTTCACTAATTTGCAAAACTGATCATTTATTTTAAAATATAACAATTTTGGCATTTTCTTTAGATTTTATAACTAAAAAAATGTGATGGAACATATTTTAAATAATATGATATATGATACGATGATATTGAATGATTAAGATTGTTGAGAAAAAATCTCTTTTAAATATTTTTATGATAACAAAATTATCTCAAAAGATTATGATTATACTAATTTGTGCGTTTGAGTGATTTTCTAAGAAAGGAACATGATCATTCATACAAAAATCCAATGTTATAAGTCAAAAGATCACAACCTACCAGCAAGATGACAGACTGGTGACCGAATCATAACAACCTCCTTTCCAAAGGATGAACATTTATGGGAGTCAAAATACTTTATCACTGATCCAAGTAAAAAATAAGAGAAGATAAATTTGTGGACAAATAACATGAAGATAAACAAAATCATAAGAAAGAGGTTCCACGCTAGAGGATGAACGATAGAGGATGACTGATTGTTTCTTCGTCCTCATGCATTGAAAATAGCCAAAAGTACCAAAGTACGAAAAGGTTGTACTTGTCACGTAAAACAAGATCATACATGTCTTGGAAAAGAAGAAAAGGAAAAAGTATTCTCCAAGTCCAAACTTCTAGAAAGGTCGAACCTCCGAGACAGATTCGTGAAAATAAACATCATAAGTACAAGGCAGAATGAGGACAAACTCAATAGCATTGTTGCAAATCAAGATAAACTTTAAGGACCTTTACAACTTGAGACAACGGTCATAAAGGATCTTTTTCTTGAAGAAAAAGTTTCCTTGTCTCTATAAAATGAAGGTTGCTCTTTATCATCAATACACAACTACAAAGCATAAAAAGAGAAAGTCGCTATCAAGAGTGTAACACCCCGAGTTTAAAACACAGCGCGAGTGTATTTTTTTTTTAAATAATTAAGTAAAAGGATTTTTCCAAAATTAATATCAAGGGAATTAAAATAAAATTTTCATCAGTTCATTTCTAAGGTTATCACCCGGCCTATGGCCACTAAACAGTGTCAGAGTGCAGAATAATACAGCGGAAAAAGTCATACATTAATTCCCAAAATAAAATTACATTTCCCAAAACTCAAGACTCTATACAAAAGTCTAGACTGATCATGCACTAAGCTACAGTAGCACGGTCTCCACCGTATCCTCTATAAGTCTTGTCTTCAGCCAACCGTCTGTCCCTCTGCGTTGTCCACATAGACTCCGTACATAAAGATCAGGGAAAACTAACGACGTTTCCGTCGTTAGTGTATCCGTCGGTAGGACGGGTTCGGGTAACATCTGAGGGCAAAGCCCAATTTCCACAATAGAATGGCAAGGGTCACCGACCGATATTAACAAATAATCACATAGCATATATTGCACAACAACAATTATATCCATGGTATAACATATGATGATGAGGAAAACAATAATGCTCATTTGAAAATTAATGACATATATGCCTTTCCAAAAACAGAAGCCAACTATTATGAAATATGTGATAAGTACAAACAACATCTCAGCAAATCACAATCATTAAATCAGAAATAGAGATTCTGCATAGTACTCACACATATTCAATTTCCAACCATTCATCATATAATCAAACGTGACCCACTAGTCAATCCCTCAATGCAATATGTATATGCTTATGTATACCATTTCCTTGGAATCACCAAGGTGCAGTCGCTCAACAGACCAACACATTATGTTTGACTTTAACGGCCCTCAAGACCAAGGTGCAATCGCTCAACAGATCAGCACCAGTGCAGACGCTCAACAGTCCAGCACTCGTGCAGTCGCTCAACAGACCAGCACGTTTGACTTATACCAAGGTACAATCGCTCAACAGATCAATACCTAGTGCAGACGCTCAACAGTCCAACACTCGTGCAATCGCTCAACAGATCAGCACGTGGCTGCGCATTTCAAGGTACAGACGCTCAACAGTCCAGTACCAGTGCAGTCGCTCAACAGACCAGCACTTATATACCAAAGTACAATCGCTCAACAGATCAGTACCTAGTGCAGACGCTCAACAGTCCAGCACTCGTGCAATCGCTCAACAGATCAGCACGTGGTTGCGCATTACTCTGTGGCCCATCGCGGGTACCACTTGACTATGCAATGCATGAATATGCAGTGTTTCACTTCTCTAGAAACAGAATGCAAAATCATAAAATCCATGCTTTTCATCATGTTTTAAAATATCTCAGCACAATCAGAATTAACATCATCACAAACATGATTAAACAGTCAATTGATCATTAACACTTTGAAATGTTTTCCCAGACTCTTAAAATTCAATTACAGAGTTTAAAACTGAGGATTTCTGGAATTTTACGAATCTGTATTCGAATACAGAAGCCAAAAATAGTGCAGAATTACACTCTGTATTCGAATACAGCCCTCTGGTATTCGAATACAGAGGCAGTCTTAGTGCACACAACCTCATCTTTCACTACATAAGTAAAGTCTCAAAACTTCATCTTTACAACTTCAAAACATCACCAAAAATTCCTTTTTAATTCACCACAACAATCCCAACATTCCCCAAACACTTAGGGTTTACAAAACACTCTTAAAAAACTTGGAATTTCTGGAAACTCGAATCTGTATTCGAATACAGACTCCTTGTATTCGAATACAGAAGCATGAAACTGCAATTTTAACATTCTGTATTCGAATACAGCATGCCTGTAGTCGAATACAGAAGACAAAACCTTGAAAAATTCAATATTTTCTTTCAGATCCTTTAAGGTTTTCAATACTTCATCCTCTCCTCTTCAAAATATTTTCAAGAACTCCATTTAAAACACTTTAACCCTTCTCCAGGTTTCCAAACACTTTAAAATGCATATCACAGTGTTTAAAACTTGATTTTTCTGGAAAACACGAATCTGTATTCGAATACAGCTTCCTTGTATTCGAATACAGAAGCTAAAAACAGTGCTTCTGGAAAAACACAAATCTGTATTCGAATACAGACCCATTGTATTCGAATACAGAAGCTGAAACTAGTGAAAATCTGCATTCTGTATTCGAATACAACATGCATGTAGTCGAATACATATGCGAATATAGCGTTAAAATCTCACTTCTGTATTCGAATACGACATGATCGTAGTCGAATACAGATGTGAATACAGAAGCAAAAATCCTTCCTCTGTATTCGAATACAGGGGCTCGTATTCGAATACAAGTTTGAAAACTTAAGTAAAACGGAAACTTTACAGGTTGTAGTCGAATACACACATGTTATATTCGAATACACCTTCGAAAACCAGTGAAATTTTCCTGAGATTTCAACACTTTTCAAACTGTTTTCTTTTAAAAACACAACCAATATTAAAACAGATTCAACACTTTTTTCCAGACAATATTTTCCTCATTAAAAATCCCTTTTCTTTTTAAATCATCAACACCATCAGGATCACTCAAAACAAAAACAGAATCAGGATTATTAACAACAAATCATCTAGACTTTCAAACCATCAGAACATCATACAGCATTTCAGCTTTCACAACACATCAAAATAACATGCAAGTATTTCAGCTTTCACAACACATCAGAATAATGTAACACCCCGATTTTAAAACACAGCGCGAGTGTATTTTTTTTTTAAAACGAATAGATAAATAAAAGGGTTTTCAGAATTAATTCCAAGGGAATTAAAATCAATTCAAATTAAATATCATTCGACATCGTAATCCAAAATAGTAAGGTAATTAAACAACAACATCACGATTAATCGAATGAGATATTTTTGGGAAATTAATCTTTATAATATACTAAAATAAAGATACATCAAAACTGGATTCTCAATCCATCAAAATATTTATCAGAGTGCGGAAGAGTTTTACAATAATTCCCAAAATAAATATTTACAACCACTTAGCTCAAAATCCTATACATAAGTCTAAACTGATCATACACTAAGCTATAGTAGCACGGTCTCCACCGTATCATCCACAAGTCTTATCTTCACCCAGCTGTCCATCCCTTTACGTAGCCCACAATGTAAAGATCAAGGAACATTAACGACATTCCCTGTCGTTAGTGTGAGTGTCGGGGGTATGGGTTTGATTAACATCTGAGGGCAAAGCCCAATTTCCACAATAATTGTAAAGGGTCACCGACCGAAATTAACAAATACCACATAGCATTTATATCAGCAATATCAGACATATTCATGGCACATCATAAAACAATGATGATAAATAAGGATGCTAAATTTTAAAAATACATGACAATTGTACCTTTTCAAACAGCAACCAATTTAATATGAAAATCATGTTGTAAGTACAAACATCAATTCAATAATCACACCAATTCATCAGAAATTCCAGATTCCATAAGTACTTACACATACAACAATTTTCAACCATCGTCATATAACCAAAACGTGACCCACCGGTCAATCACCTCGATGCAATATGTATATGCTCATGAACACATTCTCTTGGATTCACCAAGGTGCAGTCGCTCAACAGACCAGCACATTTACATATGTAAGACTTTAACGGCCCTCAAGACCAGGGTGCAATCGCTCACATATCAGCACCAGTGCAGTCGCTCACAGACCAGCACGTTTGACATAAACCAAGGTACAATCGCTCACAGATCAGTACCTAGTGCAGTCGCTCACAGACCAGCACTCGTGCAATCGCTCACAGATCAGCACGTGGTTGCACATTTCAGGGTACAGACGCTCACAGTCTAGGACCAGTGCAGTCGCTCACAGACCAACACTTATATACCAAGGTACAATCACTCACAGATCAGTACCTAGTGCAATCGCTCACAGATCAGCACTCGTGCAATCGCTCACAGATCAGTACGTGGTTGCGCATTACTTTGTGGCCCATCGCGGGTACCACATGACTATGCTATGCATGAGTATGCAGTGTTTCACTTCACTGGAAACAGTATGCAACATCAGTAAAATTCATGCATTTCACCATTTTTCAAAACATTTCAACACAATCAATATCATCATCTACACATCAATTATTAACCATTCAAGCAAACATTATCACTTCGCATTACCTTAAGGTTCCACTCTTAATTATCAAAAGTCTTTCCCCAACTCTCAGAATTCAGAACCAGTGTTTTAAAACTGTAATTTCTGGAAAAAAAACGAATATGTATTCGAATACAGCTTCATTGTATTCGAATACAGAAACCAAACAGGGCAGATCAACACCCTGTATTCGAATACAGACTCCTTGTATTCGAATACAGAGGCTTTCACAATGCAAAAGTCAGAGTTCCACAACTTCAGTCAAGTCTCAAAAACTTCACCACCACCACTTCCAAACTATCACAAAAATTCCATTTTTATTCACCACAAACCTTCCCAAGGTACCCCAACACTTAAGGTTTATAAAACAATGTTTAAAACTTGATTTTCTGAAAAACACGAATCTGTATTCGAATACAGCTCCATTGTATTCGAATACAGAAGCTAAAATAGTGAAAAATCAGCATTATGTATTCGAATACGAGGTTGTCGTAGTCGAATACAAATGCGAAGTCAGTGGCAAAAGTTGCAAATCTGTATTCGGCTACACAGGGTCGTAGTCGAATACAGATGCTAAAAAAGAAGCAAAAATTGCTAATCAGTATTTGACTACAGAGGGTCGTAGTCGAATACAGATGATAAGTCAGAAGCAAAATTGGCAAAACTGTATTCGACTACAGAGGGTCGTAGTCGAATACAAATTCAAAAATCTGAAGAAAACAAGCTTTGCAGGCTGTATTCGAATACACTCAAGTCGTATTCGAATACACCTTCGAATTCAGTGAAATTTTCCTGAAACTTCAACACATTTTCAAAACCTTTTCCTTTGAAAAACCAACCAAAACCCTAGAATCATAATTACCAATCTTTATAAACCTCAAAACTCAGACATTTTTCATTAAGCATCAACAACAGATTTTTCAAGAAAAACACTTCCACCATTTCAAATCCCTTTTCTTTGAAACCACCATCAAAACCAGATTGTTTAACAAAACACAACAAAAACACAGAATCACTAAAACCAGAAAATCACCCACAAAACAGTCCCACACAAACTAACTCAAGCATTTGGATCATCTCCAATACAACACCAACCAAATCATCATTCAAAACACAACAGAATGATTTCTTACTCAACACAACAAACAATACATCATCAACACAACAACACCATCAGTTCCTTCACTGAAAACAGCAGGAACATCAAAACAGTTTGATTTCCAAAACATAATGCAATGTTTTTCACAAACATAAACCAATAATCATTCATCACACAGTGCATTTACAACCCTAAATGCAATCTAGAAAGTTAGAAGGTGCCCTTACCTTAATTACGTTCCCTTAACTCGTACGCTTCTGCGACAAAAGTCGACGATACTCCCGTTTAGCGTTTGCCGCTACGAAAGTTAGTTCTTTAGCTCCGTAACGATCAGAGGAATAACTTTCGTACTCGAAACTTTCTGATTCGACACTCAGATTTTCAAGAAAAATGTATTTTGAGTAAACTGTTTTTCCTTCACCAACACAAAAAATTAGAAGAAGATGATAAAGCAGAAACTGGCACAGTCGTGGAAAGAAGAAAAAGCTTCTCACTTAAATATCCACCTAAAAGCACACTGACACAACAGAGGAAAGAAGAAATTTGTTTCTTTCTTAACAAATATCTACGCCACCTCACCCAACACTTGTATTAAAATATCTTTTGATCCTCCAGCACTTAACCCGTCTCATCGCAATTAGTAGAGAATATCTTAATTAACGGCCCGATAATTTAATTACTCGAAATTAAATTAATTCATCCATTATCCAATAATTTTAATTCCACCTCCAAAACAAATATATATATTTACACAAAACATACATATATTGAATATTTTACAAATATTCCCAAATACACTTAAAATTAAATCTGAATTTAATTTTAAATTTAAGGGTCTTACATTACTACCCCCCTTAAATTAGTTTCGTCCTCGAAACTACACGTCGTTAAACAAATGAGGATGTTGTTCCCTCATCTTACTCTCTAGTTCCCAAGTCGCGTCTCCAGTAGTCGGATTCCAAATCACTTTGACTAGTGGGACTTCCTTGCTCCTCAACTGTTTAATCTTCCTATCCTTAATTCTTACAGGGAATACTTCAAATGACAGGTTATCCTTCAGCTGAATTGTGTCTGGTTCGATCACATGTGACGGATCTGTAATGTATTTCCTTAACTGCGACACGTGAAATACGTCATGAATATTGGACAGCATTGGAGGTAAAGCAATCCGATAAGCCAATGGTCCAATACGTGCAGTAATCTGGTATGGTCCAATAAATTTTGTAGTCAATTTTCTGGATTTAATAGCCCTGCCCACTCCAGTTGTAGGCGTGACTCTTAGAAATACATGATCGCCTTGCTGGAATTCCAAAGGTCTGCTACGCTTGTCCGCATAACTCTTTTGACGATCCTGTGAAATCTTCATTTTCTCTTGTATCCTCTTGACTTTTTCTGTAGTTTGTTCTACCATCTCAGGTCCAACAATCATACTTTCTCCGTCTTTATACCAACATAAAGGCATTTGACACTTGCGTCCATACAATGCTTCATAGGGTGCCATTCCAATGCTGGCGTGAAAACTGTTGTTGTAGGTGAACTCAATCAATGGCAGTACATCATCCCAACTTCCTCTGTCATCCAATACGCATGCTCTTAATAGATCTTCCAAGGACTGATTTGTTCTCTCGGTTTGTCCATCTGTTTGTGGATGCTAAGCTGAACTCAATTTCAGTTTTGTTCCCAACGCTTCATGCAACGCTCCCCAAAAGTGAGATGTGAACTTTGGGTCACGGTCCAATACAATACTCGATGGGACTCCGTGCAATCTCACAATTTCAGCGATGTAGATTTCTGTCAGCTTATCTACCTTATAATTGGTCTTTACCGGCAAGAAATGTGCAGATTTTGTCAATCGATCTACTATTACCCAAATCGAATCATTCTTTCTTCTTGTCTTGGGCAATCCAGTTATAAAATCCATGGAAATACTATCCCACTTCCATTCCGGTATATCCAAAGGCTGCAACATTCCAGCAGGTCGTTGATGTTCCACCTTCGCTTTTTAACAAGTTAAACAAGCCGATACATACTTCGCTATGTCCCTCTTCATTCCTGGCCACCAGTAATTCTGTTTTAAGTCCTGGTACATCTTGGTCGCTCTAGGATGAATACTCAATTTGCTCTTATGAGCCTCTTCCAAGATCGTTCTTCTCATGTCTGCAACTTCCGGTACACAAATCCTTCCATTACATATCAGAATATTATTTGTTCCAACCCTGAACTCAGCTGTATTACCTTGTACTATTAGGTTCCTCTTTTCTTGAATTAATGCGTCATCTTGCAAGTTCGCAATCTCCTCAAGTAGTCAACTCGAAACTGTTATCATTCCACACTTTAAAATTCCTGGTGCAAACTCTACGTTTAAGTGTAGATTTCTAAATGCTTCCCACAACTCTTGTTGTCTGGCCATTAACATTGAAGATACTGACACACTTTTTCTGCTCAATGCATCAGCCACTACATTGGCTTTTCCAGGGTGATACTGTAATGAAAAATAAAAATCTTTGAGAGTCTCCATCCATCTCCTCTGACGCATGTTCAATTCCTTCTGATCGAACAGGTACTTCAAACTTTTATGGTCACTGAACACCGTGAATGTGCATCTATACAAGTAGTGTCTCCAGACCTTTAACGCAAATACTACTGCCACCAGCTCTAAATCATGAGTAGGGTAGTTCCGCTCGTGAGTTTTTTATTATCTTGAGGCGTAGGCGACAGCTTTCTGGTGTTGCATTAAAACACAGCCCAGACCCTGGTGAGATGCATCACAATAGACCTCATATGGTTCCTCTGGTTGTGGCAAAACCAATACTGGTGAGGTTGTCAACTTTTCCTTAAGCAACTGAAAATTCTCTTCACACTTCTCTGTCCATGCAAACGGCTGATTCTTCCTGGTGAGTTGTGTCAAAGGAGCTACAATCTTAGCAAATCCTTCAATAAATCTCCTGTAGTATCCTGCCAATCCGACGAAACTTCTTATATCTGTGATGGTCTGAGGTTGTTTCCATGCAAGAATTGTCTCAATCTTTGCCGGATCTACAGCAATTCCTTCCTTTGTTATTACATGTCCCAAGAAGTTCACTTCCTTTAGCCAAAACTCGCATTTCGACAAATTGGCATACAACTGCTTTTCGCGCAATACTTCAAGAACTTGACGCAAATGTTCTCCATGTTCTTCTTCGTCCTTTGAATAAATCAGAATATCGTCGATGAATACCACCACAACTTATCCAGAAACGGGCTGAAGATCCTATTCATATAATCCATAAAAATCGCTGGTGCATTCGTAACTCCAAATGGCATAACAAGATATTCATAATGCCCATAACGAGTCCTGAAAGCGGTCTTTTGAATATCTCCTTCTCTTACTCGAATCTGATGATATCCTGACTTCAAATCGATCTTTGAAAACACTGCTGCTCCCCTTAATTGGTCCATTAAATCATCGATGCGCGGTAAAGGATAACGATTCTTAATGGTTACCTTGTTAAGTTGCCTGTAATCCCCACGGTGACACACTTGGCCTGATAAATCCTTTCTCCAATAGACCTTCAATTTGATTCTTAAGCTCGTTTAATTCCAATGGCGACATTCTATACGACGCAATTGAAATAGGTCCAGTTCCTGGGTGCAAATCAATAAAGAACTCCACTTCTCTTACTGGGGGTAATCCTGGAATTTCTGTTGGAAATACGTCCGGATACTCTTTGACTAACACTACATCTTCTATACTCACATCCATCTTGGTCTCCATGTTAGCCAATGATAAAAATTCATGAGTTCCTTATCTCAGATATACTCAGAGCTTGTTAGCAGACAAATACCGAACGACTCCAGGTTCGGGAAAAAGAACTAATTTGCGGGCACAATCCAAGACTACATAATTATAAGACATCCAATCCATGCCAAGAATTATCTCGAGTGATTGTAGGGGTAGACAAATTAAATTAACCAAGAAATCTCTATCTTGGATTGTTACAGGACAACGTAAACATGCAGAATTTACGGTCAAAGTCTGAGCAGGTGTGGAAACAATCAAATCAAAAGGCAAAGCAGACAAAGATAACTTCAAACGATTCACACAATCCATAGCAATGAAAGAATGGGTTGCTCCCGAATCAAAAAGTGCAGTTAATGTGTTACCTGCAATCTGGCAGTCTTGCTGGATTAAATTAGATGTTTGACTTCCAGCAGCAGCACCCATGTGGTAGACGCGTCCCCTAGCAATAGGACGAGTGGCCCTAGCTGTATTCACTGTTGGTTCCATCTTTGGAGCCCGACAATCCCTTGTGATGTGTCCTGGTTTTTGACAATTGAAACATACAAGATCCCTTGTGGTACAAGCGGTAGCCATGTGTCCCTCTCTTCCACATCGGAAGCATCGAACTCCTTGTCCTAATTGTCTTCCAAAGTTCTGATTTCCTGGCCGATTTTGGCCTCTACTGCTGTTCCGGGGTCTGTTATATTGCTTAACCACTTGCTTTCCTTTGCTGTTTTGATAGTTCATCCGGCTGGGTCCTCCCAAATTAAAGTTCCCTCCTCGGTTGGCCCTCCTATTTTTCATGTCCTCAACCTCTCTACACTTCTCCACTAGAACTTGGAAACGTTGAATTCCCAAGGGTAAAACGGAGTATTGAATTTCATATTTCAGTCCATTTTGAAAACGATGGCACATAAATGGTTCATCAACTTCTTCCCGGAAGAATCTGAAATGTCTGGACAACGATTCAAATTTAGCCGCATATTCTCCCACTGTCATGTTACCCTGGTGCAATTTCCGAAAATCGTCACCCAATTTGGTCTTAGTGCTCACCGGGAAGTACCTGTCCAAAAACTTCTTCTTGAACGAATCCCAGTTTACCTCCTCATGAGCTGCCCCCATCAATAGCCTTGTACTCCTCCACCAATACTCTGCATCCCCTAGCAGTAGATATGTAGCATAATTGACTTTTACTACTGCTTGGCAGTTAATCATTTCAAAGATTTTCTCCATTTCCTGAATCCATTGGTCTGCTCTTTCTGGACCCTCATCACCTCTGAACTTTGGAGGATTATGACGACGAAAATCCTCTAGTCCTCTTCACTCAGCAGCACGAATTTCTCTTTCTCTTTTCTCTAAGTCACGCTGAGTCTTCGCAGCCGTCTGTGCAGCAACAGACGCAGCCATATTATTCATTGCTTCAGCCATCCTATCTTCCCGGCTGTCGTTGGTTCTTACGGTGTCGTCTCTCCTTGGAGGCATTGTTCCACTACAAAACCATCATCAAGTAGAAACCTCACACCGTTTAGAATAATTCCAAAATATAGCTCAACAACATCATTACTTCAGTACACCACAACTACATAAGACTTGACACTCTAACTACTTGCTCCTATGCATGATCAGATAACGACTTAAAACCAACAATTAAATCAGAGCTTTAACCCAAAACTTTAACTAAATGCTCTGATACCATTTAATGTAACACCCCGAGTTTAAAACACAGCGCGAGTGTATTTTTTTTTTTAAAACGAATAGATAAATAAAAGGGTTTTCAGAATTAATTCCAAGGGAATTAAAATCAATTCAAATTAAATATCATTCGACATCGTAATCCAAAATAGTAAGGTAATTTAACAACAACATCACGAATAATCGAATGAGATATTTTTGGGAAATTAATCTTTATAATATACTAAAATAAAGAAACATCAAAAATGGATTCTCAATCCATCAAAATATTTATCAGAGTGCGGAAGAGTTTTACAATAATTCCCAAAATAAATATTTACAACCACTTAGCTCAAAATCCTATACATAAGTCTAAATTGATCATACACTAAGCTATAGTAGCACGGTCTCCACCGTATCATCCACAAGTCTTATCTTCACCCAGCTGTCCATCCCTTTACGTAGCCCACAATGTAAAGATCAAGGAACATTAACGAAGTTCCCTGTCGTTAGTGTGACCGTCGGGGGTACGAGTTTGATTAACATCTTAGGGCAAAGCCCAATTTCCACAATAATTGTAAAGGGTCACCGACCGAAATTAACAAATACCACATAGCATTTATATCAGCAATATCAGACATATTCATGGCACATCATAAAACAATGATGATAAATAAGGATGCTAAATTTTAAAAATACATGACAATTGTACCTTTTCAAATAGCAACCAATTTAATATGAAAATCATGTTGTAAGTACAAACATCAATCCAATAATCACACCAATTCATCAGAAATTCCAGATTCCATAAGTACTTACACATACAACAATTTTCAACTATCATCATATAACCAAAACGTGACCCACCGGTCAATCACCTCGATGCAATATGTATATGCTCATGAACACATTCTCTTGGATTCACCAAGGTGCAGTCGCTCAACAGACCAGCACATTTACATATGTAAGACTTTAACGGCCCTCAAGACCAGGGTGCAATCGCTCACAGATCAGCACCAGTGCAGTCGCTCACAGACCAGCACGTTTGACATTTTCCACTTTCCCAAATATACAACACAACTTTTAGTGCATTCAGCCCAAACAGAATCATCACAGAGCTTTTAAAACATCAAAAATGCATTTTTCATTTTCTTTCAAGTAACAGGCAAACCAGTTTTCAAAACAGTAAAGAAAGACTAGTAATGCCATGAAAGTTATGCACTTACAGCCCTAATGCAACTAGAAAGTGGAAGGTGCCCTTACCCTTGTAGCGTGTTCTGCTTCTGCTAAAGTGTATGCGTCAAAAACGGCAAAACTGCAGCCTGCGTTTGCTGCTACAAAACTGAGTTCTCTCGCTCTGTATTGATGTGGGGATTAACTTTAATACTACGGGTTTTCTGTTCTGATGTTTGGATTTTCAAGTAATGGTGTTTTTGAGGAACTCCCTCTTCTTCACTTTGTAGTCATGACTGAAATGGGGAAGGCAGAAAACAGAGACAGAATGGGAGGGAAAAATGGGGTACTGTTACATGCAGTATGGGCAGTGAGGAAGGAGAGATGGTGTTCTGATTTCACCATCATGCTCACTCCTATTTATAGGCTTTTGTGGTGCCACCTCACCCCAAAATAATATTAAAATAATGCTGGCTCCTTCAGCACTTAATTGCTTGTAATTAGCCACTAATCCTCAATTAACTGCCCAATTAATTTAATTACTCGTAATTAAATTAATTTAATCTTCATCCAATAATTTTTATTTCATCCTCCAAAATAAATATTTATATATATATATATATATTCACTCAAACATACATATATTAAATATTTTACAAATATCCCCAAAAATACAATTAAAATTAATTCCATAATTTTCATTTTCTGGCGATCTTGTGAAATCTTCATTTTCTCTTCTAGCGATCTTGTGAAATCTTCATTTTCTCTTGTATCCTCTTGATTTTCTCTATGGTCTGTTCCACCATCTCAGGTCCAACAATCATGCTTTCTCCGTCCTTATACCAGCATAAAGGCGTCTGACACTTGCGTCCATACAAAGCCTCGTAGGGTGCCATTCCAATACTTGCGTGAAAACTGTTGTTGTAAGTGAATTCAATCAATGGCAGCACTTCATCCCAGTTTCCTCTGTCATCCAACACACATGCTCTCAATAGATCTTCCAAGGACTGATTTGTTCTCTCAGTCTGTCCGTATGTTTGTGGATGGTAGGCTGAACTCAATTTCAGTTTCGTTCCCAAAGCTTCATGCAACGCTCCCCAAAAGTGAGATGTGAACTTTGGGTCACGGTCCGATAGTATACTTGATGGAACGCCGTGTAACCTCACAATCTCAGCGATGTAGATTTCCGTCAGCTTATCTACCTTATAAGTGGTCCTTACCGGCAAGAAATGAGCGGATTTTGTCAAACGATCCACTGTTACCCAAATTGAATCATTCTTTTTCCTTGTCTTGGGCAGTCCTGTTATGAAGTCCATGGAAATGCTGTCCCACTTCCATTCCGATATGTCCAAAGGTTGCAGCATTCCAGCAAGTCGTTGATGTTCCACTTTCACTTTCTGGCAAGTCAAACAGGCTAATACGTACTCCGCTACGTCCTTTTTCATTCCTGGCCACCAGAAATTCTGCCTTAAATCCTGGTACATCTTGGTCGCTCCATGATGAATACTTAACTTACTCTTATGAGCTTCTTCCAAAATTGCTCTTCTCATTTCTGCAGCTTCCGATACACAAACCCTTTCGTTACATCTCAGAATATCATCTGTTCCGATGCTGAATTTAGTGGTCTGTCCTTGCGCTATCAGATTCCTCTTTTCTTGGATCAATGCGTCATCTTGCAAGTTTGCAATCTCCTCCAGTAATCCACTTGAAATTGTTATCATTCCACACTTTATCATTCCTGGTGCAAACTTTACGTCCAAATGTAGATCTCTAAATGCTTCCCACAACTCCTGTTGTCTGGCCATTATCATTGAAGATATTGACACGCTCCTCGGACTCAATGCGTCAGCCACCACATTGGCTTTTCCAGGGTGGTACTGCAATGAAAAGTCAACATCCTTGAGAGTCTCCATCCATCTTCTCTTACGCATGTTCAATTCCTTCTGATCGAACAGATACTTCAAGCTTTTATGGTTACTGAACACCGTGAACGTGCATCCATATAAGTAGTGTCTCCAAACCTTTAACGCAAACACTACTGCAGCAAGCTCTAAGTCATGAGTAGGGCAGTTCCGTTCGTGAGTTTTCAATTGTCTTGAGGCGTAGGCTATAGCTTTCTTGTGTTGCATCAAAACACATCCCAAACCATGGTGAGATGCATCGCAGTAAACCTCATATGGTTCCTCTGGTTGTGGCAAAACCAATACTGGTGAGGTTGTCAACTTTTCCTTCAATGACTGAAAACTTTCCTCACACTTCTCCGTCCATGCAAACGGCTGATTCTTCCTGGTGAGTTATGTCAAAGGAGCTACAATCTTAGCAAATCCTTCAATAAATCTTCTGTAATATCCTGCTAGTCCGACAAAACTTCTTATGTCAGTGACAGTCTGGGGCTGTTTCCAGGCAAGGATTGTCTCAATCTTTGCCGGATCGACAGCGATTCCTTCTTTCGTTATCACATGTCCCAAGAAATTCACTTCATTTAGCCAAAACTCGCACTTCGACAAATTGGCATACAGTTGCTTTTCGCGTAAGACTTCAAGAACTTGGCGTAAGTGCTCTTCATATTCTTCTTCATCCTTCGAATAAATCAAAATATCGTCGATAAATACCACCACGAACTTATCCAGAAACGGGCTGAATATCCTATTCATATAATCCATAAATATTGTTTGTGCATTCGTAACTCCAAAAGGCATAACGAGATATTCATAGTGTCCGTAACGAGTCCTGAAAGCAGTCTTTTGAATATCTCCTTCTCTTACTCGAATCTGATGGTATCCCGATTTCAAATCAATCTTTGAAAACACTGCTGCTCCCCTCAATTGGTCCATCAAATCATCGATGTGTGGTAATGGATAATGATTCTTGATAGTCACCTTGTTCAGTTGCCGATAATCCACACATAAACGTGAACTTCCATCCTTTTTCTTAACCAACAACACCGGAGCTCCCCAGGGCGACACACTTGGTCTGATAAATCCTTTCTCCAATAATCCTTCAATTTGACCTTTAAGCTCGCTTAATTCCAATGGCGACATCCGGTACAACGCAATTGAAATAGGTCCAGTTCCTGGGTGTAAGTCAATGAAGAACTCCACCTCTCTTACTGGGGGTAATCCTGGAATTTCCGTCGGGAATACGTCCGTATATTCTTTGACTAACATCACATCTTCTATGTTCACATCCATCTTGGTCTCCACGTTAGCCAATGATAAAAATTCCTGAGTTCCTTCTCTCAGTGATACTCCGAGTTGGTTAGCAGCCAAATACCGAACGACTCGAGGTTTGGGGAAAAGAACCAATTTTCGAGCGCAATCCAAAACTACGTAATTATAGGTCATCCAATCCATGCCGAGAATGATCTCGAGTGATTGTAGGGGTAAACAGATTAAATTGACCAAGAAATCTCTATTCTGTATTGTTACGGTACAGTGTAAACATGCAGAGTTTATAGTCAAAGTCTTAGCAGGTGTAGAAACAACCAAATCAAAAGGCAAAGCAGACACAGACAACTTCAAACGATGCACACAATCCATAGCAATGAAAGAATGGGTTGCCCCCGAATCAAAAAGTGCAGTTAGTGTGTTACCTGCAATCTCACAATCTTGTTGGATTAAATTTTGGGCTTGTCTTCCAGCTTCAGCACCCATGTGATAAATGCAGCCTCTAGCAGTAGGACGAGTAGCTCTGGTTGCGTTCACAGTTGGCTCCACCTTCGGAACCCGGCAATCCCTCGCCACGTGTCCTGGCTTGTGGCAGTTGAAGCACAACAAATCCCTCACAGTACAAGCAGTTGCAATATGTCCTTCCTTCCCACAGCGATAACACCGGACTCCTTGTCCTAATTGCCGCCCAAAGCTCTGGTTTCCCGGCCGATTCTGGCCTCTCTTGCTGTTTGGTGGCCGGTTATACGGCTTGGCAACTTGCTTCCCTTTATTGTTCTGATTATGTACCCGACTAGGCCCTCCAGAGTTAAAGTTCCCTCCTCTGTTGACCCTCCTATTCTTCATCTCTTCCACCTCTCTACACTTTTCTACTAGCACTTGGAAACGTTGTATTCCCAAGGGTAGGACCGAATCTTTAATCTCATACTTCAATCCATTCTGAAAGCGATGAAACATAAACTGTTCATCAACTTCTTCTCGGAAGAATCTGAAATGTCTGGACAACGACTCAAACTTAGTTGCGTATTCTCCTACTGTCATATTCCCCTGGTACAACTTCAGAAAGTCATCACCCAACTTGGTCCTAGTACTCATCGGGAAGTACTTGTCCAAAAACTTCTTCTTGAACGACTCCCAGGTCACTTCCTCTTGAGCTGACCCCATCAGTAATCTCGTACTCCTCCACCAATACTCTGCGTCCCCTATCAGTAGGTACGTGGCATAATTGACTTTCACTGCTGCCCGACAGTTAATCATCTCAAAGATCTTATCCATCTCTTGGATCCACTGGTCCGCTCTTTCTGGACCCTCATCACCCTTGAACTTGGGAGGATTATGGCGACAAAAATCCTCTAGTCCTCTAGATTCAGCAGCGCGAATCTCTCTTTCTTTCTTTTCCAGATCGCGTTGAGTCTTGGCAGCCGTCTGTGCAGCAATAGACGCAACCATGTTGTTCATTGCTTCCGCCATCCTATCTTCCCGGCTGACATTTCTTCTTGCATTGTCATCTCTTCGTGGAGGCATTGTTTCCTACAAAACCATCATCACTTCAGTCACACCACAACTTACTCAAGACTTGACACTTTAACTACTTGCTCTTATGCATGATCAGCTAATAACTCAAAACAAATACTTTAAATCAGAGCTTTATCCCAAAACTTTAACCAAATGCTCTAATACCACAATTGTAACACCCCGAGTTTAAAACACAGCGTGAGTGTATTTTTTTTTTTTAAAATAATTAAGTAAAAGGATTTTTTCAAAATTAATATCAAGGGAATTAAAATAAAATTTTCATCAGTTCATTTCAAAGGTTATCACCCGGCCTGTGGCCACTAAACAGTGTCAGAGTGCAGAATAATACAGCAGAAAAAGTCATACATTAATTCCCAAAATAAAATTACATTTCCCAAAACTCAAGACCCTATACAAAAGTCTAGACTGATCATGTACTAAGCTACAGTAGCACGGTCTCCACCGTATCCTCTATAAGTCTCGTCTTCAGCCAACCGTCCGTCCCTCTGCGTTGTCCACGTAGACTCTGTACATAAAGATCAGGGAAAACTAACGACGTTTCCGTCGTTAGTATATCCGTCGGTAGGACGGGTTCGGGTAACATCTGAGGGCAAAGCCCAATTTCCACAATAGAATGGCAAGGGTCACCGACTGAAATTAACAAATAATCACATAGCATATATTGCACAACAACAATTATATCCATGTTATAACATATGATGATGAGGAAAACAATAATGCTCATTTGAAAATTAATGACATATATGCCTTTTCAAAAACAGAAGCCAACTATTATGAAATATGTGATAAGTACAAACAACACCTCAGCAAATCACAATCATTAAATCAGAAATAAAGATTCTGCACAGTACTCACACATATTCAATTTCCAACCATTCATCATATAATCAAACGTGACCCACTAGTCAATCCCTCAATGCAATATGTATATGCTTCTGCTAAAGTGTATGCGTCAAAAACGGCGAAACTGCAGCCTGCGTTTGCTGCTACAAAACTGAGTTCTCTAGCTCCGTAATGATGTGGGGATTAACTTTAATATTAAGGGTTTTCTGTTCTGATGTTTGGATTTTCAAGTAATGGTGTTTTTGAGGAACTCCCTCTTCTTCACTTTGTAGTCGTGACTTGAAATGGGGAAGGCAGAAAACAGAGACAGAATGGGAGGGAAAATGGGGTACTGTTACATGCAGTATGGACAGTGAGGAAGGAGGGATGGTGTTCTGATTTCACCATCATGCTCACTCCTATTTATAGGTTTTTGTGGTGCCACCTCACCCCAAAATAATATTAAAATAATGATGACTCCTTCAGCACTTAATTGCTTGTAATTAGCCACTAATTCTCAATTAACTGCCCAATTAATTTAATTACTCGTAATTAAATTAATTTAATCTTCATCCAATAATTTTTATTTCATCCTCCAAAATAAATATTTATATATATATATATATTCACTCAAACATACATATATTAAATATTTTACAAATATCCCCAAAAATACAATTAAAATTAATTCCATAATTTTAATTAAAAATTAAGGGTCTTACAAAGAGCATTTCATCCTCTCTTTATACTTTCTATAATCTTACACTAGATCTCTGAAATATCTTTTTAGAAAGTGTTAACAAAGAGAAATAACCTAAACTACATCATATCATCTTGTAATTTCCAAGTGAGTTACACCTGAGAAAGGTTGAAATCTGAGAGAAAAGATTATAAGCTTGGTGAGGCTCTAGAACACCAAATTGTAACCAACCTCTGTGTGAGGTTAATTGTTTTGATAGTTAGTGAAATCTCACAAGTATGTGAGGACAGGAAGTAACCTTCATTGGGCGAACCAGTATAAAATTGTGTGTGTCATTATCTTCCCTCTCTCTCTCTCTTTATCATTTGGTAATCAACTCAACCTTAAAGCTTTAAATTTACAATCTCTGATTTTTATCCTCTCGAAGAGGATAAAGCTTTAAAACTTAAAAGAATTTTTTAAAACAACAAATATCTCTATTCAACCCCCTTTCTAGTGATATTCTAGCTACGTCAAATATGTGTGAAGTTGCAATAAAATCTTCTAACAACTTCAGTTTCGATTTATGAAATTATTCATTTGTGTAATTTAATTAATAACATATAAATTATTAATGCATTATTTTACATCGTGAAATCGTATATCACATCATTTAAAATATGTCATATGCCCTAAGTGCACAAACTAGTATATTAAAAATATAAATTTTATATTAAAAATTGTGTATTTTTTTTTCAATATATTTGAGGAATACTTAATATGTGCCCTCGGACAAAATCCTTTTAAAATAGAGAGATCGATCTCAAAATTATTGACTAAAACTATAAAATAAATCTTTAAAATTCAAAATTATTGACCAAAACCCTTTTAAATTGATTAATGATCCAACAAAATAAATATGTACCTATTTTGTCATTTATTATAAAAGAATCGTATATATGAAATTTATTAAGATTAAAATTATATTTTTTTATATCTTAAATATAAGTAAGTAAAAAAATTGGTGTATTTAACTTAATTTTAAACGAAATACATTAGTTTGTAATCATTCTTTTTTGTTTATTTTTAAAGTCAAGAGTATTACTTAAAAATAGGTTGAAAATTAGTAGTAACTCGTTGGTTCTTGTGAAGGATGGATTGTACAAGAATCATTCCTCGTAGTTGTGCTGAGATTTGTTGAAACAAAAAAAAAACATAATCTAAGTTTCGAAGTGGGGTAATATCTATCTTAAAAAATAGAAGTTCACCCATAATAATAATAGAATAAAAAAAAAGAAGACATTATAAAGAGAGAGAGCTTTTAGGATGACCTGGCAATGGCAGAGCAGTGAGATTAAGAGGAGAGAAAAATCAATCTCGAAAAAGGGGACACTAGATTCATATCATACCACATCATTCATTCCCTTGTGCTTCTGCTCCTCTCAAATTCAAATCTCTAAATCCAAATCTCTATTGATTTCATTAGTATTTCTTTTTTTTATATTTATGTACAAAAACATAATTAATATTATATCTTCTGTTATTTATTTTAAATACATTTATTTGTTGATTAATTTAATCTATAAAATTACTAACAAAATAGAAATTAATTTATAATTTTTGACACATTTTAAATACTTTATTGATAGTTTCTTACATTTAGAAACCAAAATTGTCCTTTAGTTGAATATTGATAACGTGAGTGAGAGATAGAAGCATGCATGTTGGCGTGGATACATGGAGACCATCATGTTCCCTCTGCTCCATACTTTCTCTACTCTTCATAAACCTTATAGTATTTTATGATTAATTAATATATAGTACCATTATATTATGTTTCACAAATTGAACTTTCTAGATTCCCCGACTCCAAGGTAGTTTATAGCTTTGGGAAATCTCTTGGACATTGAAAAAGATTTAGCAAGTGTCTTGGAATATTAAATTATTTCATTTATAAGTAAGCGTTTACTATTTTATGGCTAACAATGAAGTATTACCTGAAAAAATCTTGAGTTAGATTTATGATGTAGAAAAGAAATAATAGTTAATAAAGTAGCTACTATGTTAATCTGAAAAAACCATAAGGTAAGTTAGGCACGCGCATATATATATATATCAAAATTAGTAATATCCTGATACTAATTCTCTTTGTTTGATCTAGAAGCTATTAGTATTAGATTTGTTTCTTGATTTTATTAACCAACGTTTTCACAGCTGTCTCAAAATATATGGCATGCATCATATTCATAGGCATGGCCTTTTGCTTTTGCAGTGAACTTTTTCCCTGCTAGCTGCTAAGATTCTCTCTGTGGGGTAAAAAGTTTATCTAATGGTACTAGTTAATCCGTACGTAGGGAGACAAGAATCTTCCACGTGGTATTAAGAATTGTTTAGAGAGCTGTCTGTAAGGATTGATACTAAGAATAAGATTAGTAAATCCTACTAGAGATATCATATAATCATTCTAATGTTGATATATGTTATTTATGCATAACGTGAAGTGAACAATGCTTGTGTCCTGCAGGATAAGGGCCCCCTCAATACCACTTAATATTCTATTTAAAAAAAACACTAAAAAGCTGTAAAAGAAATCCTTAAAACATTTAATATTAAAAATGTTTTGTTTAGGACATCTATGAATATGGTCCTCTTTTAGATATGTATACTGAGTAGTGACTTTTTACATCTTCAAAAGTTGGATTTAACTTGGGTAAAAGATCCTGTCAAAAATAACTTAGGTAAAAAAGATCCTTCAACGTCCAAACATTAGTATGTTTGCAAGTTATTTGCCTGTCTTCTAGTTTGACTTGTTTTGTACCACCAATTCGTAACCTCTTTGGAGGGACAGGGGTAAAACATAAGCACTTACATTTATGAGTTGAAAAATGCAATAAAAAATTGCTAAAAAGTTTATTACCACCAAAAATATTAACAAAGAGTTGAAATAGTAGTAACATGTGATGATAAGAATTTTTGCATAAAATCCAACCAATGCGCATGGTGCGTGCAATCCCAGTGAGCTAAACAATATGATGATTAATAGCTTTACATGCCAATACTATAGCTATATTCAGTTAATATTGACATGCGAAAATTATGAGACTCTATGTCCCAAAAAAAAAACAATTTGTTTCACATACCACAATTACAAGTTCACTAAAAAGAATTAAAGGTTGCGTCAAAAAAAGAATTAAAAGTTCAAAAACTAATTTAATTGGGGAAACTCTAACTAATCGAGTTAGTCCAGCACTTACATAACAGTGTCGTGGGTTTAAACCCACGCAGCCACTCCTGTCCAATAGTGCTTACTAATGCACTACAACTTAATCAAATGTTTTGGAATTGGAATAACATGGCAATTTAATTTTCTGAAAGCAAGTTTTTTCTTCACATATACTTACTTCACAAATCAATCTTCCTAACTATTTTTCCATGGTTGACCACAGAGATTCAGATAACTATTTCATGAAAAACCTAATATGATAGAAACAAAATTTTGAATACAGATTTGAGATTAAAAAAATCTAACAGAAAACCATCTTGATTATATGTAAGAACTACAATTTAGGTGGCTTGCTTCGACTATGTCCAAAGGATAAACCTAAGTAGTTAATTCCAAAGAGTGGTGCGTCGCAGCCAACCCCAGAAGTGGGATAGCGTATTCCAAGATAGGCGGGATAACTGATAATTTTTTGGACAAATTATATGAATAATACTATATAAACCTATATTTAATGCAAAATTAACAAATGACTCAAACTCTGAAACATTCATAATTAGTAATAAAACTCAAAGATAAACATCATTTTCATTAGCATATTCTTCTTCCTAGGTGAAAGTTGAAACAACAAAACAGAGAAGGAAGAAATAATAGCAGGATCTCATCGGGATCTTGTTTCACACTGTCGTGAACCACGCCGTCGCGGTCAGACACTACACTGCACCAAGACAATGGGATCTGCCGGGAAACGATGAGATTAACTACCTAAGGTTAAACTACAATGGTGAGTGAAAAATACAACAGTATAACAAACCAAAACAATATTTTTATTCCCTTGTTACATTTTATATATATATATATGGAATTGAAAACTACAATGGTGAGTGAAAAGTACAACAGTATAAACATGATATATATGTATGTATATATATATATATATAGATATATGGAATTGAAAACTAGAATGGTGAGTGAAAAGTACAACAGTATAAACATGCTACCCCCAACACAACCCGTCAAAAATTCCTTCTTCGGCTAACAATCCAATGATTGAACAAACTTTTTTATAGGCAGTATAATTTATGGAATTGAAGATATAAAAACTACTAGAGTCGAGCACAGGGTGGAGTCTAGGTAAATCAAATCAACGCAGGTATTTATTTTCCTTTAACAAAGTTTTCTGTGTTACATCAATATCAGAGTCGATAGACTTCTCCAACTATATCTATCCATAAATCAAGACCACACATATTTAACTAAGCCTATTGGTTCCTACCCCCTTGGCACTCCTACGACAAGGTCTCTGGAGTGTTCATGAGACTAAAATATGACAATTAGTAGCAGTAAAACCTTATTGACTAAGGGAACAAAACTTCTGTTTGAGTGGAAACATATACAGCCATAGTGTTACAAGTTTATTTATATTCACACACCAAAATGTAAAAACCTGGAGGATATGCATATATATATTATGTAACAAGGGAAGTCTAAAGGTCCACACACAAGTAGGAAATGACAGAGCCTGCCCGGCGCTTGGTCCGCTGGCTAACCTTCCACTTCTCAACAAGAACCTTTTTTATGTTGGGACAACTAGAAACCACAGTGGCCACACCAGCTGAAGTGATGCTACAGCAATAAACCATGTGGCATGACTCTAGCATTGTGCAACTTTTTACAAGATGGGCTAAACCAACATCTGTTATTTGACGGCAATGAGAAAGTACTATTTCTTTAAGCAAGGGACAGTGTTCTCCCAACTCAGCCATAGCCATATCGCCCAAATTCTGCAGTTGAATTAAGCAATGCAATGAAAAGGAAAAGCATAACAATAAAATTCCAAGACATCATTAGGGTATACTAGCAGCATATAAGTTGACCAGACCAGTTCATATATTCTTGTATACAAACTTGGGCTCATTCATATAGATTGAACATGAGCAATACACAAGACAATTGAGAAAACTATTTCTACCACTTTACTAATCTTCCTCACTTTAGACAACATCCATGTTGATATATAAGCCTCAAAGAAAAGTTTGGTATCATAATGTAGAGGAGGGGACATATCTATTGAGTAAGCTTTTTTAATGCTGAGAGAAGAGTCAATCTTGACCACATATTTTAGCTGCGTTAATCATCTAAATTGTTGTCAAATTTGTGTCAAAATATCATTCTCTTAAAAGAAACTACATCACTTTGGGTATAAAGGAGAGACTTGAAAACACACCTGCAGTACACTCACGTCCAGATAACAGAGTTGAGGGGAACCCCTTGCAATGGCTATCACTCCAGCATCTCCAATTTGATGGCAACCACTAACATTCAGATACTGAAGGGAACAACCCTCAGCTATAGTAATAAGGGCGCCATCCCCCACCCTAGCAATTTACCAAAGCAGTTAAGGTTGACATCATCCACAATAAAAATACAGAAGATGCTCATAAGTTATCGAGAGCTAGCCAATCAATTTGGAAACAAACTAAAAAAGAAAAAGATGTAATATGAAATATGAATTCTGACATCGGTAATAATAGGAATGATAAAGAAACACTTTTTTTGATACACTTGAACCAACATATATAATGATTAGGACATTTCCGAAAAAGTCGACACATTTTCTAAAAAGTGGTCAATTTATGATGGAACTAAATTGAGCTTTTGAAAAATGAACCAATCATGCAAATCATTTCAAAAGCCTGTCGCAAATATTTCTATAATGATAACAATAAAATAATAGAATACATATATCTGAGAATTTCAATGGAGAGGAAGAATACAAAAGCTGTGAATAAGGTCTTACCTGTCACAGAATCGAATGCTAAGATCAGTTAGCGACTTGCAGTTCTCACCAACAGCACTGATCCCCTTGTTGCCAATCTGGTACAGGGGAAAGAAAGTGAATAACACCATGACAAAGAGCCAAAAATGTATAAACATCAAACATAAAACTTAGTTGAATAATAAAGATAGGTTTACTGCTTAAATTGGATACATAATAAATATTTATTTTAATTGAGAAAGAAGAAAAATGAGAGTGCATATGGGAAATTGGGAATTCAAGTATTTTACACAGAGGAGCTAAATTATATATTATATATATTTTAGTTCAGAAAGAAGAAATATAAACGTGAATAATTCCATCATATGATCATATCATAGTCTAAAGAAGGAACGAGAGTGGATAATAATTAATAAGTAAAGAAGACTTAAACACAGTGAAGCATCTTATGCGAAAAACCTAAATAACAAGGCATAGCATGTAGCCTTAAAAGGGAGGAGTCAGCACAGACTAGTGCAACAATTAACTTGCAATGGGGTATAATCTTCGTAAAAAAGATGTCATTTATTCCTCTTTTAAAGGCTGACATGTAGTTACAGATTATTCAGTGAATCGTTTTTATTCTTTAATTGAATCATTTTTATTCTTTAATACAGTGTTTATACTATGTACCCTATCCCTTCTTTAGAGCAACTGGCTATCTGTTGGCTTAAAATCCAGAACAAAAGATGCAAGGCAAGTAGTAATTGAATAAGTAAGGAACCTTGATCAAAGCACTGCAAATGCAAGTGATGAAAGCATCAAAAGCAATCCCTTTTCTTTCTTTTATTGGAATTGAGTGGAGGATAAGGGTTAGTCAAAATCGAGATCTTACAATCGAATGGAAGGAGGGTAAGAGATTACAAATCATGAATTAGTACCATGAATAATAGTAAATTCCTAGGAGAATATCAAAATCTATTTTAATTTTAACATAAAATATGATAATAGAATTAATAGTATAATAACATGTGGAGTAATAAATAAAATTCAAGAATGTAAATTTTAATACATTTTCGCAGTTATTTTATTGTTAATATTTTAAAGCTAATATATATTTAAAACATTAGGAAAAGAAAAAAAATGATCATGAAGGGAAAAGGTCGGTTCACAATTAATAGAGAAGCATTAGGTCAGTTCACAATAAAACAGCAACCAGTGAGCATGACAGAGTTTCTAAAAGAGGAAGAAGCAGCAGAAACAACTGAGTTTCAACTTTCAAGGAGCAAACCAGAATAACAACGGCACATATGGAAGAGAATATGGCTTAGTAGTTGTTCTAAACACAGAATAGGAAAATATGACTTCCAAAATAAGGTTGGTTATAGGATTGCGAAACTCGAGTCTTCTTTCAAAATCGTACTGATTACTTGACTTACAGGACTCACGGGCAAGATCACCTATTCTATACTATCCTATCAAATTGAATTCTAGCTTGAGATTCAAAAATCACGACTATATGACTATACAATCTAAATCGCAAATTTGACTATCTTAGAGGGGAGAGAACGAGATAACTATTTTCATTCACCCCCCAGTATCTCAGAAGAAAAGGGGCCCTGGACTAATTTGTGTCCAGTTCGGTTGGGGGAGGTAACTAAAATCTGGCCAGATATTGTTCAATCACTGGAAATCGAACTCGGGTACCAGCCAAGATCCTTTATGGAGCGCATTAACTATTTGCATTCAACCTTATGGTTAGAGAGAATTTGCTGTCAATTGCGGCGGGATAGCGCACGATAGCCGAAACACGGTAAGCCAGACACTGTCGCCGCGTCTGGCCGTGAAACCGCCGTCATCAGTTGTGGCGAACGTGGCCACAAATAGCGCCCTAAACGAGCTGATGCATCGCGCCCGACCCAGATCCATGACCTGCGACTCTGTTTTTACAGGTTTTTTTGAATTTTTTAATTTCATCAAGGGTATCTGAGTCTTTTCGCACCCAAATCCCTATAACTTTATTATTTCTTGACCTTTCTTCTTCTTCTCCTCCTCCTCCAGTGAACGACCACGACCCTTCATCTCGTTATTCTTCCTGTTTTTGTTCTTCGCGTTGTTTTTCTTCTTCTTGTTCTTCTTCCTCTGTTTTTCTTCTTCTTCTTCCTCACATTATTTCTTCGTCTTCCACTGTTTTTCCTGTCTTCCACTGTTTTTGTTCCAGTTTTTGTTTCTGTTTTGTTTTCCCCTCGTCTGTTTTGTTACTAAGAAGAATGGCAACTTCATCTAATTACTTTTAGTTTCAGTAGAACTTGATTACTTTTAGAGCTTAATTTTGATTACTATTAGATCTTGATTTCGATGTTACATTCTGGTTATGAAATATGAAGTATGATTACCCCTTTATTTTTGCTATTTTTTGTATTTTTGTCTACTGTTTGTATTTTATGTTAAGCTTATATGTTGTTTTTTGGTCTTCATAATAGTGGTCATCCCGCTATCCCATTTTTGGAGTTGGACGCTTCGCGCCGCTATCCGTGACTGAGAGATAGCTATTTGAGAGTTCTTCAGTACAATAACTTGACAAAAATGCATGTTAAATGAAATAGTTATGACAGATTAAATTAATTTTCGAAAAACAGAGCTCTGCATTTGAAATTTTTACCTAAAAATATATCTCTAAGAATACGTTTTGCTTGGACTATGTTGAGGTAAAATGATATGAGTGTGAACTGTGAAGTCACCGAGTGAAAAATTAATTACTTTGAAATATTTAAATATTATAAAGACAAATTAGTAGAATCACAAGTAATGAGTTCCAGAATTAATTCTAGCCAAAAAGAATAACACCATTATCCTAGTTTATAATGTGCAGGATGCATTTTGAAAGTGAGGCCCCCAAAAAGTATGTTTGAAGCCAAATATGAAGCTACACATGGAGAATGACATTTTCACGTAAGAAATCAAACATGAACACAGATGGAGCACCTCATAACAGCGACGGATATGAAGCTTCTTTAAATTCTTGCAGCCAGTAGCTATACCACACATGGCTTCATCTCCAATGCTTGAACAATCTACCAAGTGAAGAGCTTGCAAGAATTGACAACCCTTTCCAACCTGAAAAAGCCCAAGATCACCAATTCTTTGGCAGTAAAGCAATGCTAACTCAGAGAGATGCCTGCACAATAAAGAGCTAAGATTAGCATCATTGATGGAAAAATTGAACATTATAGAACTCATGTCATCAAACATTATGGCAATATCACAAGCTAATATTTAAAAAAGGGCCATAACATGGATCATAAATCTTCCAGTTTTATGCACTTCTGGCTATGCATCTATAAGATAATTACAGTTTCACTTAGATAAAAACATACTTGCATGATTTCCCAACAGATTCAAGTCCCAAAGTTCCAATGTTGTGGCACCCATTGACTTCGAGGTGAGTAAGTTCCTTGCACCCAGTAGCAATTGCTTCCAAGCCCTTGTCACTTAGGAAATAACAATCACTTAAAGTCAAATTCTTTAACTTCTTACATCCATTCCCAATAGCACGCAAACCCCTGAGTGGAACATTAATAAAAGGAGGAATATTACTAACTATACCGGAAAAAAATTGTTGAATGTAAAATTAATAATGTGCCCAAAGACTGCAGCCCTTTAAAAATTTAAACACACAATTTTAAAATATAATCAGGAAAGAGGGGTTATTAGAGCATCTGCTTTAAATTGATCAACCCTTCAAATGGTCGATCCAGTCATATCAAAAGAAAATAATTAGCAATTTGTACTAAACTCGGTGCATCCTATATTATAACATTTCATTACAAATAAAGATAAGCATTGTTTGTGATTTTGTGCAAATTCAAACATTGTCAAATGAAGTAAAGTCCTCAAAAAGCAATCATGAAAAAGCAGCTCACTTATCAGTAAATCTCTGAAAACTATATAGAGCCAATAACTCCAGAGACAAACAACTAACGCCTACAGCTTTCAAAGCATCATCTGTAAGATTAATACATTGCAGCTTTAGAACTTTCAAATGCGGGCATCCTTTAGCCACAGAAAGCACCCCTTGATTGTGGATGAATTCAGAGTCCAAAGACAAGGTCTCAAGGGATCCACAGTGTGATGCTACAGCTTCCATTGAGATGTCAGTTATTTTGGCACAGGCCGCTACACCAAGAGATTTTAATGATTTCCCCACGCCTAAAGCTAATTCAACCAAACCCATATCAGTCAAGCCTTCACAGAAACGCAGATTCAAATCTTCAAGCTGCTTGCAACACTGTCCAACAGCAGCCAAGCCTTGATCTCCCACATAACAACCCTAAAGGAAAATCTCAGTAGTTATACCAATAAGCATGCATCATTCATACCATTATCTTCTAGAATCCTATATATTGTTAGAGTAGCAACACAAATGAAGCATTGATAGGCAAAATGAGCCTGAGTATCTCATGCTCTAAGCCCCTATTTGGATAAGCAACTTAATTAAGCACTTATTATATAAGTGTTAATGTATAAGCTATTTCTATAACAAAAAAATAAGTCATATTGTTTTCATATAGGCTATCCTGAAGAGCTTATGGAAATAAGCTGAAAATGGCTTATAAACATGTCATAGGTTGTTTCCATAAGCTCTCTCAAAGAGTCTCAATGGTATTATGTGTTTATACCAATAGATAAGCTCAAATAAGCAAATCTAAACAGGCTCCTAATGCTTCTGAAAAGATGAACTCTCGCCCTTTCGGCCTTAAGACATTACAGAAGCTTAACTTTCAATTCAAACGATCTACATACATTAGCCTAGCCAATCAATAATAACCATAACACATTTTTCCCTATAAGAGAAGTTAACTTTCCTAAAAAAACACCTTCATTAATCTGATTGCACAACATGACTAAAACTAAACAGGTTATAAATGTTCCAAGGAAATGAAATATTGTGAAAAGGAAATAAATAAACATTAGCTTCCTTCAATATAAGAAAAACCTGCAAGTCCAAGGCTTTCAAAGAAGCGCATTTCCGAGCGAGCGATGATAATCCATCACTGGTGACATTAGAACACCAAATTAACCTCAATTTCTCGAGCTTAGGAAATCCATCAGCGAGAGCATCCAATCCAATATCAGACAAACAAAGCGAATCAAAATCACTCTCCTCAGAAGAAGAGCCACTTTTCCGGTTAACGTAATGAAGCTTCAACGACGAAGCCGGAGAATTGTCGCCGGTTACACGTCTTCTCCCCTAATCAAAACAAAAATTGATAAAAATTAAAATTACAAAAAAAAAAAACAATTGAAATTGGAAATAGAAATGGTGAATTGGTGATTGCACTGACGAGTTGAACGGGGAGGGAGACGGAGAGGCGTTCATCGATGTGAACGGTGGTGACGTTGGAGAAACGGGAAGCGATGAGTTGAACGAAGAGGTCAGGGGAACCGGTGGCGCCGATACGGATGGAGGTTCGGGTAAGGCGTTCGAGGCGGAGCCAACGAGAGCAGACGAGGGAGCATGAATCGCGGGTTGATTTGGAATCGAGGCGGCGGAAGATCTCGACGATTAACTCGTCGGGGAGACACGTGTTGATCCAATCGTGACCTTTCATTTGATTGAAATTGAAAAGCAAAAAAGAGAAGGTGGTTGAATTGAAGAATTGAAATTCAAATTCAAATTGGGAACGAGAGAGTACATAAATCAGATCCACAGTTTTGTTTTGTGGCTATGGTTGTGGTTTATATTATTTTATGAGCCACCGATTGAAACTAATATACTTTTTTCATAAATTCAGTATGTATTGGATTAGATCAATCATTTCTTTTTTCTTAAACACCAGAAGAATCATTTTTTTTAATAATTCAAAAGGAAGACGAATCATTTTAACTATTTTTTAAGAATCTAGTTTTTATTTTTAATGAAACAATCTGGTTTTTTTTATTTAGTTGATTAATGATGATAAAGTAAGGATTTATATTGTAGTTATTACTTGAATATATAATAATAACAACTCATTATTAATACTACTGACTTTTTTTCTTTAGATTGTAGGGATTAAATCTTCAAGAATATCATTAATCATTAGAGTGGTGCTACTATAGATGACATAAGACTTTCTATCTTTAAATCTAATGTGAGGAAGACTTTCATCAATTTGTTACATTCCATTGTCAAGATGGCAAAAGATATAGAAAACTTCAAGAACAACGATTTGTTTGGTGGTTTATGGCAGTGTAATACCATTTTCATTGGGTCATACTCAATTTGTTTTTTAAAGGATAAAAAATATCCATTCATTCTAATTGATAAATTGCATAAGAAACAGCACAAATTTAATCATTAAAATTAATCAAGATGATTATGCGAATAAATTTATAACATTCAAGTTGATAATATAAAAATATAAAATGCCCACGATGTGACAAAAACTAAGTGATTAGAATATCCAAGTCTTCAGATTTATAGTATTGTTGATCAAGTCATTGATTGAATATTTGATTGAATCTGTAATAGATGAAAATTAATTTGTCATTTTGAATCAAAAGAACAACATCATACCAAAACGATGAACAAAACAACATAGCACTTGGATGCAGAAATCACAAAAAAAATACACAAGAAAACAAGATTCAATTAAAAACCATTAATTTAAATAAAATGTGAGAATAAATAATACAAATGAGTGAATATAAACCAAATAAATGATACAGATGAGTGAATATAAGCCAAATAAATGATACAAAACTACCATTTTTAATGGTTAGAAATAAGGAGGGGGAGAGAGGGAGGAGAGTGAGAGCCTAATTTTTTCTTATTAACAAGAAGTTATATTAACTAAAATAAAAGTTGAGAGTGATAATTTTTAGTGTCATACATCATAAATGAAATCTAACAAATAAAAAAGTAAGTACACCGTTTGAAACAAAAAAAAAGAGTATTGTGATCAAGCCGAGTTAATAAATGAATATATCTATTTTGTTTCTCTTAGAGAATAATTAAGATGGTAGGTCTAGTCCATTTGATTCAATATAAGGATAATCTATTTGAGTATGATAAACAAACCAGTAAATTGAATATAGTGTTTATTGATCATGGGAAAGAATGTCATATAATCCATTTCAAAAATAACATTACAAATACCTTTATTACAAGCTAATAAAACACTATCACGAAAATTGATAAGAGAACATATAATAGAGTTAATCATTAGAAAAATAGAGAACATGACTAATAATTAGAGTTTAGTGGAGACTCATAGTTAACTTCACTTTATCCATTATGTTGAATTAATAATTATATACTTCATATGTCTCTTAATAAATAATAATCATTCATTATATTACACAATAATAATTGTATTTGATCATTTTATACTAACTACTAAAAAATAATAAACGAAATAAAAATAATTATAATGTTACTAAGTTATTTTTATTAGTTAGTACTAATCATTGACATAATTTCATCATCATAAATATATATAGTAGAGAATAATAACTTTAGAAAAAATAATTAAAATTAAATTAAAACTAAAATTAATATTTAGCAAGACAAATATTTGTTTATAAATATGACAATTATCAACAAGCCTCCCTCTAAAAATTATTTGGTCACATCACATGTCCATTAACTATGCTAACTAACATCATAACCAAACTTCTACACATTATTTCCCTTGTGCGCCTTTCATCTTGCAATGTTGAATTCTGGTACTTTTCTTCCACAATCCTTCCCTAGTGAATATTGCACTGCAATTTATCTATTTCCCAATTCCTTATTCTTACTACACATTTTATGGAGAGGCAAAAGTATATTTTGGAGGGACGACAAACAAATAATTTCTCCTAATATCTTTTAATAAGGTCGAAAAATTAAAAAAAAAACGTGACAACATAAATTTGTACACTACTATATCCTAAATTTTTAACTAAAAGTTTGTAAATAAAATAAGAATTTGCACCGAAAATCAATTGTGAAGTCATTAATAATATTTAATCTTTATTTGTGACTATTTAAATTTTTTGATATTAACAATACATAACACAATTAAAGTTATAAAATAAATAAAAGTTTGATAATAAGGAAAAAAGAGTAAAGAAAGAGGAAAATAACCCTTGAACCCACTTGGATGCTATTGCTATCTGGGTTAATTATTGGTTATGATGACGATCTCATAGATCATAATTACGATGATGAGTAATTGAAATCAATAGAACAAAAACCACCACCATTTTCTTTTCATCCCAACATTCTCTACAGAAAGAGACACGATCATCATCGTATATCATGTCGTTCTCGTTCTTTAAGGTTTCGAGGCCTAAAACGCCGCAGGAAGTTGTCAAGTCTATCAAAGAGAGTCTCATGGCTCTCGATAACAAAACCGTTGTTGAAGTTAAAGCCCTTGAAAAGGTAACCATAATAATTACCATCCCCTTGTTCTAAATTTTCAATTACTCTATCTGGGTTTTCATTTTTTCAGTTAAATTTTCGGTCTTGATTCATGGTTATGTCTTTAAATGCTCTATCTAAATGCCTCGTGTTAAATTAGATGATTTTAGAGACTCATTGTTTATTTATTGCTACTTTAGTGTGTTTTGTGATATAAATATATTATTATTATTATTTTTTAGCTGAAAACTGATTATTGTTGTTATGTAAGTAGTTTTGTTGGAGTAACCGTTATTAACGAATTAAACTTTACATAACTCACAAAAGATTCTGACTTGCAAGTCATAAAGCTTTCTGAAGTGAGTTACATTTTTCTCAAATGGGTCCTTTCTGCATCCAAATAGGTTATGATATATGTTAAAAAAATCCGATTTTGTGAAAGTAAATTAAATGGAAACTGTTTAGAGAGTAAAAGAAGATACATAACAATAAAGTTGCAATTTCAAGGATCCATTACTGCATTTTGTTGGGGCCGTCGCTTGTAATGGTACATGTGATGGTTGCAGAATATGAATTTCAGATTTAACACTCTTTCAAGTTAATATAAAATGGACAAAACAAACGCTGAAATTAATCTTAAAATAAAATCAGAGTTTCATGTACTCTTATTACAGTCGGATGTAAGCCAATGTTGTCAAATAGCAGTTATAGAGGCGTTATAGTGCTTTTGTGTAATGGATTTTGAACTAATTGTTATTGTTCCGTGACACATTATAGTACAAGGTATTGTCAAATATCTAGCGTAGCTGAATTTGAACAATCCACTATTTTCCGCGATTTGCGACCGACAGCACTGATGTAAACTACTGTTTCATAAGTCACGTTAATCATCTAAGAGGATTATCTAACCAAAAGATGTAAGAATATATGTTCCATTGATATTATGTGTCTCTTTTTCTTGCAGTTATTCTATAATGGTTATGTTATAGTGGTTATTGGCTATTGATGCTTGTTGTAGTTTATTGTAGGCTTTAGAAGAAGTTGAAAAGAATGTTGTAACAATGAGAACTATGCTTTCTGGAGATGGAGAATCAGAACCGAATTTGGATCAGGTTTTACAGCTTGTGGAGGAAATATGCAAGGAGGATGTTCTTACTCTTGTAATTCACAAACTGCCTATACTTGGATGGGAAGTAAGATTCAGATACCCGAAAAACACTATCATATGCAGTTGACTTAACTGGTTGCTCATCGTTGGTGCGTGAATTTTGATACAGGCTAGAAAAGATTTAGTCCACTGTTGGTCCATATTATTGAAACAAAAGGTTGAATCCAGTCATTGCTGTGTAGAATACATTGAGCAACACATTGAATTACTAGACTTTCTCGTTGTATGGTAAGATGTTTACTCCATCGCCTTTTTTTCTCATCAATTAGGATCTGATTTTTGCTCCGTGCTTTTGTCCCGCTTTCGATGGGGTCGGCTACATGGATCAAACAGTGACTTAATGTTCTATCACAGATCATTGTAAAATTATTGTAGTTCATTCTGCGAAAATTATGCATATTATTTATCTAGAATGTACAGAATGTTGAGTTGATACGTCATAGAATTATGAGTTGTTTCTGTTTTAAAGATTTTGTTAAAATTTGATGTGGTTTTTATCAATGTTACTATCTACTACTGTCTTGGATGAAACCAAATTTTCTTGCCGTTATGTGTTGGTTTTGGAATCCTACACTCTTTTTTATGCTCAAAAAGTATTTTGCCATCCATTTTGAAATAATTGTTTGGATGCTCTAAACGGTTTATGATGAAATCGTGGTGATAAAAAGAGACTTAGGTAAAATTATCCCGCGAATGTTATTGAGATATAACATGTGGCATTCTATTGCCTTTTCATATTGAGAGTTTATTTCCCTTTCATCAAATGAAAACACTTTCTCGGGTATAAAATTGATTCATGCAAAATGGTTTCTTACAACATCATTGATTGCAAAAGTGATTTTTCTAAAATCAGGTATCTTACAGCAATCTGAAACACATTCAGTTTCACTGTCTACGTAAGTAAACAATTGTCTAGCCATGTGATCAGTGTTTACATGATTAGTTTAAGTAGTTTCTGACATCTACGTATGTGTTGCCAAGCAGCTATGATAACAAAGAAATTGCGTTGAGCTCTGGCATAATGTTGCGGGAGTGCATCAAATTTCCTAGTCTTGCAAAGTAAGATATTTGGGGTTGTCATCACATATTATTTTTCCTATACTTTTTTAATGATTCTGATATATCATCATCTTCATTGCAAACTCAATTTGGTTCTGCCAAGATTTTGATGTGCATTTTTTAAAACGGAACTGTTTTCGTACTCCTGCAACTTTCTGTACTGGAAAATTGGATTAAGGCAGTTATACTGTTCTAACTTTCTGAATCCTTTGGGGTATTTTTCAGATACATATTGGAATCTGCAAGCTTCGTGTTGTTCTTTAAATTTGTAGAGTTGCCTAACTTTGATGTAGCATCTGATGCATTTTCTACATTTAAGGTCAGATTTAAATTCTTTCTTGGCTCTTCTAAGTCTTACTTATCTTTGTCTACAGCCATATCACACATCTCTTTTTGATATGCTTGCTTTGCAGGACCTTCTCACTAAACATGGAAATGTGGTCTCTGAATTTTTGACGGCTCACTACGATGAGGTTTGCATCCTCCTTGACATACTTATCTGGTTTGAACATATGAAGGCATCACAAAATGCTGCGTGAGAAAAAAATATGCACATCAGTCGAATATTTAACCCAAGAGATCGAATCTCTCGGAGAATAATTTAACCAACTGAGTAGTTGTTCTTTATGAGATACTACACCATCCCAAAATATAAACAAAAATAGGTCAAAGAAAGATTTGGTCTAAATTTTGAAATAAATATATCAACTTTTCTTTGACCAAATTTTTCTTATATTTTGGGATGGAGGGTGAAGTGTGCCGCTGCCTATCCTCATCTTTGAACATGTGCATGGAGCATACTATGAACTCAATGATTAGGTGGTTCCACTGTTGTAAATATCGTATATTTGTAATTATTTGTAATAATTTTATCTTGGCCATTAATCAGGTCTGTTAGGTTTAGAATAGTTTATTTAAACGATTTAGTGTTATTTACAACTTTGAAATTTATCAAAAATATTTTTTCGACACACTCCATTATACTCAGGCTTTACTAATAGGACTTCTTGTTCCCAGTTCTTTGATCTATACGAGAGGCTCTTGACATCTCCTAATTATGTCACAAGGAGGCAGTCTATTAAGGTCTGTTTATGCCAACAATTTTAAATGTTTTTGCTTTCTGATCATCTTTTTTATGTACATAATTTTTAACCATGAAATTTATTTGGATTTTAGCTTCTCTCGGATTTTCTTTTGGAATCTCCCAATGCTCAGATAATGAAGCGCTACATCTTAGAAGTTCGTTTCTTGAAAGTCATGATGACATTGTTGACGGTATAATAACTCCTCTAAATCCTGTGTCACTGTGTCGTATTCCTATTTTTCCACATGATTATTGAATATGCTCACATGATGACCAACCATGTTGTATACTTGGCTTGCTATTCCTTTTTGAGCAGGACTCAAGTAAAAATATTCAGTTATCAGCTTTCCACATTTTCAAGGTGATTTTTCTTCCCCCTTCACTTTTTTAAAGTTAATACAACGAGCTCATCCTTTTTGCGAGTTTATAAAAGAATTTGAACCGTATTATGTTTGCTAATTGAATCGAATGTAACTGAGTTTACTCAACCCCATTCTTTGTCATGTTTTGCTTCCTTAGAGAACTCAAGAAGTCTTGTTTGCATTTATCATGTTTACTATAATGAGGTTGAAATTTGGTTAATGGTAGGTTACTTTATGAACTGTTTTAATGTATGTACTGTTAGAACAGTAAACCCGACTCTAATAAGAACACAACGATCAGTCATAGAGATCGTCCAATTATGCTTTCGTCTCTGACATCAGAGTAGTCATTGTAGTTTTTCTATGATGCAATGGTTAGAATTACAAAATGTGTTTAAATATTATGGTCCAGATAATTGTACTGTGTGGAACTTCGCCCCCCAACCCTCTCAGTCATAATCCAAAATGAGAAGATGACACATATACATTCGAATATTTGTTTATAATATTCTTACATGTTTATCCAGGTTTTCGTAGCTAATCCTAATAAGCCTCGAGAAGTAAAAATCATTCTGGGGAAGAACCAGGAGAAGCTGCTAGAATTGCTTCATAATCTATCCTCAGGAAAAGGTTATTATACTTTCAGTTGATTTAAAACATACAATTGCATAGTATTTTTTCAGTATTTCCATTCTGTGTTCGTCCGTGATTGAAATGAAAATTTATTTTGAGTTACTAATCCTAACTCTTTCGCGGTTTTCTGGTTCAGAAGATGAACAATTTGAGGAGGAAAAGGAGTTTATCATCAAGGAAATTGAAAGAGTATCAGTCTAAGTGATTTATTCCACAACAGTTGTATTTGATTCTGTAACAACTTTTTTGACGTACGCACAAAAAACTATGTTTGTTTGTATTTATAAAAATACAAACTAAATTGAAGGCATCAATTTATTTGATACTAATATAGTAAATATAGTAATTAGGTGAATTCCATCAAGAAAATATAGTAATTAGGTATCAAAAGAATTTGAAAAATGCTTATATAATTAGAGGCGTTCAAAAATATGGTTAATTAAACTATATTGATGAATTGCATTGTATTGCACCATAAAAAACCAAACCATTTAAATGGTTCATGAATTGAACCATATATTTAAAACAAGTTAACCAAACTTAATTCAAAAACTATTTTAACAATTTTAAAATATTTTTAACTTTAATAAAGATTTTTTTCTTACAAAATTTTTTAAATTTGTTTTTATCGAAAAAAAAATACAAAATAATGTAAATTTAAAAAAAAAATTTAAATCATTTTTTAAAAAAAATTTTGAAAAAAAAAATCGAAAAACATTTTTTTTCTAAAATATTAAACTTTTTTCTTGAAAATTTTTATATTTGTTTTTCTCGAAAAAATCCAAAAAAACTTAAAAAATATCGAAAAGAATTTCGAAATTTTTCTATCGGAAATTTTTTTCATCTATTTTCGTAAAAAAAATCGATATTTTTTTATCAACAAAATTCTTTTTCCGAATAACTAGTTTTAAACCGATTTTAATTAAAAATTTGCTCAAAATATTAAACCGATTTATATTTACAAACCAATTTCAAATTGGTTTAGCACTACACTAAACTTGATTTCAAAGTGGTTTTCAATAGTTGAACTAAATCATTAATGTGGTCAAATGTGGTTCAGTTTTTGTACCATAAACACCCTTTATAGTAACAATATTTTTTTATGAATTTTTTATAATAAAAAAGAAAAATTACATTTACCTGTCCTGAGATTATTTTAAATGATACTAATATTCTTTAGTTTTGAAAAAACACTCGTCTCTCTTATATTTATTAAAAAAAAAATTGTGCATAACATTTATTTTATGCCACTTTTTTAACTTTATTTGTCATTTATAAAAAAAATAGTAGAACATAATTTCACCTTTCAAATTTCTCCTATAAGATATAAATACAATTTCTCTTAGTAACAATTTATACTATATGTTATGTATGTTTAAGCTCAACAGTCAATAACAAATGCTCAACATTCAATAACAAATTGTTGCTTCTCACAGCAAAGAATTTTGGAAATGTTTGTTTTTACTACCAATTTTCTTTGCTTTGAATAAATATGGTTATGGATTTATGGTTAATAGAAAAAGACATATCAAAAACTTAAAACAGAAGGAAGGAAACTAGTTTTGCTTTTTATTAGTCTTTGAAATTTCTAGTCGAATAAGGTTGGTTGTTGTCAATGTATTAGATTTTGAATTTCAATTAAATCACAAAAAGTATAACTTATGTTTGAAGAAATGTAAATGGATAAGAAGAGAAGGTTGGTCCAATTGGTATGTTTTCAACTCATATCTCACGTTGATCTAAGCTCTTGAGGATATTAACTGAGTAATATGTAAGTAAATCGCTTATTATTTGGATCTAACTGGCCTAAATTTTATATTATTAAATATTTACATCTGTTTTTATTTATAAGTCTTATTGTTTATATATATATATATATAATTATATATAGACATGTTATTTTTTTTATTTCTTTTCTTTATCACGTCATCAACACATTATATAGTGTCTAAGAATACCTTTTCAAATATAAATAAGAGCAATCAGCATAGTCATTAATGGGATCAATAAGAGGACAAAAATGATTGATTCCTATGTTTCATTAGCATTTGGTAAATGTGAATTTAAATGAACTTGATTTTATAAAATTAGATTAGATTGCATAAAAAAAAAAAGGTAAAAATTGTCTATTTTATTATGAAAAAATAATTGACTGAAATTAAATTTTACTTTTTTTGTCAAATTAAAGATTTATGTTAATAAGTGATTACACTATAAATCATATTGTTCATTTTATAATAATCACAAGAGCCATTGCCACTCAAATCCATCCGCCAATATCTCCAAACAATCACATTCTCTTTTCCGCCGCAATGAACTTCTTCAAAACCGTCTTCTCCGACGAACCCGACTCGCCGCCTCACGATTCCGATCCCCCCGATCCAGACCACCACACACCCGCTGAAACCAACGCTTGGAGCTTCGGCGGCCTGATCCAAACCCTCGCGTCCAAATCCGAGTCCGTCCTCGAAAACTACCGCCGCGATCTCGAAGATTTCGGCTCCGGCTTGAGAATAGAGACATCTGTTATCCGAGAAGCCGCCTCACGCGCCGTCAAAGACCTCCCTGCCTCTCTCGATGTCGGTGCGTCGGTGGCTCAGGAGTCGCTCGAGACCGTTGGCCAGGCCATCGACGACATCGGCAGCACCGTTTGGAAATCGACGGCACAGATTATATCTCACGGTAGGGAATCTCTCTTAGCACCTGATTATGATTCTGATTCTTATGATTCAAGCAATAACGATAACAAGAATCAATTGAGTCGTAGTAGTAGTAGTGGTCAGGGTTTGGATTTGAAACGGTATAGTAGATTTGATACTTTGATGCGTGCTCTTCAGAATGATGTCAACACCTATTTAGATGAACCTGAAGATTTGGAGAATTTCAATGAGTGGAAATTAGGGTTTCAGTTGGATGATAAAGAGGAGGAGATTGAGGATTTGATTGACAGTGTTGTTGAGGAGATTTATATGAAGATTGTACCCAGTAAAATTGATCACGAGAGTTTCTGGAGTAGGTATTTTTATAAGCTGCATAGGCTTAAACAAGCTGAAGATGCAAGGGCTAAGCTTGTCAAGCGTGCTATTTCCGGCGATGAAGAGGAGGATTTGAGCTGGGATTTTGATGATGACGATGACAATGATGATGGGTATGAGCCCAAAGGTAGTACAAGTGGAGTTTCTGAATTGAAGGAGGATACAAATTCTGCTGAGGTTTCCACAGGTGATGTTAATGTTGAGACTGTTAAGGATTTGAAGATAGATTCGATAGAAACTGATGAGAAGGGTGTTGTTGCTCCTGAATCAATAACTGATGAGAAGGGTATTGTTGCTTCTGAATCAATAACTGATGTGGCATCTAATGTAGGTGATAAGTTGGAGGAGGTGAATTATAATGACAATGTGGCATCTAATGTTGCTGTAACTGTGAGTGATCAAGGGGATAAATTGGATGTAAAAAATGAGGCATCAAAAGCGAATACAGATAATGACAGCAGTGAATCGTCCAAAGATAGTGATATTTCGGTTGTTTCAAGCCAGCCTTCTATGCCAGAGGAAGAAGACATTAGCTGGGATGAAATTGAAGATGTTGAAAGCAATGATGAAAATAGAGGGGATGCTGGTGGGTCCGAAAGTAGGGTTGATTTGCGGAAGAGGTTGAGTGCGGCAACTGCTGACCCAGATGAGGATCTCAGTTGGGATATTGAAGATGATGACGAGGCTGTCAAGTCTTGACCGAAATGTGGCTTCAGGATCATTAGTGCTTAATTCAATTTATAAACACAAATTGCTTATTAAGTGTATAATTCTTTCCTTGTAACTGAATGATGTAAATAAGCTTTGTTTTTTATGTCTTATACAAGCTCAAGGGACAAGGTGAACACCAGTTGAAATAAAGCTCAATTTGTAAAGATCATGTGAACCCTTCATCATCTTTGAGGGTTTTTGCACCATGTTATGTGGCTTCTTTTTGCGAGAAGGAATGTTATGTTTTTTGCAGTCCTTTCATTTTGAGGATTGCATAATCATGTCATATTGAGTCGCCTTATTAGTACTAATATATGTCTTCAATTATTGACTCAAATGCAATTACTTACAATACTTGTACAAGAACTGTACTTCCAGGATGAGTTTATCAAGCAGCATCCTGTAGTTGTTTGCATTTTAATGAACACTGGAAGATCTGCAAAGGGGAAACCTTTTTATACTCTGTATCCTAAGAGCATTTCCAACGCATATCGTTATTTTGTTTCTTAACATTTAAGTGACGCCCCTTATTTTATTTTGTCTATGTTGAGGTTTACTGTCCCTTAATTTTTTTTAAGTCCCTTCCACAAAAGGCGCAGAACCAATATCCTTTGACATTAAAAAAATAATAAATACTGTACTACTCAAGGGACCGACTCATTAAAATATTGGAGAAAAAATTGAAGTATTAAAGTAAAACTTGTGTGGGAGCCACTTGAGGGACCATTGGTGGAATTCTATGTTCCCTCTTTAAGGTTTTTGGGGAATGCCCCTTCAAAAAAATTGTCAAAAAAAGGAGTAACATATGTGTTTGCTGTATTTATCCAATTGGTGACAGAAATTAGAAAAATTACACCTTTTGCTCTTCCTATGTTAAAGACTGAATTTATAGTTGTTTGTGAGGACTAACTACTTCAGTCACACAATACAAGGTTCGTTAACATGAAGAACCTTCTTTTTCTAAGGCTCATGGTTAGAGTCCGCCGCAGTGGAAAATGAGTTCGATGGCACGTTCTTCATATAAGCAATGCAATTTTCTAATAATCTTGAGTCGACGAGTTATTCGGTGTTTATAGGGTAGACTTGTAGCTCAGGACAACACATGTAAGGAATAGATTCATTTTATCAGTTTATAAATGATATGGATTTAGATTCTCTCATGAGAGGGAGGAGAGGGTCAAAATTCATCAAAACATGGGTATTTTGAAAAATATAAAATGTAATAACTAGTTAGGAGGGAGTAATGGCAAAAACGGAGGAGTAAATTGCAGGGGCCATTGTGTAACACTACGTAACTTTTATGTACGTTTCTGAAGGCCCAAATAATAATTAGTTAATTACTACATCACACATTTATGACTTTTAAAGCGTTACTATCTTTTACTTGAAATACTCACTTGGAAAACATAAAATTGACCAGTTGACTGCAACAAACGATATGATATGCTTCAGCATCAAGATTACACAATTTTGCATACAATCAAACATTAGGGGACTTGTATGCCCCAAAGCAAAATCAGATATCAAAACTATACAGTTATCATCGACAGTTCCACAAAGCACCAAAGTCTTTGCAAATCATTGTGTGTTCTGACTCGCATTTTACATAACACCAACAATGATATCACAATTCTCTACATACAATACCAGGGTGATAGTATAATAACCTATGTATAATATATAGAGAGCATTAAATTCAAAGTGAAAAGAACAATTCTCACATGAGATTCTTATATCACACTTTAATACAATTGTAAAGCTACAAATTTTCCATCTCACCAAAAGTATTATCTGTCTGTCAATTGTAAAGGAATACTAGAGAAGCATTGTTTATCTCCAGAATGCTTACTTACAACATCACAAAGTTGCGATGCAACAAAATACTCTTATTTTTAGTCAACCTCATTTCCCAAACGATGACTAATTGTTTGCCTCCCTCAGAATCCTCAAGATGGAAAGGAACAAGTTCAAAATGTCAAGATAAAGAGTGACAGAGGCCCCAATGTATTCATCATAAGTGAAGCGCTTGATCAGATTGTCAGTATCATAGACAATATATGCAGAGAAAATCATAGCACCAATTCCACCATAGATAGCATGTGCTGCTGGCCCGAGAGGGAAGAACATCTGCACCAAACAAAAACTAGTCTTGAGCAAGAGAAAAAAAGCAAGCATAGACTATGTACATATGTAGATTGTGTATGTCTATAGACACACCAAAAAACAACAAGGTAAACCCTTTTTCATTAGGTGATGCAACCAAATGAATAAAACAATTTCATGATGTCTTATCATGAATCACATCTATTGGAAAACCATTTTAAAATCCAATCTCTCTCAGTGAGTTTGGAACCGCAGTATCAAAGCATGTAATAGCAAAAAATTATCTCTTTAAGCTTCAGAATCAACAAGCGTTGATCATCCAGCATGGTTCTAACACATAGGTTTTCCTTTAGTTATAACTCTTGAATCATATTCCATCTCATCTTTCCTCCTTAAAAGTGCTTCTATGAATCTTTTCTACATGCCCATTTGGTTCCATGTCCTAGAGCTTCAAACTTATGTCCAGTTCAATATCCACCATTCCAATCCAATACATAGCTTCTGATGTCACCGTGAATTCAACGCAAATCCAAATAGTCCTACCATAGTCTCTAGAGTAGGAGCTACTTAGTTTTTCTCTAATAATTTCATTCTTAATCTTATCTCATCTTATCTCGTGTGACCACTTATGCATCCTAACATTATCATTCGGCACATATATGATACACAAACACAAAAGCTCTCAATCATATCGAATTATAGATAAGTAGAGCCAAGAAATAACTAGTTATCAATCAATCACCAATCATATGAAAATATTGAGAGGAAATGTAATGTAACCAACCTGCATCATGCCGGTGAGGACAAGAGTAAAGAGGCATGTGAACAAGAGAGGGCCGAGGTAGCTAAAATCCTTGCCCTTCTTGGAAGCCCAAAATGCATAGCCAGTAAGAGATGAAACCACCGCAGACGTCAGAATCAAAGCCTCAAGGACAATTTTTCCTGCAAAACAACACACGTTATAATCAACCAATCAAACAACAACAAAATAGTCACTATTGTAAAAACTGTTTAAACTGAGAAAACAGACAAACAAAAAATAGTTTTTTTATTAATCTCTAAATTATGAAATAGAAAAATGAGTTTTTTAAAAATATATAAGAAAGAGGGCTAAGATATTGATGAGAATGAAAGGGTACCGTCGGTGTTGGCACAGGTGACTCCAACAGTTAAGCTAATAGACAAGGTGAAACATCCAAGCAAAATGTAATTATGAGGATGCTTTTGTTGGTACCTCAACAAAGGGATCAAAACTGCAAAACACAAAAATAACAATTCAAATCAAATCAGATCAGATCGGAAAATAGAATTGATAAATTAATAATAGAGATTCGCTTACAGATGAAAGGGAGAAAGACGAGGAACAATAGAAGGGGAGAATTGCCCCTAAGGAGAAGATTGAGAGGAGTATAGAAAACGGTGATGACGGAAACAATGGTTGTAAGAAGGATCTGAGCGGATAGGATTCCGTAGACTTTGCGGATGAAACCCCAACGGAGTTGATTATCTCCAAGGGAGATACCTGGGTAGAGGGTTTCACCAGATTCAATATCGAATTCTTCATTGTTTTTGACGGTTGTGTAACCTCTTTTGTCGTGTTGTTGTTGTTGTTGTTGTTGTGGCTGATCAAAATTCATCATCTTAATTAATCTTCTTCTTCTCTCTCGATCTGATCACAAATATGTGTGGATCGGACCAACCTTTTTCTTCTTATTGTTCTTCTGCTTTTTATTTCATCCAAAAAATTAGCCACTAGTTATGTATATATGGCCACAAAAATTAATCCAATCAAACCGCGTTCTTCACTTTTCACCGCTCACAAAATTATCACGTCAACATTTCATACTTTATTAAAATAATAACAATAATCATATATTTAAAAATTATAACAAATTGCCAAAATAATGTAGAAAGCAAAAGAAATAGGTTTTTTGTTTTTAAATTTTTTAATATTCAATCCTTTTTTGACAAGTTTAATGTTCAATCCTTAAAAAAATGTTTAAATATTAAAAAATAATGTTATATCAAAATCATTTTTTTTACTCAAGTTATATCAAAACGATCAAGTTTTTAAAATAAAAAATAATAATTTATATACATTACCGTTATGAAAATGGTTTAGAATGATAGTGAATAACAATTGTATGATGTTAAAACATGATTGATTTATATGGTAATTACTTTTAAAATAATAATAGAAAATTTTATACTACTAGTGCATGTAAAATTAAACTCAATCAAAAAAAAATTATAAGACATTTTTCTTTTTGTCTCACTATTAGTGTGGTTTAAAGTTTTGACATATATATTATGAAGTGTAAAAATTATTTTACCAAACTACATATCTTTGAAGTAGCAATGTCGATTTACAAGAAAGGAGAATTTGAATTATAAATTCGCCCTTTTAAAATTTCTATTAAAAACTTAAGAAAATAACTCAAGATTGATCTTGGTTGTGAAAATAGAAAACGGAGAATGTTTTTTGTTTTAACCAGAAAACAGAGAATGTTCTTGGTTAGTTAAAATCAACACTTCAGTTTATCTATTTAACTTAATAATTAAAAGACTGAAAGTAAATAGAGATAAGGGAAGAGATATATCATGGTTCACCCAACCCAGGCTACTTCCATTCCTCGCAACGGTGAGATTTTCCACTAAGTATTTAAAACAAAGAACCTTCTTGGTTTTACAGCACCTAGTTCAGATCAACATTGATCTGTTATAATCTTCAATCATTTCCACCCATAAAGGAATTCAATCAGGTCACCTATCAACCTTCATAGGATTTTACACTTCACCTTTTAACCTTAAAAGGATTTTCTAAACAAACTACTCAAGCTATAAACACATATTATAGTCTTGAGTTTACAGAATAATGATGTAGAGTGTTTTTACATAATCTGATTAAATCTCAACTCTTGTTTGAGGTTTAAAATCTTTGACAAGAGATTTCAGTAAGCTAATAACAATGAATTCATGAATGAATATTACTGATTTCTTGTGAGACTTTTCAAGTATGAATGTGAGTGATTGATGATATATCTTGGCACTTTAATGTCTTTGATTTTGGACAGAATCTGAGTATGCTCAACTCGTGTTTGAGATTAGATTTTTGACAAAAGAATTCAGTAGAATGATTCTGATAAGAAGAAGAAAAACATAATTGAATCTTTTATTTGTGATTAAGAAGCTTTCAAGTATGTACTATGTAAGTGTATGTGAGTGATGTTTTGCTTTGTACTTGAAGTTTTGCATTTTCCTTGAGTATTGGCCTTCCTTTTATAGGCTTTTAGGACATTTAATGATGGTCAAATAGAGCTGTTGGTAGTGCTCTGTCAGTCTTGACCAAAGACCAATTTATATGATTAAAAAAATGTTCCAGCTTTTGAACACTTTTGAATTCTATTGAATGGGCTGAGTTCTTCGATTCTTGATCAGATTTCCTTTGTTTAATGATCTTTTGTACTTCAAATATATTTGTTAATATCTTTGATTTGATCTGGAGTTTTGATTATGTCAAAACAGCTTGGAAAATGATGATGAACTTATGTAGAATGTTAATGAAAATTCTGGAGATTGATAATCAATCTGGAGGTTCAGTTTTGATCATTCTGGGTGTCTTCCTGATCATTTCTTGGATCTTCTCTGATGTTTATATACTTCAAGATCGTTCAACGTTCTTGACAGTCAAGCTGGAGAAGGATGTAACAAGGCTGGAGAATGATTGTATCATTATGGATTGATGTCATCATACTGGAGGATGATGTTTGATCATTCTGAAGATAGTTGTTAATCATGATGGAGAAAGATATTTGCTGCTGGAGATTGTTTATCAATCTAGAGACTGATGGTACACTGTTGGAGAATGATGTTAAACATGCTGGAGATTAATGTTAACATGCCGAAGATTGATTGTTAATTTTGGAGATTGATGATCATTCTGGAGACTGATCTGATCATTTTGGAGACTGATCTGATCATTTTGGAGACTGATAAGTCTTGCTTAAACTTGTTTGATCCATCATATTCCATAGCTTTTCTACTACTTGTATTTTGAATTGATTCTTTGCTAAGGTGAATCCTTTATATTCCTTGGATAGTATACATCACATGATTGTGAAATCCAGGAGCAATTTCTTCTTCAACAGAGGAGATAATTTGTTCTTGAAATTTCAGAACTATGGAGAACGTTCTCTGTAACACCCCGGGTTTAAAACACAGCGCGGGTGTATTTTTTTTTTTAAAATAAATAAGTAAAAGAATTTTCCAGATTTAATTTAAAAAGAATTAAAATAAAGTTTTCACTAATTCATTTCATAAAATGGTACGTCGTAATTTAATCGATGAACGTAATTAGATAACTTCATCGTAATATTACTAAGTACTTAACGATGGAAATTGATAGTCAACATTAATACATTTCAAAAAATAACAGTGTCATAATCTCAAAAGGAAATATCAGAGTGCGGAATAAGTTAGCGGAAAAGTAGTACAATAATTTCCAAAATAAAACAAATTATATTTTCCAGCTCAAAATCCTATACATCAAATCTAACCGATCATGCACTAAAGCTACAGTAGCACGAATTTCCTCCGCATCCCAAACAAGTCTCATCCGACTCCGCCGCTCGCCTCGATGTGACATCCTCCTCCTCATCATACAGAGAGGGATTAGTCTCCTCCGAAGTCAGATCAATGCACAGTCTAGGTCGCTTTGGCAGTGCCGGAATCTCATAACAATCATCAGATATCCTAGACGGACTCAGAATATCAGCTGCTACTGGCTTCAGCTCTTCGTTCTTCTCTTTCGCCTCAAAATCACGTACATCCCCACCAATCACCGGGTTAGGAGTCACCACTCCTATGGTGGCCTCCGTCTTAACCCCTCTAGCTGGCTCCTCCGCATCATCAAAAATTTCGTGCGCCTCCAATACCAAACGAGAAGACACAGGAAAGTCAATCCTTGCATAGCTGTGCTCCACGTAGTACACCACTTCATTGGTCCTACAGGTCCTCTTCAATCTCCCCGTGTACGTAGCTCTACTTGAGATGGGGTCGTATACCCAAGCAGTAGGCACAGAACGATCAATGAAGTCGAGCGACGTTTCCGTCGTCTCGGGACCCATGGGTTGTTGGAACCAAGTTGGTTCTTGCAATTAAAGTTTTGATGTTAACAAATGTATATTTGACTTAGAAGAATAATGAAAAATGTCATCAGAAGAATAGATCAGAAGATGACGTCACCAGAAGCTGAAATCAGAGGATGACGTCACCAAATGATGTCATCAGAAGATGACGTCACCAGACGCAGAAATCAGAGGATGACGTCACCAGAGGATATCGTCAGATGAATCTGTCAAAGAAAAATGTTCAAAATAGAATCTGAGAAAAATGCTCAAAACAGAAGCGGAGCAAAATGTTCAAAACAGATCAGTGAGCAAAAGGCTCAAAACAGAATCTGAGCAAACTACTCTAGAATATTCTCAAAACAGATTAATCGAAATATATTGCAGAAGTAAAGCATCAGTGAAGTTCTAAAGTTCAACTATAAATAGAGACTTAATGCTGAAGAATAAAGTATCGAAAAACACAAGAACTCAAGCTTCAATTCAAAGTTATCTGAGAGTTCAAAAGAGAGAAACACAAATGAACAAGAGCAATATTTTCTAAGTGTTTTCGAGAGAGAAATACAGTGCAACAATCAGCTTTCCAGAAGCAATAAAAGAGTGCAAAAATAAGTGCAACAAACAGCTTTCCAGAAGCAACGTTGCAAAGTTTCAAACCTTTACTATATAACTCAATAGTGGTGTAGATTCCTTCTTCAATTTGGGGTTGTCAGATTGGTAGGAGAAGACTTGACTTGTAGAGTCAAGGTGTTGTTATCGTTCCTCAAAAGTCTGGGGTTGTCAGGCTGTTTGAGAAGACTTAGCTGGTTTAGTTAAGGTGTTGTTGTTCCTCAAAAGTCTGGGGTTGTCAGGCTGTTTGAGGAGACTTGGCTGGTATAGTCAAGGTGTTGTTGTTCCTCAAAAGTCTGGGGTTGTCAGGCTGTTTGGGAAGACTGGCTTGTAGGGTCAGTGGTGTTGTAATTCAAAGGAGTTTGAATTAGTGAAAAGGCCTTCTGGAGGAAGGGACTGGACGTAGCCTAGTTAACGGTGAACCAGTATAAATTGTTGTGTTATTATGTTATTATTATCCGCTGCTGAATCTGATTAGTTATATATCGAATAATTCAGATTAACATTCAACAAAACAACAAAAGAAATTCAAGGTTGACAAACACAATTCAACCCCCTTCTCGTGTTTGCATCTTCAATTGGCATCAGAGCTCAGTCTCAAGGCTGAGCACTTTACAGTGTTTGAGGAAAGATCCGATGGATCAATATGTCCGGATTCAATGAAGAAGCTACTGGAGGAAACATCAACAGACCACCTCTGTTTGATGGAGAACGATTTGAATACTAGAAGGACAGGCTAAGAAGGTTTTTTATTTCACAAGATCCTGAAATTTGGGACTTGGTGGAAGATGGTTATACTGCTCCAGAAGATGCTGATGGTATTAAAATTTCCAGAAGAGATATGGATGCTGATCAGAAGAAGATGTTCAAGTTGCATCACAAATCCAGAACGTTCATGATCAATGCAATCACGTTCAAGGAGTTCGACAAATGCACTAACAGAGAAACAGCGAAGAGCATCTATGATAGTCTGATTCTGACTTACGAAGGCAGTAAGCAAGTCCAAGAAGCAAAGGCTAACATTCTAGTCAAGAAGTACGAGTTATTCAAGATGGAAGAAGATGAAGACATTGAAACTATGTTTTCCAGATTCCAGACTCTAGTATCAGGATTAAGGGTACTAGAAAAGAGCTACACTACTGCTGATCATGTAAAGAAAATACTTAGAAGTCTGACAATCAAGTGGAGACCAAAGATTACTGCTATTCAGGAAGCTAAAGATCTGAATACTCTAAAGCTAGAAGAATTAATCAGCTCTCTCAGATCACATGAAATTGAGTTGGAAGAAGATGAACCCAAGAAGAAGAACAAAACTCTAGCCCTGAAATCCAAGCAGAAAAGGGCTCTGAAAGCAACATCAGAAAATAGTGATTCAGACGATCAAAGTATGAACTCAGAGGAAGAAGAAATTGCTTTCTTATCCAGGAAGTTTAGAAAGATGTGGCATAACAGAAGGAATAAATTTCCCCAGAGATATTCCAATCAGTCCAACAAAGGAAGTGATGATACAAATGACAAGAAAGGTATCATCTGCTACAGATGCAATGAATCTGGACATATCAAGTCAGAATATCCAAATATGGAGAAAGGAAAGTACCAGAGGAAAGATTTCAGAACTAAGAAGAAAAGCAAGATGAAGCTGATGCAAGTTAACCAGAACTAAAGGAAACTGATGCTGGTTTACCAGAACCAGAGGAAACTAAAGCTAGTTTACCAGAACCAGAGGAAACCGATGCATGTTTACTAGAACCAGAAGCTGATACAAATCTACCAGAACTAGAAGCTGATGTAGACAAACCAAGAGAGCTTGAAAAGATGGAAGATGAAAGAAGAACCTGACAAGTCTTCAGAGGATAAATCTGAAGATAAGTTAAAAAAAAAATAGATCACTCCAAGACATGGCCAGAACTATGTTAAATGATTTAAATGTTGCAAAACATTTTTGGGCAGAAGCAATCAACACTGCATGTTATATTCAGAATAGAGTCTTTATTAGGTCTATGTTGAATAAAACACCATATGAATTATGGAAAGCTTGACACTGCAAAGTCAAAGCAAGATGTTGATATTACAGATTTAACAACACCAGAGGAAGCAGAAACAGACAAACCAGCAGAAGCAGATAAACCAGCAGAATTTGAAGAAGTGAAGGATACAAATAAATCAGAAGCATGTGACACATCTTCAAAGGATGAACCTGATCAAATCAGAACCAGTCATGAGAAGTCACAAGAGAAATCTGGATCGAAATACCAGTCATCTCATCCTGAAAATCTGATCATTCGAAGTGGAAGTGATTCTTTAAGAACCAGATCATCATTAAAAAATATAAGTCTGTTTGGTTTAATCTCATTGATTGAGCCTACATCAGTTAGTGAAGCATTGGCAGATGATGGATGGATTATTGCAATGCAGGAAGAGTTAAATGAATTTAAGAGGAATGATGTTTGGGATCTAGTTCCAAGACCAGATAAGAACATTGTGGGAACCAAGTGGGTCTTCAGAAATAAGCTAAATGAAAAGGGTGAAGTAGTCAGAAACAAGGCAAGGCTTGTGGCACAAGGTTACAGTCAACAAGAGGGTATTGATTACACTGAAACATTTGCTCCAGTGGCCAGGTTAGAAGCTATTCGTATCTTATTGTCCTATGCTGCAAATAATAATATCAAATTATTTCAAATGGATGTTAAAAGTGCTTTTCTCAATGGTTATTTGAGTGAAGAGGTATATGTTAAACAACCTCTAGGTTTTGAAAATTCTGAATTTCCAAACCATGTCTTTAAACTTAGAAAATCCTTGTATAGGTTAAAACAAGCACCTAGAGCATGGTATGATAGACTCAGTAATTTCTTACTTAAAAATAAATTTGAAAGAGGACAAATAGACAATACGTTGTTTAGCAGATCAATAGAAAATGATATTTTGATCATTCAAATTTATGTTGATGATATTATTTTTGGATCAACTAATGGCATTCTTTGTCAAGAATTTTCTGAATTAATACAGCATGAATTTCAAATGAGTATGATGGGAGAACTTAAGTTCTTTCTAGGAATACAAATTCAACAAAGTTCAGAAGGTATTTACATTCACCAAACTAAATATACAAAGGAACTTCTCAAGAAGTTTAAGATGAGTGATTGCAAACCTATGGCTAAACCAATGCATCCTACTTGTTCACTTGATAAAGATGAATCAGGAACAAAAGTTGACCAGAAAATCTACAGAGGAATGATAGGATCATTACTCTACCTTACTGCTTCTAGACCTGATATCATATTTAGTGTGTGTATGTGCTCGATTTCAATCTGATCCTAGAGAATCTCATCTAACTGTTGTTAAGAGAATCCTTAGATACCTAAAAGGCACTACCAACCTCACCTTGTTTTACAAGAAAACTCCTACATACAAACTGAGTGGATACTGTGATTCTGACTATGCTGGAGATAAACTTGAAAGAAAAAGCACCAGTGGCTATTGTACCTTTTTAGGAGACAATTTAATTTCGTGGTCCAGTAAGAGACAACACACCATTGCCATGTCAACAGCAGAGGCTGAATACATTTCAGCAGCTGGCTGCAGCTCTCAACTACTCTAGATGAAGCATCAACTTGAAGACTACAAAATATTAGAATCCAACATACTATCTATTGTGATAACACCTCTGCAATTTGCCTAACCAAAAACCCTATCCTACATTCTCGAGCCAAACACATAGAGATCAAACACCACTTCATCAGAGATTATGTTCAAAAAGGGGTACTTAACATTCAATTTGTAGACACTGATCATCAATGGGCTGACATATTCACTAAATCACTACCTGAAGATAGGTTTGAATTCATCAAGAAAAACCTTAATCTTATTTTCATCCATAACCTAATAGCTTATTTTAATTTTTATGTATTATATTTTTCATGTACTTTTATAAAAAAAAAGAAAGAAAGAAAAAAGAGTAAAAAAAAAACAAAAAAACAGAGGATCTCTTTTCTTCATTCAATCCTTTTTGTCTGATGACAAAGGGGGAGAAGATGTAATATTTGATAAAATATCCGAGGGAGAAGATGATGTATTTGAAAGGAGGAGAAGATGATGTATGATGTATTTGATATCTGGGCATTAGACTTAGGGGGAGAAAATATAAAATGAAGCTTAGTCTTAGGGGGAGTCAAAGTCAAAAGAAAGACAAAGTATTATCAAAAATACATTGTTTTTCATCATCAAAAAGAAGGAGATTGTTGGAACCAAGTTGGTTCTTGCAATTAAAGTTTTGATGTTAACAAATGTATTTTATGAAAATAACATATTTGACTTAAAAGAAGAATGAAAAATGTCATCAGAAGAATAGATCAGAAGATGACGTCACCAGAAGCAGAAATCAGAGGATGACGTCACCAGAGGATATCGTCAGATGAATCTGTCAGAGAAAAATGTTCAAAACAGAATCTGAGAAAAATGCTCAAAATAGAATCTGAGAAAAATGCTCAAAATAGAATTGGAGAAAAAGGCTCAAAACAGAATCTGAGAAAAATGCTCAAAACAGAAGCGGAGCAAAATGTTCAAAATAGATCAGTGAGCAAAAGGCTCAAAACAGAATCTGAGCAAACTACTCCAGAATATTCTCAAAACAGATTAATCGAAATATACTGCAGAAGTAAAGCATCAGTGAAGTTCTAAAGTTCAACTATAAATAGAGACTTAATGCTGAAGAATAAAGTATTGAAAAACACAAGAACTCAAGCTTCAATTCAAAGTTATCTGAGAGTTCAAAAGAGAGAAACACAAATGAACAAGAGCAATATTTTCTAAGTGTTTTCGAGAGAGAAATACAGTGCAACAATCAGCTTTCCAGAAGCAATAAAAGAATGCAAAAATAAGTGCAGCAAACAGCTTTCCAGAAGCAACGTTGCAAAGTTTCAAACCTTTACTATATAACCCGATAGTGGTGTAGATTCCTTCTTCAATCTGGGGTTGTCAGATTGGTAGGAGAAGACTTGACTTGTAGAGTCAAGGTGTTGTTATCGTTCCTCAAAAGTCTGGGGTTGTCAGGCTGTTTGAGAAGACTTAGCTGGTTTAGTTAAGGTGTTGTTGTTCCTCAAAAGTCTGGGGTTGTCAGGCTGTTTGAGGAGACTTGGCTGGTATAGTCAAGGTGTTGTTGTTC